>CM036944.2:19210837-19626788 GCA_020352615.2 Yoshiicerus persimilis | reverse complement strand
GTCACTATATACCTAAATACTCCTAATTTAATAACTATTTCTGATGGGATGGTATGAAGAATGTAGCGCAGTGTGATGATAATGCGATTCGAAAACTCTGAATCATCTTAAATTATTTCTCACTATTGATTTGCCGATTCTTAATGTTCTTAATCAAGGTTAAGATTGTAATGAATAATGAACCTTAAGTAAATAAACCATTGCAAAACGGATATAAGACAGTAGCGGAAGCAAAACAAATGTATGTATTCAAATAAGTTTGAATTATCTGAATTTTTTCAAAAAAGTTTGACTTTCTTTGAATTTATTCAAAAAAGTTCGAATTTATTTGAATTTATTCAAAACATTTTGAATTTATGTGAATTTATTCAAAACATTTTGAATTTACTTGAATTTATTCAAAACATTTCGAATTTACTTGAATTTATTCAAAACATTTCGAATTTACTTGAATTTATTCAAAACATTTCGAATTTACTTGAATTTATTCAAAACATTTCGAATTTACTTGAATTTATTCAAAACATTTCGAATTTACTTGAATTTATTCAAAACATTTCGAATTTACTTGAATTTATTCAATACATTTCGAATTTACTTGAATTTATTCAAAACATTTCGAATTTACTTGAATTTATTCAAAACATTTCGAATTTACTTGAATTTATTCAAAACATTTCGAATTTACTTGAATTTATTCAAAACATTTCGAATTTACTTGAATTTATTCAAAACATTTCGAATTTACTTGAATTTATTCAAAACATTTCGAATTTACTTGAATTTATTCAAAACATTTCGAATTTACTTGAATTTATTCAAAACATTTCGAATTTACTTGAATTTATTCAAAACATTTCGAATTTACTTGAATTTATTCAAAACATTTCGAATTTACTTGAATTTATTCAAAACATTTCGAATTTACTTGAATTTATTCAAAACATTTCGAATTTACTTGAATTTATTCAAAACATTTCGAATTTACTTGAATTTATTCAAAACATTTCGAATTTACTTGAATTTATTCAAAACATTTCGAATTTACTTGAATTTATTCAAAACATTTCGAATTTACTTGAATTTATTCAAAACATTTCGAATTTACTTGAATTTATTCAAAACATTTCGAATTTACTTGAATTTATTCAAAACATTTCGAATTTACTTGAATTTATTCAAAACATTTCGAATTTACTTGAATTTATTCAAAACATTTCGAATTTACTTGAATTTATTCAAAACATTTCGAATTTACTTGAATTTATTCAAAACATTTCGAATTTACTTGAATTTATTCAAAACATTTCGAATTTACTTGAATTTATTCAAAACATTTCGAATTTACTTGAATTTATTCAAAACATTTCGAATTTACTTGAATTTATTCAAAAAAGTTCGAATTTACTTGAATTTATTCAAATCAAATTTAAAGTATTTCAATTTAGTCAAAAAACGACGTATGGTGGTCACCAGTGCAGACTACGACGTATAGCGGCCGCCAGTCAGACTACATCATGTAGTGATCACTAGTAAGGACTACGACACATACCACAACATACACACAACATTAGCAATATAACACATAACATGTGTTTGGACATAAATGAGGTTAAAGGTCAGAAGGGAGTAACCGATTAACACCATTTTTGAAAGATGACCTACAATTTGTCCCTAGAAGGTCCACTGAAAGTTTCATCAAAATATTTCAACGCGTTCCTGAGATATGGCATATACTCACTAACTACCTAACTAACTGACTAACTAACTAACTAACAGACAGACAGACAGACAGACAGACAGACAGACAGACAGACAGACATCCCGAAAACATACAGTAGCTTTCCGCTACTGAATAAGCGGTATCTATTACACGGTCATTTGTCCACAATTTTATACTTGCATGCTGTTTTCTGACAGACACGTGTATTAAAATCTTTTAGCATTTACATATTCCAATCTGTACTGATTAACATTTTGTTTAGCTTATCGATACTTTCCGGTTGCAAAAACTTTTTCGAAATGTCTCATGTAGTCGCAATGCAAACTGAAATGTTTTTATTTTAATGGGGACAAACGCAACATACAGGAAAATCTGTTATCTACAGAAAATTGTTAATGCTAAAAAATATGGTTCAGCTATGAAAGATAAAGTGACGGCATAATTTAAAATAATCATTTTATTGATTCTTATGAAAAGTAAGTAATCTCTAATGTCTAAATGTAAATATTGCGTAATTCGGTGTTCTTTGTATATTGTGCGGTGTACTTGCAATTGCAAATAGTACTATCTTTCAGATTTCGCAGATACTGTCATTCCCGAATGTTATCGTTATCATGTTGATATTTTTTCGCTGAAATATTTTTTCCCTCTTCATGTTTTGGTAAGCAGTATGTCTTGTCACCACATACCACCTTAGCAATACTAGGACAGAATAAATGATTGAAAATGTCAAGTTTGTTTTTGATGCGTCGATTACAAGCTAAGGAAAATGACAGTTTTAATATTGAGTAGTATGCTGACTTTGCTGTGTTCTATTTAATCGATTCTGATTCTAACAAGCATTCTATATTCTGTTTAGCCTGTCAGCGTTGATTTCATTGTATTTTTGCCAATTACATTTTCAATGGTCATTGATTGTTTGCCGGGTGACCATATGGTACTTTTTAACGAATGTCCTACCTCTTTTTTCCTTTACCTATCTCTTCTATTCGATTCCAAAGCAAATCAAATCGCAATCATTCATTTTTACATCTCTTCTTTTTGTTGGTGCTTGTTCTAAGTCTTTATAGAATGGCATTAAAAATAAATTGAAGCATTCACTGAAGCCTTGGTTGCTACAATAATATATTCCTTCATCTACGCAAGTGGTAGGTAGTTTCTATCCATTGTTAAAATGCTAAGTTAGCAAAGAGAAGTAGGTAGATAGGTATGTAACCTATCTGCATTTCATTAATGTAGGCCATTCATCATGAATCATAATCACGAATGATAATAATTCTGATGATAAATTGCATTTGGCTAGTAGGTACTAATTGTAATAAGCATTCAATTCAGTTGCAGTAGCAGACGGGATATTTTGTTTAAGTGCTATGACATTTAACACGTACTCTGGTCGCAATAGCACATTGAATATTCTCATCGTAGTCATCAACAAAGATTTTTATTAGGTAGACAGATATGTGCATTGTGGGCATTAGCAGTCTATCATATCTCCGGCCTACATTATAAAGTTATTGTCGGTAGTTAGTGCATATTAGTGATTCTGATGGTCATTTTCATTAAAAATGAGCCTTCTAATAATTTTATGACTTACTGTAATGTTAGTTATTTACTACCTACACTAGTAACTAGCAGTAGCTGTAAAATATAAATATATGCTAGTTACTTAAGTGCCTTCACTCTTCTGCTGTCTTTACGCTTGCATATATGTTATAGTTATAACTATTGAATAGTTCTTATATTATATGTTCTTGAATTCTTTGTAAAGTATATTATCGGGTACTACAGTACTACTTGTGGGTAATATTTCATGTAATAACGATTAACTAAATGTACATTACTTAAAGTAGAAACTGGAGTTGATAGCGTTTACTTCACTGGTGACTTTTTATTAATGGTTTAAGAATTAGAGCAAACTGAAGGACTGAAGGGAAATCAATAAATAGTTTGTCAAGGTTCAGATGCCTATAAGACTCTCATCAATTCAATAGTGTCAGGTCTGTCATGAGGTGGTTGCAATAAATGCGAGAAGTAGGTACTCAAAGAAATTGATAGATTGATACTGTGCTCTCTAATTTTAAATGCTCCTAGCGTACAAATAAAATGCATAATGCAATCCACAAGATCTTTGTCTTCAGGTGCAGAGGTGACGTAATTCACCTCTACCCTTAGTCACTTATGCATTGTTATAACTCTTTGGTATTTTTTATTCGATTTGAATTAGAATACCATATATGTAGCAATTTATTTTGGCAACTGTGTGCTTACTAAATCTACTGATAACAGTGGAGGACTTTAATATTTCGATTGATTAATTTTCAGACGGTACAAAGTTAGTTTTCGATCATTTACTTCAATAATGTTGGAAAATACAAAAAACAATCTCTAGATTTCACTTTGATTTTTTAAGGACAAATGCATCTTGAAACTTGAAATGCCAAAACTTTTTAGCCGTTCACTCGTATTGCCGTTCACTCAAATCAAAATCAGACCTAGAGGGTAGAAAAAAATTCTGGATCCATGCGAAAATTGCGAAATGGTGTGCAAAGGGGTTGCTATTGACACTAATGAACAGTGACGAAATGTCAATAACACATTTTGAAAATTTTGGCCTTCTAGGGTTTTGATTTCTGTTTTGATGCTTGCTAGTTTGAATATACGGTGTCTCAAGTCTCAACTATCGATTTATCTATCACGTTGATTTGTAAAGTGAAACTTAAAATAAATAATTCTATACTTCGTTTGTGGAACGTTTTTGTAATAAAGCAAACGTTTGTTTTTGGTAATATTATGGAAACTGTTGTACATTGTACATTGCATATTCATTTCTACGCGTTGGTGGATACGTTTTTAATGAGTTTTTTCTTTTTCTTTTAGGGGAGGAAATCTCACATCGAGCTTTTTAATTGTCGTTAACCCATTTCTGAGCTTGATTTTCTATTTCTGTGCCCTCACTACGCTGCGGTCGTCATTCACGAAGGTTGAAGTTGAAGTGACAATTTAAGTGACAAGTACTGTAAGCATTGTAAGAATAAATCAAAATGGAAAACAGACCGCGTTATCGTGTTCCTGATGAGTTACGGGAAACTTTACTCGATTTTACCATTGCTTATCTCTTGGAACGTCCTACCAATTTGGCAGAGTTCGGATTAAACTTCTTTAGCCGTCTAAAGGCAGATCGTGACGGAGGTGGTGGCCCCCACCCCTCATCAGCAACACAAGATCATGCAAATGGTCGGCATGGACCTGACGAACTTGACAGTAAGAGTTTTAATTTATTTGATTTATTACTTAGCGCAAGTCTTTACGATTAAAATCTATTAATATGAAAGTGAAGACTTGCTTTTACAAAAAATATGGTTAAGGCCATCATCTTATCATTGCATATTAGGTTATGCTGTAAAAATGAAAGCAAATTACTGGAGAGTTATTGCACCTAGTCCTTATAAGTGTCTAATTACGTAACATTGTCGTAACTGGTAACATTTTTTCATGAATTTACGCGGGATAGTAACTCACTAAATGTTCCCCGTGTTCCCATTTCCCATATATATTTTGACAAATGTCTTTTCTAAGTAAAGCAAAGTATCTTCATCTTGAGGTTTTTTACGTTTTAAATTTTTACACAAATGGTGCATGGTGCTTTTGGTATTCGTGTTTTATTGGCGATTTACTTCCATAAAATGAATTTATTGTGTTATCGGAGATTCTTGAAATATTTTGGTTTCTTTTGCAAAAGGGTTTACTAGGTTTACTTTCGTAAGCCATTTAAAACTGTTCACGGACTAATTGGTTTATTATTGGTCATTTTATCAGCCACCCCTTGAGTGATTTATCATCATTAATGTAATAATTTGTATTGAAGTGATTTAAAATGGATGCACACGTAATAAAACGAGTGTAATCAATCTACAAACAGTGTAGTGTAGATTGATTTGTACAGTATTAGTATGTAAATGTAAGTATTTGTTAGTTATGTTGCATGTTGTCTTGATGAAGGTTGAGCAGAGTGAAGCCTTTGCTCTGTATTAGTACTGTTAGTGGTCTGGTGATAAAACTAATGCTTCAGTGACTACAGCTACGAAAGCAAGCATGCGATAGCACACCACATAAAAGGGAGTACAAATGTCACTGTGCAATCTGGACATTAGATTAGCAGTGTATTCAGTCACTATCAATTCAGCTACTGACTATATTGGATTGAAATATTCCGATTGAGTTTAGTAACAAGAGTGTTCATGCCACTGTGATTAATCGATGTGTATACTTTATTTGGGGCTTACAATGTTCCACAGGAGTAAATGGAGTAAGTCGATTTGTACAACTAGTTTAGTTGTAGTGTAGTTTGTAGTAGCAATCAGAATTCATATTGGTTTAGTTTTGCCGACTGATTTGAGTAGTGACTCCTGCATAAAGCGAATTCGATGTTTTATGCTATCTCTGTGTACAGTTGAGATAATGAGGTAGATAATTTCTTAGATATGAATTGACGTTCTATGAAATTATAAAAGATACCGATGTCGCTTGACAATATCCTTGCCTTTATACTAGTTTATAGTATCTGTGATCTCATACATGCATAATATTACGTATAACTTTATAATAATGACTGAAGGCGTAAGTTGTGGATTCTTTTGCTTTCGGATAGTGTTATCAAGTGAGTGGTGTGGTTTATTTAGCATGGAAATTATAGTGAAGGTTGCGTCATATCATGCGATGCACGTGGACCGTCGTACTTCAATCTTTGCTCTTCTACTTTAAATAATTAGTAAGAAATTGATCAATAGAAGTCTTGCAAATGCAAATAGAACTGCAAACTCTTCAATTAGAACGTTTATGTTTTCGCAGGCTGAGCTTAGAAAGAAAGTATATTTAGAAGGAGTGAGTTAGGTGAATCTACATAATGAAATACTTAAATGCCTAGGAGGAATAGCAACAAAGAGAAGAATGTTTAGAAATGTAAGAAGAGACGTCACTGCAGTTAACTGCACACGCCATTCCATGACATGCATGCAGAGATAGGTACTAAGAATGCATAAATGATGAGCTTTCGTGTATTCTATTGTATACGTATACACAGTAATGTTCTTAAATGCGTAGGTGGTCGGAAAAGAGAAGGTTCAACTAAAAGTGGTAAAGGATCTCACAAATACAAACCAAATTTCGGTCAAACTGGAAATATCCCAGGTCCTTCCGCTCCCACTCCCGGTACTTTTGATGCGGTCGCTGTCACTCAAGCAGCACATGCTGTTGTCAAGAATAACATACATGAAGCACATTCTAGAATCGAAAGTGAGAAGCGAAAGAAATCTTCATACAAATAGATTCTGCTGACTCTATTTTATCTGCTTTATTTCCACAGTTTGGGACAAATCATTTGTGACATAATCATTTTTAAGATTTAGATTAGACTGTTCCTCCCTTTTTCTTATCTCATACCGTATCTACATTAACTATCGCTACCTGACGTAAACATGCAATTATAATGAGACTTCAATTCACTACTCTGATATTTTGTAATAAAGCCCTTGTAGATTTACTTTATTGGTTTACTCTATACTCAGGTACATTTGCATTTGCATAGAAGGATCGGCGGCAGATACATAAGATAAATGTACCAGCATAACTAACACAGTTAACATCCTATAATTGCACACTTAATATTTATTGAGGAGATTTTCAATTAGAAAAATCACAGCCCTCAACTTTACTGCCTCTTCATCAAGGATACCAAATGATTTACTTTGATGACTTTTTAGTATCAGACTAGACACAGATTCGAAGGATTGAAATAAGTAGGTACACGTGAAACTCGAGATGCCATACACGTAATTAACTTTATTAAGTATCGTCAGATACTTTATAGGAATGACTTGGCCGTCTGTCAATCTGTCCGTCCATCTGTCTGTCCATCCGTCTGTCTATCCGTCTTTCTGATAGATAACTCGAGAACGGATTGACACGATGATTTCAAACATGGAACACATCTAGCTAAGGTCCTCACGCTCAAATTCCCATTGGAACAGTTTCTTTCGTTAATTTTGTTATGTATATTTTCAGTCCTGAAAACAAACGCACATCATAACCCTGTTTGACTATTTCGCTGACGGTACTTGGCTACCCCTGTGTTAACTAATTTATTAAATTTGCATATAGGTCTGTATGTAAAAGAGATTTAATGATGCTGCTTCACAGCAGTTGAAATCATTTTAACAATTGTCGCTAGACAGTTGGAGCAGTACAATTTCTCGTTGTGAATTTTGATTCGATAGTGTTTACATAATAGGTAAAGGTGTATAGTATACACTGTATAAACGGAATCAATTTATAAAATGCAATAGTCATACTTAGTACAGTTACATTACAATTACATACAACAGTTAAATGTCTTTAAGTATCAAGGTGGATATGGTGTTGTTAAATGTCACCGTATATCGCAGTTAAAGTAACTATTGGAGTCACTTGAAGTATGAGGCCAAATGAATCTGTCGATTTTCTTGTTGATCATTTAACTCCCAATTATATTACGTCAATAAGTTTTATTACATTAATCTGTCTGGCAGAAATTGAGTTGAGATACTTTTATTTGTATTACTGTCACAGTGTACTAACTGTACTTAAAGTATTATTGTGAATTGTAGTCGTGCAGCTGAGATTGCATTGGATCTTGTTTGGTATTCTTGGGTCGAAGTTCGCAGACAAGTTTTGCTGTAGGTTGTATTGTATTGTAATGCGTTCTCATATTTCAATTGATCGTAGTAGGTACAGTAGAGTTACGTCGACCCCGTGGACGCATGCATGGCGTGCTGTTGACTTGCAGCCTTTTCGCTGTACTATGCGAATTTGAATTTGAATTAATTGCGATTACTCGTGGAGATACGGACAATGACATTCATTCTACTTCAACGTGCACTAATGTAGGTATGTAGGTAGTACAGTAGGTTATGTAGGTAGGTTCCTTTATTTACTGCTTCTGTTTAATTCTTTTTCTGCTCATACATAATATTATGATGTGGATGTGCCCTTGCCCTGGCCCTGGTCAACTTTCTTGAATGAAAGGAAGAGATCTCTAAAATAGTTGTAGTTCTATTAACAAAGCTATTCACCTACCTACTTGTATTCTGTAGTAAATTATAAAGGCATTGATATTTTGAGATATGAATGCAGTTTTTACAATAGTTTAAAGTGAATACGTACGTACGTGTAGATTTCTTTACATACAAAGGTGAGTTAAGCGTAAACGTGAATAAATACAAATGAAAATTATACCTAGAGCAAAGTGAACCAAGATACGATCTATTATACAACAGAGAATTGAATCTGGCACATATTTTGCCAACAAGTATGTATTATGTGGACTAGTATGCTTGATGGTAGCGAAACTTCTACAAGACTGTTACTGTTATTTGGCATTGTAGGTAACTGCATTAAAATTGCAACCTAAGAGGTCATAATAGAGAGGTGAGTCAAGTGAGGTGAGGTACTACGCAATAGCACAAGTAATTATTTTAATGGACAGATTTTAAAACTAATTCTTTGGTAGTATTGGTAAGCAGGAGGTACTGTCAAAAGTTAGACCTATTATTATTATGAACTACCTAGTAATAGGTACTTATAGTATGTATCTGGGTTTCTGTGCTGTTAAACACACCATGTAACTACTTTGTCATTATGTCACTGCATCTTACATACGTGGACTAAATGCTACATTTATGAAATTACAAGTTTAATAATGTAGTACGAGAAGATACATGATACGATGCTAATGGGGAAATAGCAGGGGGTAGGAGAATTTACGTAAAAGTCAAGTCAGTCGGAATGGAACTGGATTTTACTGGGTTACCCATTTTTTTGTTTTATGCTAATCCGGTGTTATTTATTGTTCTGTTATTTTAGCGTTGAAAATTTTTCTCTGTCTCATTACACATTAGTATTTAAGTATTTAATTTGAATTGAATTACCAAGAAAGTTGTATTAAAACCTACATATTTATATCCAATCTTTTAACCTATCATTAAAAAATTACCATCAGTTTCCTAGTTGGTCATTACTTTGTTGAGTGGAAATAGAAATGCAGGAATATGCATTATTGCTCAAGGTTGCGAAAATTAGTTGGGAAATGATTGTGGTACTTTCGGTTATTGATTTCTCGTTGTGCAGAAAGAGGTTTGAAGAGTGTCTTACATTGAGCAATCAATATCCTCTCTAGGGTAATGGTAATTGATGATTAGAGTTACGTTAGGTGAAACTTTTCTTGGGAGTTATAGTTATTATTATTGTTTGCACAGTTAGGTGTATTGTGTTGAGTATAATATAGAGTTTTGCATTGTGATGCAGTTGGTTACGTTTAGGAAATTGTGCTTTTGGGTTTGATGGAAAGTTTTCTTAGTGTGTTTCTTAAAGATGGGGAATTTCTATTATTTCAGTATAATATTTTGTTAGGTTAGTTTATATACATTGTGCTGCCGTTTTCGTTTGTGATGTTGATACCCATTGTCTTTTAATCTGGTTCTTATCTGTATAATGGGAACTGTAATGTAATGTGTATCTGTAATGCAATGTGAAGAGGAGTATAAGAGAGATAAATATGAGTGAGCATTTCTTGATAATATAGTAATATTAGAGCCTTGTCTGCTCCGAACATGACATGGTTCTTAAGACAGATTAAATATGGTATTAGCTTACGGAGGTTCAGTTTTGATAGAATAGAATCGGATCTCGTTATTCGCTGTCTTCTTCTATCTGTGGCTGTGCGGATTGAATAGGTTCGTTTTGTTCTGGAGTAGATAGTGGTTTGGTTTGGTTTAGCTGTAGCTTTCACTGAGAATAGTCAAGTCAAGTCAAGTCAGCTAGCTATTATCTGTGATGTGAAGCAATTCTAAATTCTATTCTACTCTGTATTCTATTGGATTGTATGGTAGTGAGTGCGAGATAAGTGCACTACACACTTACTACCCACACTCGTTGAGAATCTACTCCTGGTCGTGTCTTGCCGTCATGGCCCAGGTTTATGTAGCCCAGACATCTCATAATATCATTTCATATTGTATCTGGAAATATCTGTATACTTTTATACTTAACACATATTAATATTTACCTTATTCCGGTTTGGAAGGAACTGCACTGCTTCTACGCAGAGAATTCAGTACAATAGAAGAGACATGTATTTTCATTTTGAGATACCTTTGCGAATGTGTGTTATGTTATGTATTTTCTAGTCCTCGTCTGTGTCTGTAGTTCGTAATGCCATAGGGTTACGTTTACTTACGTAGGGTGACCTGACTTGACTTGCTTTTCCTACTAGGTTTGGTTTGGTTCGAGTTGAGTATTAAGTAAACCATATATGGACAGGGAGACAGAACTCGAATGCATAGCATACCACACCACACAGTTTGTGAGATTGAGAGATACTAGAAGCACAGCGTCTCTGACTGTCATGGGAAATTGAATAAAGACTGGGCTGGGTGACTTGACTTGACATCCTCGTTCCGTAGTACTAGACCTACTCACTAGTCGAGTGACACGTTTTAATTTCATCTCGTCTCTAAGTGGGCACGGATCTGATTTTCTACCGTACTGCCCCGCTATACACAGGTGAAGTGATCTCAAACGTTGTGACTTTGTTTCCTAAGAGTGCAAGTGGCAAAATACTTTCTCTCAACTTATTTCCCTAAAATATTTACAAAAACTAAATAACATTCATTTTTAAACAGTTATTTATTATGTTAGGTTCCCTTTAAAAAGGTGTTCCGACCCTGTTATTCCCTGTTTCTTAATATACTAGTCTATTTTCTAAGTACCTTAAGGTAATTTTACTTAGTTTTCTCCTAATCTACTACAAAATGTAGAAAACTACCTCCGCCAACAGCAAAGTTCGCTCTAGCGTTCTACTAGCAATAGTTTATGGCTAGATACTACATTATACTAGAGCTACTTGCTAAAGGGAACTTCTTTCTGACGACAACACAAAACGCTTTGACGTAGCGTTTTAGTTTACATTAAAGAACGGAGGTATTATTGAGCGGGATGCAAAGAGCAGAGCACAGAAAACTACTTAGAGTCAACTTTACATCTCTCCCGTCAGTCCCGTCATTTTGTCTAGGTTAGCTTTCTGCTGTAGGGAATAAGTTAGTACTAATTGTAAGTGTCTTTCCTGTCTTCTTGTTTCTCTCTTTCAGTCCTTAGTTTTCATCTTGCAATTACACGTCATTGAAGTAGAATTCCTAATTATCCTTCCAGATATGTACAGAATAGAAAGTTTCCTAAAGCAGACAATTTTAGTTTTCATTATCTTTACGTTTGCAAAAGTATGGATATAAAATACAGATCATGGAAACCTTTCTTATTCATATACATAGAAACTACCGTAGAGCGCAAGTGCTAATTTGTGATATTATTATATTGTTATCTCTCTTGTCCATGAAATTCGGTACATGAACATGAAGTTCGTATTGCACAACAATAATTATTAGTCTACAGAGTTATAATATTGATTATGAAAAGTTTAGTATTAATTCCCGTTTGCAAAACGACAAGTAGCAGATAAAGTTCCTAGAAAGAAGTTATATCATTAGACAGTTATATAAATAGTTAATTCGGCCTCCTCTAGTGTAATGGGAGAAGAGGCACTAGAAATGGAGGATTCTAATGCTAAAGGACTTTACAGCGGAACATTGAATCTAAGAAAGCTTTTTTAACGTCTTTGTCTTACGTAGATAACTTTCTTTCTAGAAGTATCAAGTTACATACCAAAGAGATAGCTACTATCCATTTGTCCTTTTCTAAACAGTATGCAGATAGAATGGAGAAGAAAGAGATCATTTTCAAAATTCCGTTTCATTCTCTGTCTGTACGTCCCTAGTGACTGGTTGCTTTAGTGTACCTTACCTTTGAACACTTGAACACTCTCTTTACCATTTACTCAAATCAAGTAACGAAAACGAAGATACATTTCAATTTCATTGGTTCTTGCAGTAGAAGTGAGTTAATTAGCAATCTATGTAAACTGTCCTGGATTGAGAGAAGAGAATTCAATTGGACTAACGTGTGGCTTGGCAAGTCTTGTGTTTTAGTTTTGTGCATATTGATTTTGTGCGGATGTGTTTTAGCACAGTGTGAAATTAGATAGTGGGCTGTATATAAGAAAGTCTGTAAGCACAAAGCACGTAGTAGGAAATTGTTAACACACCTATTGCTACACAGATAAATAGACCTTTCTGATAAGTAAACTGGAATCTTCTTGGATTCATTTAGTGTAAGGAAAGGTAATCGATTTTCTTCGACAAGCTTCACTTAAGACGAACGTTTCAGTTCAGTGAATATTCCCGCCGATTCAACATTCAAGCAAAATAACCAAGTGGAAGAGCTGAATAGTTGTGTTATTATATTGTACCACTTGTAGAGCATGATTGTGGTCTTTTTTCATGTTTCTTATATAATTTGTTATTTGAGATGAAAATCTCCACACTACACTGTGTACTGTGCTATTGCAATTGTTAGGCAGATGCTTTCCATTACGTATTAGAGTAAAGAGGATTTTCTGTAATACTATATACTCATTGTGTAATATTTAATATCTAGCTGGGTGGTTTAGTTTGGGTTCTGTACAATTTGCATGCCTTGCTTGGAATAATATGAATAGATTTTGTTCATGTGTAAAAATATTATATATAGCATGGTACATGAGGAGATGTAGACAAAAGTCATTAGAAGTGGGATGAGAAAACTCAAACAAAGTGTTTATAAACAGCCTGACTTGGTTTCGTGTTCAGAATTCTATTATCATTGCTTATACTTTGTAATAACTAATTTATTTATGGAGATAGACAGAATTGTGGAATAAGTAATTCATGGAACTATTGCCCTATCTCACAATTTAAAAAGTCATCTCGCGAATTTGGTATTACCCAGGTTCTCTACATTGTAAATTTTACAATGTAATTTTAGTGTGATGTAGTAAACATGTAGTCGTCCCACCATCAATTAAATTCACTAATAATTTACGATGGTGGCTATTTTAAGGCGTTTTTACGGTTATAACTCTGTTTTCGTAAAATATATTCATGTATTTCCAATTCATTTGTTTGCAGTTACGATTTACAAGTATTAGGTACCTTGGAAGAGCATAAAATGGCAATTAAATATCATTGCTTGCAGTATAATATTTAAATCTAAAATACGTGGATCTCCTTTTCAGGTGCTTTGTCATTAAATTGTATCGTCATGTAGCTATTTTAAGGTACACTACATGCACACGTATTTAGCAGTTAAGCCTTTTCTGTTCTGCCCACTTGAGTAGTTAGCTCTGAGAGTGTTGCACTTGATAGACAATAAACCCTACAGTAACTACTGTTGCCTTTTATTGTCAGGCGTGGGGTGGAGTATTGGTTGGGAATCGAGAGTTGGAAAAACTAAACGAGTAGGAGGACATGTGGGCTTAAGTTTATCGAGATTATTAAGATTTATCGAGAAATCATTTGATACATCCACGTAGGAAATATCTTTTTTCTACTTATTAGGTATTCCTCTAAGCAAACAATGCACATCTTTTAAAGATCCTAATTGGATGCTGCAGTTTCAGGGCAATGGCTAAGAAAATAATATTACTATTTACTACTTAAGTAAAAAAGTCTATAATTTTCTAAATCATTTTGTGATTTTTATTAAGAACAATAGGATACGATAACACAGGGCAAAATGAACATATTTATAATCCATCCGTTCTTCATAGATAATAGAAAAGCTGCTAAATAATCGTAAGCGGATTATTGGAAGGAATAAAGAAGATGTATACCTCCATGATCGTAATACTGCACGAAAACTAAGATGTCTTATATTTCGTAAAGAACTAAATCTGTAGTATTTTCTCCAGATTTGCTATTCTTCTTAAGTATTAGCAAAAGTATAGGTAATGAAATAGAGATAATAGATAATGTATGTTTTATAGTTGGTATAATATGTTTGCTATGAAGTGACAAGACCTAGGCACTACATGACATGTGCAGACATGTAGAGAGTAGCCTATAACATGACTTTCTAAGGAAGAATTGTTTCTGCGTGATATATTAAGTTGGGGAAGGTAAAAAGTAGTGGTATGGTGGTGTGGCATTATACAGTGTTGAGGAGGGTTAAACAGAATGGGAAAACAGATCTATTGGATAAGAAATGTTCAGTGTTCTAAGATGACTGGCTGACTTGGCAATTTTTCTCTCGCTCAATACACTAATACTTCGTAGTGTATTGAGCGGTGAATTTACCTTGCGGAAAGGCACGTAGTTGGTTTTGTGTCTGTGTTCGCACGTACGGATAGTGCCCAAGTCAAAAAGAATGGTAAAGGAAGGGAAAAAAGTTGAGAGAGACAACTTGAGACAAGATTCTGAAAATATAGATAGACTTTTAAGGAGATATCTTCTAAATGTGTGAGAGTGTCGACTGCATTATTCCCGACTTGGTAATGATGCTATAGTTCTCTATAGTTTCTGTTCTGTGCCAAGTGTGTAATACTACTTCCATCGTTACTCATTATAAAGATGTGAGAGTTTTAGTGTGCAAGTACCTACTACAGTTACTCTGACTGCAGTATTACATGTTTCTCCTAAATATAATATTATACTGTTCTCACTTTGTACTACTACAGTGAGATTCTAAAGTCACGCAACATATAGGTACGGGGTACTACTAAAGTTTAATGCGACATGTTTCTAAAATTTATGTGTATCAGCGGTGGTCGCAAAATTTAACACCACGTGTTTATGTTGCATGACTTTAGAACCTCACTGTATATCTCTAGGTTGGTTTTGTAGATCTTGTAACTTTGTAACCATCTTGAGAACGGTGGGAAAGTACATCCACACAGTATTTTAGTCAATTGAACATGCAACTCTCATATTGCGTTTGCTTCTGTTCACTTTTGTGTGTTCTGTTGACTTTGGTTGGCATTGGCAGAGTTGAGTTTAGTGCTGTAGTCTATCGGGGAGAGTTGCCTCTGTTTTATTGTCTCACATAAAACTACTGGAAAGACATAGTTGATCGCCTCTGAACTAAGAAATAAGATTCACCACCGAAAAGATTGATTACGGTACACCTTGGCGGTGTCTTGTTATGTTTCTTGTGTCATTTTTGTCATCTTATCACAATCACCATTCTTTTCCGAAACTCTTTCCTCCGTCTTATCTCCGACTCGTGTTATGAAGTTTACCAGTCTATATATAATCTGTGTTTACTTGCAAAAAGCGAGGAAAGTTCCTTTTAGTGAAGCGAAGACAAAAGCTACAAAGCCCGGCCAGTTCAGTTGAGTTTTCTTTCCTTTCGCCATTATTAGGTGAGCGATGAGAAGTGTACTAAACTAGATGACACACTTACAGAGGCTAGTAGATTTAAAGTATATCTATTTATAATAGGAAGCATACACAGGCAAGATAAGCTTCTCTCTATTGTGTATATCTAATCCATGAGTAACTGGAATAGGAAAGAGGCAATACATCACATACAGTAAGACTCAAGACTAAAACTAACGAATCGTGCTTCCCTTTACTTATATTCTATTGCGTGTAAGGATTCATTTTATCCTTAGGTGAAATTCTATTGTACTCTTCTATTGGTTTTCGTTAGTGTATCTTTGTGTATCGTTTTATGTTGTTGGATCGTGAATCGCAAAAGAAATGTATTCCCTATTATAGCGAATCTACTAATATACTTAAGTATAATCGTTTAGGCTAAGCTCTGTGTCTACTAGTTATAGTTGGTTATTTATCGGCTGGTTTTAACCAGGGGCTTTTAGGTCGATTTGAGTTATTACTTAGGATGTTTCTTTTAGCATAGATAACTTCTATTGACCTATTAGGTATTAGTGTATATAGTTAGTAGGCCAAAGCGACAAAGAAAAGAAGTCCGTCTGAAGATTAACAGGCTTATTGGTCGAGCTGTTTTAACAATACGAAATACTTTACAGAATAGTGTCTGTATATAATTATTATTGTCTATTTTTGGTTACTTGTGCAGAATTACTACTTTGAGAGCTAAAGGGGATGAGAATTGAACGGAAGATTTTTATATAGCGTTTTTATGGGTTGTTTACGTGGGTTTTCATATTTTAATGCTCCTACACAAAGGCTGAACTGAAGACAGGAAGGAAACAATTTCCTTTGTTGGGCTTTTCATGCGCTTATTTGTAAACTTCTTTTGAGTCTTTAAACAAGCGTAGGAAAAGTCCATATTCACAAGATTGGTAGTACTATTCAAGCTAGTTGAGCGATTTTATGTGATGATAGTAATTTCATGTTTCTAAGGATTTTGGCACCTTGGCTTGGTTCTCTACTCTACGTCAAGAGTAATGCTTTCCTGTGTTGTGTTGTGTTTATTGTTTGTTAGTTAGGAGACTGTAGGATTAGGATATTATGGAATCTATTTACATATATGTACACGTATGCAATTAAGAAACTATATTTTATAGGATTAGTTGTAACTTGTGAAGTGAATTATGGTAGCATATGTAGGATGTAATCAGAAAGATTGTTATTGTAACATTTTGCATAGATAGACATACTGTTGAATATGCTGCACACCTGCTTCACGTGGTGTTTGTGTTGTGCAGTACTTTATTATGTCTGCAGAGCTTATGTAAGAGCTTTATTGGGTTGAGCTTGGGTAAGAGCACTTTTGATGCTGTGTCGTCATTACTGGAGTAGAATAGGTACATATCTGCTGATTGTATGCATTTATCTGTCATGGGTACATAAGTAGGTACACAGAAATGTTAGAGCCATGTTATTTTACAAAGTTAGTCAAGAAAAGACTGAAGATGTAACGTTTGTTGTTCAGTTGTTACATTACATAGGTAGACAAAGGAGCAAAAAATAAAGGAAGGCTGGGTTGTCTTGAATCCTATGTTGAGTTTGAGTTGAATTGAGTTGACGTTGTTTTGTTGGGTCTCTTAATGTACAAGGTGTAGTTGTTGGCATTACCTTTTGCATGAAATGGATTCATTTGGTTTGCTATGATATTATTATTGCATAGTTGAGTACAGAGTGAGTGTAGTGAACTGGTGAATAGTTGCTGTCTTGTTCTTGGCATGGCCTGCTGAGGTAATATACATTTTACGTGGGTTTTCTTCACTACAAGCACTTGATGATAACTTATCCGAGTCTCCCATTGCATAATATTGCATTAGATTCCGTATACCTACGTAGTGTATCGATATTATACTCTTTAACCTTAGCATTGCCAATGCCAGTCAAGTTATGAGATTGTGTTGTGTTTTGCTGTGTGAAGGATGGTAACTTTTTTTTTGTTTAAACTCCTTCTTGAGAACGTTCTCAGTTCACTTAAATTCTTAGTCCTGTCCTGGGAGAGTGTGTTCACTTACATAACATAACAGTAGCAGTGAATCCTGAGAGTGAAGTATACTAAAGTTATTACGTCAATATACAAGTTATATGGATCTTGGAGCTATTTTACCAAACTCAAGTAAGTAAGGAGCATACATTAAAGAGTTGAGCGAAAGGAGAAGCTATATACGAATTTTATTTCTCTATAGAGTGCCTTAGATAGAATAACAAATGATAAAGTTGTATAATGTAAAAACAAAAATGTAACGTATATTTTGTTTAAGAGAAGAGTAATCGGGCTATGGTGCAGAATACCTAAAAGGGAATTTTATTGAACTTGTTCGTGATTTTCCATTCTATTCTATTCCATTGCCTGACTTGGCATGGTAAATACAGACAGGAGTACAGGAGAAGAAAAGTCAAAAGTTGCGCTAGTTTTTGTCAGAAAGGAAAAATCGGCGAGGAGGTACTTTTCTCTAAGAAACTAACCTTCAGGGATCTGAATCCTTAGGTAACGTTACAACTTATATAATACATACTCCCCTAGTACATTATCTTTTCTTTGAAAAGGTAAAATACTAGATACTAGTGCAGTATTAGCTAAGAAAAAGTACGAATCTATCCAAAAGAGCTAAAGCCCAGTTGACGTTAGATGTTAGATTGAAATCGCGACAGAGACAAGACGGATGTAATGTAAGTAGAGTGCTTTCTGTGTTCCGTTCACTTCGTTTTGCCTGTCAGTGGTGGAACAAAACTTTTCTTCAAATTCAACAAGGACCATATTGTATAATGACAAGGAATTTTTTGGTACTGTGTCAGTAGTGCAGTTGTTATAGTGGAGTGTAGTAATTTTGGACGAGGTTATATCAGTTTAGAGCGCAGCATGTTTTGATTGTGATCTGTGTGGAGTGATCAGAGCTGAACAAAACTAAAGTTAAGTTATCTCAGTCAGTGTCATGTCAGTGCAGAACTTAAGTTGAAACTTGAATGCACAATAGAAATACGTGGTGGTGAATACCTTTATGGTTTTTCTAACATTTTACTACAGTTCAGATTTGACTTGGTCCTTTCAACATTATTCTCTGTGTTACTATTACTTCTATAATTGTAGAAAATAGTTGAGTTTCGTAGTTTACACGTTTAGAGCATCAGGAAGTTGCAAAGTGTTAAGATTGTGATCTAATTTGGTGCTTGGATATATTTACTGGAAAGGAAAGAATTAATTTGTAATCGAATTCGGAGCAAGAATTGCTGTAAACACGAAATAAAAGTGAATCGTCTGACCTTTTGAGACTTGACTTGAGAGAGTGTGAAAGTTGGTTAGTTATTTGAAGAGGATTTTGTATTTTGCAACTAATTGAATTTGGTGTGTTGTAATGTTGTGAAAGATATGTTTGGTGACATGACGTGAGATTGTTGTTCTACGGCGACAATAATGTAATAGCCCATTATAGGATGGGAATTGTATCTTTAGGGATTTTAGTTGGAGATTTATTGTGAAAAGGTTGGGAATAGAATAAAGAATCGTACATACTGGGAGAGAAGGAAGAATTTGAAGAGATCACATCACATCACTACACATGCTTCCTATACCGATGTGTAAGTACCCATTTTATATTGAAAGCCCGTTTCTCCTCTATTTGATACCAGAGCCCCCGAATACACAAACTGAGAGTGCAGTTCCTTCCTTTCGTTTCGTTAGTTTGAATTGAACTACTGGAGACGTTCGTGCATTAAACTGTTTCTTCCTTTGATGTAACTGAGCTACGTTCCATTACTCAGCAAAAGCGACCAAATTCAGTGTTACGTTACATCACGTTACCTTTTACTACCTTCCATTACTTTACAACTACATATTCCCTGATTATTGCAAGCTAAAAGCTTATACTCTGAACAAGTCGCTTCCATCCACACAGAACACAGTTCACAGCAGCACAGCACAATTCCAATCCGTTTGTGACTTTGAAGTTCCTTCCTAAGTTCTGTTTGTGACTCAGAGCCTTTCCGTTCGCCCGGCGCAACGGCGGAGGATCCCATGCTCTCCAAATTAAATAGCCCGAGCCCCTTGTCAGATGAAAGAGAATTCATAGGTACGGGTTCTTTACAAGTGTATTACTCTTAGGAGTAGTTCTCATGTCAATAGCACTGAAGGCCCACGTCCACTCACAATCTCCCTTTATCCAAATACACGTAATAACTATTAATTTATACTGTATACCCGGGCATTATAGTGTACTATGCTTAATGCTTACTATCAGAAAATCTCTTTCTCAAGATAGCGTTTTATCATTTATAGAGACGTTTGTGTTATCGTCATCTTAAATCCTGTTGCTTACCTTGTTTGCTAAAATATTTTCATCCTGCTGTGCCTTAGTCATCATTAATGTCAGTCAAGGAATTTTTGTGTCAGTCTTCATTTAATGTTACCATTCCATCATTTCAAGCTAACGGTAAAATGAGAACAATGATACAATTAGTCTTGGGGAACAAAAATTAATTTTTTTAAACCTAATAAGAATTTTTGATACATTTACTCTACGGTACACGTTTAGGCTCTTAATACATAAGATTTCAATGTAAGTATTAAAATTACCATATTTAATAAGTTATTGCGTAAGCAGATACAAAATATCGGTTTGTGTATATGTATATTTGAGAAGAAAAATTTCTTTTCTGCCATTTCCATTTCTAGCTGATTTTCCAATTTATGCAGGAAAAGAGCAGTTTTTTTAATTTTATAGCTAGCTGATTTAAAAAAGTAAAAAAAGCTGCATTTGTATTACTTGGTTATGATTTAGTAGAATAGTTTTTCGAAATAAAGTTAAATACTATATAAAAATTCCTTTTTCATGAAATACGTAAGTTGTATTTAAGAAGTACATGACGTAGCGTATAATGTGTTAATCCATAATGACTTTGTTAATTGAGCTAGTTTAGGAAAGTATGCCTTTTATAGGAACAGAGGTGACGTGTTGTATCAGATAACGCCGAAAGTTTTTTAAGGAGGCTTAGTCTGTGATATGTTAAGACGCAAGGTTGTACATTGAGCATGATTATGCGTCAGCACTATTAAAAACTTCTTAATTATTAATTTAGTCAATGAATGTGTATTACCAGATTATTCTGTATGCTGCGGTTTTATGAAATTAAAAATAAGCATATAATAAGTAGTGCTACTGATGCATAGGTATCATAACACTTTTGGATGGTTGGTTAGTGTTTAAATTATTTTTGTATCTGACATGGAGGAAAGTGTGTGGGTTACAAAGTTGCAACTGCTTACTTAAATATTCCTTTTATTTAACCTCAAATAAGCCGACTGTGGTGTTTTTCTCGGCGCTTGCCAAAAAGTGATAGACAGCTTTGCTTGGAGAGATTTTGAAATGTAGGTAGGTAGTGGAGTAGCGATACAATAATTATTGTGGTTTACTGCATGTAAAACATTCAGTATTTGGAATAGGGCTGGCAAAGTT
Organism: Yoshiicerus persimilis; assembly: GCA_020352615.2. Lineage (NCBI taxonomy): Eukaryota > Metazoa > Arthropoda > Collembola > Entomobryomorpha > Tomoceridae > Yoshiicerus > Yoshiicerus persimilis. The sequence continues at coordinate 19,605,267 of CM036944.2, read as the reverse complement.
GTAATGACTAGGAATAATTTATAGCAAATTAGTGACTGGAGGTCACATATTAACTTTCTGTTTCTCTTGCATACATGCCTAGCAGAATCACTAACAGAAATTCTAATTTTCTGTGAGACCGTACGTGGAATTAAGTACCTATTATTCTTCTTACCCAGAACAGAGTATCCCAGTTTGGAATTAGTCCGAAATTACTTACCTTTTTGGCATGTTTTCTGCTCTGCCATATTCTTTTGCATGACTGTTATTATTATTCATTCGCTTTGGACAGATAATTTCTATAGATTAGTAAAAGGTAAAGGCAGATTACTGCTGAACACAAAGAATGAACATGAACATGTTATTGCAAATAATTAATTAGCGAATTAATGGAATTAATTCATTGGATTAGCAAATAGCTTTCTCGATTCCATGTATTTTGTATTTTTTAATGCTGAAACGTCTAGGTTTAATTTACTGAATGCAAAAAACGGGTGAATTAGTGATCATTTTGTAAATGCAATAGAGTATTTAGTGACGTAGAAGATTATTCGAAGTAGTTAGACCAAGAAATCCCAAAAGAATTTCAAGATTACGATACTATAATGTCTGCTCGTGTTTGGATTGTCGTAACAGTTACATTGAAAACTAACTTTAGGTATTAACTTTAATCTTTCGATCACTGCAACCCGAAAATCATAAATTAGAAAAGACAGCAGATTGTCATGTATTTAAAAGGGATACAATTTATTTTGTCTGAAATTGGGCCAAAGATTTTATCTGTAGTACCATAAATAATGGTTCCTTTTTTCACCAGTAACATGGATAAATCATTGTGAACAGGAAAAAAAGAAGGAATGTATTAACAGTGGCAGATTTGACAAAAATATTGTTTGAAATCGTATTCGTTGTATTCTCTTTGTAATTCTTGCTCTGTCGTTTTAGCTGTGTGTAAGTAAATATTTACAAGTGATGCAAATAAGAGAGCAAAACTGATTTGAATTGTATTTATTGTATGCTATTATAATAATTTAACTTGTTGCAAGCTGTAATAGTATTCTATTTAAAACGAACTAGTACATGCAAGCATTCTGCTGAACATTTACTTAATTTATTGTTATTAATGCTACAAAGGCTGGAACTTGCATTTCCTGTACTACAAAACATGTCTAAGTTCCTTTCGCTTTCATTTACTGTTTATAATACATACACATAAAGAAGGATTCTGTGCATTAACTCTATTAAGGCTAACTCCTTGATGTTACTTAATAAATTGACACGGTCACAAACTCACAAAACGACAATGTAGTAATTGTGGTATCAATACCAGTTGAGAGTTACTGGGTACTCTTAACATTCCCGAGAAGTGTTCCTGAACAGTCTTTTAGTTGTATTTGCTATGAATTATATTGCTTTTAATTAGCATTTTCGCTCTCGTCGTGTTGCGTTTTGCATTATGCGGCTTGCAGTAATCATAAGATTCGCAGGAAACGCGGAAAACTAACCCGGACTACAAAATATGTTTCCTAGGTCAATTAATTAAGAGTTCTTTAATAAGCAGCAGTCAGCCCATACTAAAGTTTCTAAAACTTTCGCCAGTAGGTCTAGTCTTATGTACACGATATAATATACTAGAAAACCACCCGTTCTACGAACGGGGCCGTCACAATATCTAGCGATAACCAAACATTGTGTGTGTGTCCCTTTGTTTAATAAACTAATTGTCTTAAGGTCTAGAATTCGAAGCTATGTTATGCCTTTAAAGAATTTCTCGTCGCAAGTACAGTTTCCATAAAAAAATTTCCCGTCGTAAATGCAGTTTCCCTAAACGGAAGAAATTCTCCCGCAGTAATTGCAGTTTCCATAAAAGAAATAAAGTCTCCCGTCGTAAATGCAGTTTCCATAAAAGGAAAAAATTCTGGCGTCCTAAATGCAGTTTCCATTAAAGAAAAAATTCTCCCGTCGTAAGTACAGCATCTCTAAGAGAAAATATTCCTCCGTCGTAAATGCAGCTTCCCTAAGAGTAAATATTCTCCCGTCGTAAATGCAGCATCCCCAAGAGAAAATATTCTCCCGTCGTAAATGCAGCATCCCCAAGAGAAAATATTCTCCCGTCGTAAATGCAGCTTCCCTAAGAGAAAATATTCCTCCGTCGTAAATGCAGCTTCCCTAAGAGTAAATATTCTCCCGTCGTAAATGCAGCATCCCCAAGAGAAAATATTCTCCCGTCGTAAATGCAGCTTCCCTAAGAGAAAATATTCTCCCGTCGTAAATGCAGCTTCCCTAAGAGAAAATATTCTCCCGTCGTAAATGCAGCTTCCCTAAGAGAAAATATTCTCCCGTCGTAAATGCAGCTTCCCTAAGAGAAAATATTCTCCCGTCGTAAATGCAGCTTCCCTAAGAGAAAATATTCTCCCGTCGTAAATGCAGCTTCCCTAAGAGAAAATATTCTCCCGTCGTAAATGCAGCTTCCCTAAGAGAAAATATTCTCCCGTCGTAAATGCAGCTTCCCTAAGAGAAAATATTCTCCCGTCGTAAATGCAGCTTCCCTAAGAGAAAATATTCTCCCGTCGTAAATGCAGCTTCCCTAAGAGAAAATATTCTCCCGTCGTAAATGCAGCTTCCCTAGGAGAAAATATTCTCCCGTCGTAAATGCAGCTTCCACAAAAAAGATCTTCCGTCGTAAATGCAGTTTCCATAAAAGTCAAACATTTGAAGTCGCTGGAACATTGACACTGGCGAAGATGATGATGATGATGATGATGACACTAACAGGAGACAGGAGAGACTGGACAAAAAAGAAGACACAACGAAGTGGTTAAAACCACGAAGAAAAATAGTTGACAACTATAGCCGACGATAATGGAGTGAGAGTAGAGTAGACTGTTGGACTGATCGCTATTGCGTTGCATTTGAATGCAGCACATTGTCCTTGGTTTTTCACTCCTTGGGTTTGGTGTCATGCATCTCACTTCAGCCAGAGTCATATACTTAATGCATGTGTTTTCAGTGTTCAATTTTTTAATCAGTGAAGGAAATGAGGTATGGGCATGAAATTAGGTTTGATGCAACTACCGGTAATCCTGAAAATTTTGGCACCAAAATTTTAATTTTAGGCCGTCAGGTTTTGGAGTTCTACTCTGTGACGCACAATGGACGGACGGCCCGTATTGGTTATAGAAAGATTAGTTCACATCGTTTTTCAGCTGACAACCACGCTTTTTAGGTTGTAAATATTACTCGTGCTTATTGCCTATCAGTCGTGATTATACAGTGAGAGCCGCTACAAAGTTTACATGGGACTACTAGTGTATAAGAAAGTACATGTGTAAGTATGTTGCTTTATTCATATCCGCTCCACCTGTACACCTCATGAAATTTTCTCGTTCTAAATGCTTATTTGTTATTAATTAATTATGCATCAAATTGTGAATTTCCTTGTTTTCGTAACCATAATGCAGCTGACAATTGGCGAGCGAACTGAAATAATCAGGTTAAGTGGACAGTTGTCGTACAGGAAAACTGCACAAGAGTTCAATCGAAATCATCCTGGAAGACAGAAGACATCTGGTTTCAACAGGACGGCGCTCCGCCACATTTTGCTTATCAAGTTAGAGATTGGCTTGATGACACATTTCCACATTGGATCGGGAGAAGAGGAAGTGTTGAGTGGCCTGCAAGGTCACCTGACCTTGCTCCTCTTGACTTTTTTGTTTGGGGCCACCTGAAATCACAAGTCTTCCGAACAAGACCGGAAAATCTTGACCAACTGAAAGAGAGGATTGTGGAATGCTGCAATAATATTACACCAGAAATGTTGGCTAACACTCGGCGAACTTGGGATGAAAGATTGGACCTCTGTATTGCCACTGAAGGTGGTCATATTGAACAATTGTCAACTGCATTATGGTTACGAAAACAAGGAAATTCACAATTTGATGCATAATTAATTAATAACAAATAAGCATTTAGAACGAGAAAATTTCATGAGGTGTACAGGTGGAGCGGATATGAATAAAGCAGCATACTTACACATGTACTTTCTTATACACTAGTAGTCCCATGTAAACTTTGTAGCGGCTCTCACTGTATTATTACCGCGAACTAAATAAGTTACCACATAATAAGATCTTTCACTTTTCAGATTGTTTACTTGCTCGACATTTTCTCTATTTTTGTGGCATAATATTATGTGATAAAATTTTAGTTACTATACTTTTCATCTTTAGAGTTACATTTTACTATAGGAACCAGTCCTCGATTAAGGGTCAATAAAATAACCGCAGAACCGACACCCGTCAAAAACTGATCCGATTTTACTATCTTTTCATATACTTACCATGGTCTTCGTCTTCATTTTCGGGTTATTTTACCAGTTCCAGTTCAATGAGAGATTGCAATAATTATAAGTACTCGTTCCCATTCCAAGTATGTGCATAGTGTGTTGTGAACAAAATGCATTACAAAATTCGTACAGTACAGTACAGTCTTTTACTTTGTTCAAGAAAATTTTCATCTGCGGGGCTTTTTGAAAATCTTTGTTTTACAGTAGTAGCTTTAGCTTTCACATTTCATTGCTTTGCTTTGCAGATTCTCCTTCGTCTAATCGTTCTAGTTTCCAGTATATTTTATTTTCGAAATACAAATATAATTTTACTGGGTTTCAGTATAAAAAAAATAATAAATATGGGTTTCTGCACAAGTTCAAAGATTTTCAAAAAGCCCCGCAGATGAAAATTTTGTTGAACAAAGTAAAAGACTGTACTGTACTTTTGCATTGGAGATGAAGAACATTCCTACCGTAGCGCGAATTTTGTAATGCATTTTGTTCACAACACACTATGCACATACTTGGAATGGGAACGAGTACTTATAATTATTGCAATCTCTCATTGAACTGGAACTGGTAAAATAACCCGAAAATGAAGACGAAGACCATGGTAAGTATATGAAAAGATAGTAAAATCGGATCAGTTTTTGACGGGTGTCGGTTCTGCGGTTATTTTATTGACCCTTAATCGAGGACTGGTTCCTATAGTAAAATGTAACTCTAAAGATGAAAAGTATAGTACTATTTTGCATACTTAAGTGTTATCAGTCATAATGGCTACCAAAGATGTTTTTGCAGAAATCTTAATAAAAAGATGTTTCTGTCCCCCACAATAGAAATAGCATAGCATTCCTATAGAAACTATGGTGGTCTGTCTATTACTGTCAAAAGTGTCAATTTGAATTGAATTAAAAGTTGGAATTCGAAGGATGATGGCTTTGAGCAATAAAAGTTTAGTGAATGAAGCAAAATTACAGTATTAAAGATCTTGTGTTAGGCTAGAGTTTACTATTCCGAATGGGAACATGGGAAGTTGTCCGTGCAAGAGAAAACGGAAAGGTTTGGAATAGCAAAAGTTGTATTTGCAATGTTACTTATGACGGGAGTGAGTCTCAGTTTGAGTCAGAAAACAGAACAAAAAAGCAATTAAGACATAAAAGTTATTTACTTAGACGTAAATGAAATGAAACGTAACATAAGGCTGATGTTAATTTGGTTTTGTTGCAGCGGAGCCAGAGCCAACTCCCCCGGTGAGAAATGTTCGGCGAAAGTCGGTCTTTGCTGAAGCGTACAATCCAGAGGAAGACGAAGATGATAAACCCGCTGTAAGTACTTCATTCTGCTTTATTTCTCTTCTACTCTATTGTAATTTACTTCCATGCATTGCCTAAGGTGAGATTCACTTTTAGTTTCGCGTCTCCTTTATTAGTACTGTGTACTTTACATTTTAACTGACTTAATCTTCAGTACATTGATTAAATAAAAATAAATTTCATGTTTTTAAAAACAATTACGTAGTTTTATAATTCAAACTATACTAAAGATCTCAAAAATAATAATTTTGTTTAAACAAAACTATTTTAATGTCAATTAAAAATAAGTTTCTTCAAGTTATTACTTTTTTAGTACAATTGTGTGCAGATAAATTTTTGCAATAATAGTACCGAATAGGTAGTAGGTACAAATCTTCAAAGAAACTAAAATGTTGGATATAAATATCTAATTAGTATTTACTTGAGAATTATTTGGTCATTGTTGTATAAGGCACAGTTTGGTATAAAAGTAATAATAGTGGAAAGGATTATAAATAATGATAGTAGAGTATAATATTTCGGATCTGGTCCATTGGTCGACTAATTAGAAATGAGAATGAAACCTTGCTACAAGTATGAAATAATAACGAAAGCGAAAGGCGAAAGATAAGAGCAGGCAATGAGTCTGTCTAGGTTTCTGTCTAAGTTGAGTCAATTGAGGTCACGGGTTCTCCGGTGAGTTGTAAGAACCTTGGACTAATATTGACTTTTGAGATCAGATTCGAGATTTTTATATATCCTTCCGGACACCGGGTTTTTTCTGACATAGTATACTTGAGTTGCAGAGTTTTACATCTAATGTACCCTTTTTCACGGTTCTGGTGTTCGTAAGTGCTTCCCGTACATTAGTTACTGGGTCGTAACTTTTACCCTTAAGGAAATTATAGAAATGAAAGCTCTCCATAAGAGAATATATTTATGTAGTGTTTGGATTGTCGAAAGGGAATAGCAATCCCATCATCCGAAAAGTGCGTACTTGGCAAGTCTCGTAGAATAGACGTAAATCATGTAGATATCTATCGGTAGCAACTTGTCTTTCTTTTCCCTTTCTATATACTACTACAGTAGAAAATAGACGAAAGGCACACTTGCACAATGGCCTTTTTTACAAAAATAAGTTTCAATTTTTCAGTGAAATATACTGTACTCATTTTGCAAATTAAGATATTGGGTAGTAGAGGAATTTCCATTCAGAATTTGAGTTTTATGAATGACACGATTGGAAATACTGATTTCACAATGTCCAATGTGATATTACTCAATATTCCTATTTTTACAACTATTTATAATCATTTAGCGTTTGTCTGCGAATAACACAGCATTATTGAGAGAGAAAGTGAAAGACAAGTTGACTGGACCGTATTTGAGTTTTCGTAATTCGAGGAGACATGACCATATCACGTATGAGTTAGCAAACGAACGATAAGTGAAGTACTAAACGACATACTGCTACCATATTTCCCTATATTTTGTATCCTGTACAATGTATATATAGCTGTAGGTAAATTGGAATTCCATTTCTGTACATATTGCCCTTGTGTAGCAATAGAAAAGTGAAATGTCCTATAGAATAGCATTTCTGCGCATTTCTAACTTAATCTCGTGGGAATTGGAATACTAGAAAAGAAACTGACCACTTTCATTCACAAGTGGAGCCTAGATCCGAAGATAACAATAAATAGTTATAGTATTTAGTATAACTATAGCAGACTACTTTTATTATAAGCATAGCCGGCGATCGTGGGCGACCAAATACAACTGGAGCGATTTTATCATTTTATCAAAGTGTATTGCCTTATTCCGTTGAGTTGCACTCTGACGATGAGCTAAATTAACGTGGCACTATTTGACTCCACTTTGACTGTTCGATTAAATTGTCGCAAAGGATGGAAGATCCTATAAATAGAATAGTTTTCTTAAAACTTCACAATGATTTAACCTTGTGCACCTACGTCATCCTGGCATTTATTTACTATATGTAATAATGCACGTTTCTCCTACGTTAATGTTTTCTACTTAATCAGTTAGTAAAAAATTATGCCAACTGTGTTGTTACAAAAAAGATTGCCCAAATAATTTAATTTAAGGGACATTTTAAAATCTTTTAAGAACATGTTAAATTAATTTATGTACCCTTTAAATATATTCCAACTACAACTTTGTTTTAAACTGTCCTATTGCATAGATAATTTCATTTTATATTTTGTAAAGTATTGAATATTGTGACTTTATTTTCATTGTTAATACGAAGTTTGGAGTTTCTTTAGTAATCTCGATTTTAAGGCATGACCTTATTTTCCGTCAATGCAAAAACTTTTTTATCTTGCCAACTCATACAAATTGTATTACGTGCGCTATATTCATTCGTCGTCATTAATAAATGAGTAGTTTGTATTTTAAAATGCACGTGCAGAGAATTCCTAAGCTAAGAATGTCTTCAGCAGTGACTTTAATTTCGAGAAATAATTTTTCATATTCTAATATAGAATATGTGGGTATTGATTTTGAAATTCGTATATTTGGTAGTAATTACTATTGAAATAATAGCGTTTGCATGATCCTGGTGAATGGGACAGGAATCAGAATGAAGTATAGAACATAAACCCTTAGGAGGAAATTAGATTGAAAGAGAAAGTTTTGTATTTGACTCTGTGAGACTGTAAATGAAAGTAATATAGTACATATAAGTATAGAATAGACATTAATGCAGTAATAAGATTTGCTGCTGTGGATGTGAATGTTATATATATTCTAGTAGTTGGTAGGGACATACTTAATGCAATTCTTGTACTGCAAATTGGAAATTCCTTAACGTCTGGAAAGTAATTTTTGATTCATTCAGCGCAGTCCAATACGATACATGACTACATGTACATAAACGACAAAGCACGAAGGATTATGATTGGAGATAGATATTTTGGAAGATACGTATACTAATGTATATACTGATAGTGTGTATAGTTGGTAGTTTTTCGTTTGTGTTATACTTACTTTATGCATGTGACGGGAAACGTCGTAAGTCAAAAAAGTATGTTAGATGTGATGAAGAAAGGTTGATTGTGATGTGATGTGAGATGTTTCGTCTCTGTACTGTACATTTAGAAGGACTGTGTAGTGTAGCCTTGGTTGGCAATAGGATTACAAATTGAAATGGAAGAATAAAGGAAGTGATGTCGTATGGAACTTTTCACTACAACTACATAATGTTACGTTCCTTCAGAATATCTGTGCTACTATTATTCGATCGAGTCAGCATCAGCATGTCAGGCAAATTGGAATTTTGTATAAAGCTAGATCTGAGTCAGAAGCAGACTGTACTGCACTGAAAGCTGTATGCCAAGTCAGGAACAGTCTTCGTCTCACTCTTGCATAACTATAATGCTTTTTATATTTATACTTACTTAGATCTGATGGGATCGGATATTATTGTAGTGCAAAGTATACCGAGGATGTAATAGTTTTGATGAAAAGTTATAAATAATGCATCGAGAATCTCTTTACGACATGTTTAATTCATAGGAGGAGCATTGTTAATATAGCATCACATTAGCTGATAGCCTTACGGCTTTTTCTCCATCGGCTAATGTTATCATTCTACTATTGTCATTCTTAAGGTTCGAATTTTTAGTGTACAGTACACTATCCTCCAGGATAAAATGTATTCTTCATTGATCTATAGGCGTAGGCAATATTAGGTAGGTTATAGGAGAATAGAATCTGTAGGTGTATTTGTAACTAGGTTATTACATTGAAAATTTATAAGTACGCAGCGCAAATGTCACAAGAGTAAGCACATTAAATAGAATCTTCTGATGTAATGGAGAGAGAGCTGCATTTCGTCCATTTCGTAAATATATTATAGGTACTCAGATGGGGAATTGTAGGAGGACAGTTCTTGCCCAGACAATTCATATTTCCATTTTAGCCATTTGCGAACACTTCTGGCCTTGCAGCGTAGTTCAAGGTCTAATCATGTGCTGACTAATGACTAATGACATTTATACTTTATACATGCTCCAGGGATATTGTGGATGCAATAAATAATATAGAAAAGTTGACTGCCAATTTGCTGACCTATTTGACGAAAATTTGCCCAAAATCTCGTTTGGCAAATAAATCCGACTTTTTTGGCGAAGATAGACAGGAAATTAATTTTTACTGTAGAGTAAGAGATAGCTGATTTTTATTTTGTTCTTGTTGTAGAAAAGTTGCATTGTTTTACAAGATGTGGCAAAAAGCATGAACAGTAATGGCACTGTGATTATTTCAGTATTTATAAGATTGCATGCACAAACTACAAAACACACTAGTAGAATTTCTAGTATTGGACAGGAATAGGATGGAATGGGTGTCAGAATTCTTGAGTATGAATTATTGCATTTGGGTTACAAGGACAATAAAAGCATCCCGTTTCACAACGTAGTAGACGGATATTGTCATTTGCCAAAAGCTGCCTCAGACATTTGCTAAACATTAAGCTCACTTACAGTCACAAGTCTCAACCCCTGTATAACATTATTGGAAAGAGTATTGTAGGTGGCAATGTGGAAATGTTTTATTTTATTGTGTGTGGGTGGTGGTAAACAAATCAGTGACTGTGTTGTGGTGAAGTTACCTAAGTTTTTTGTTTAGTCTCGAAGATACTTCGGGTCTAGTAAAAGTTCTTTTGTATTTCTACTACACGAGTAGTTTAGAACGTAAAAGAAAGATTTTGCTGTAATAGGTAGTTAGTAGTTATAGAATATAGGATGGTCAAGTGGAAATGAAACTAATAGTAAGGAGAAATGGGAAAGGTTTGTTGAAATCGAATCAATTGCGACTTGGTTGTCCAGGAAAGTTACTCTAGATAGAAAGCGAAGTGAAAGTACACAGGAGAAAGTAGCGACTGGAAGAAATGACAGTTTGAGTTAATACCACGAAAGTAGCAAGCGTAGTGTCACTTCCAGGGATACTCTTACGTACGTATCATAGGGGGAAATAATAGAAAGCGATGTGATGTTATGTTATCGTGTTGTGTCTGCAGTTGATTTGATAATGTAAAATGAGAGAGAGTACAGAGAGATTCAGTACAAACGTTACATAGGATTAACTCTGTATATTTTTGCTTATTGGTATTTAAATTGCCGCTTTCTTCCTCGAAAATCAAAACCAACTTAGATAGGTATCACAGCACTTCCTATACTACACTGTAAGTCCTATGTAACGTTTGTACTGACTCTCTCTGTAGTGGTGATGTAGTACCCTACAGTACAGACAGTACTCGAAAACATTAGATCGGTGCAGTGCAGTTGTAGTGCACAGAATGAAACAGACCTCTTTCCTTTATTTTCACAATTCTCTTGAGTTGTCATTCTGAAAGTGAGAGAAAGGACATTAGTTCAACTTGAATTATCTTTTATCAGAAGAATGAACCGAAACGGAAGCAGTAAAAACACTTGCCACTCACATGTACAATCTCTCCCTATTCACTCTATACAATATTAGGATCAAGATAATATATGTTCATGAATTGCACATTGTATATAATTTAATGATTACATTTGTATTGCCATTACAGTCTTCATACATTCTATGTCTTGCTTATTTGTCATCATAATATTCCTGCTAAATTGCCTTAGCTTTCGCTAACACGTGTTAATGTAATCCAATGCAACAGAATTCTATTTTTATATGTAGTGCGAGTAAAAATAAGCTTTGACATTTACTTTTAATAGTATTTACGTCTTAAGTTCTTGGAAATAGTAGCATGACGTGTTTAACTCGAGTTGATGCTCACATTTGATTTTTCTCGGATTAAAAGGTGACAATGTAATAATGGTGTCTATTTTATTTTTATAGGTGGTCCATCCGAAATCTGACGGCCAACGATCGCGTCTTGCCGAAGCTGTTAAACATATCCTGCTCTTCCGATCTCTTGACGCGGTAAGCTATTTTCAACATTCTTAGAAGTAAGTATTAGAGTAACCGATCACTTTACAAAGCAGTTACCTACTATAACAAGGATAGATATTATTCCTACAATTCAGGTTTCAGATTTGCGATGTCTAAGTTCATCCAGTAGGCATTATACTGTGAAACTTAGATTGGCAATTCATCATCCAATATTCGCAAAAGTTTCCAAACGACAAATGTTAAAAATGTTTTCATGGAACTACTTTCGTTATTGATTTTTAGTATTACAGTATATAAATGTGTCCAGGGTCTTTTGCAGAGTAATTCCTGAAATTTCTAAAAATATAGACGTAGTGATCAAAGACATGCTTTTTAAATTTGCCGAATAATTCACATGAAAATAATGTTGAAATTAATGAGATTATATTCTATTTATAGTTTACTGAGAATTAGAAGATACATTGCAATCTGAACATTTTGGTTTTGATTAGGGAGTGTTTGGCTTTCCAGCGTATTAAAGATAGAAGCCAAAACCAACTGAGGAACTAGGGAAGAGTACTCTTAGTGGACACATTTATTCTCTGGCAAGGATTCATTTGCAATATCCTACTAATAGTTGGTGTTTAATTTTTCAATTACTACGGTTGGCAGGAGCCTTAACTGATTCTCAGGTTTGAGTGAATCTTGTGTTTACTTTAGACTGAGAACTGAGAATCGGTGGCGAACCCAAAGCATAATGGTGGTAGCTACTGCGAGGATATTTTCGTTTGCAGATCCGTGCCTAATCTTCTTTACATTGTTCCATTTTGGGTGATGTCGACTGTAGCATGTACCTAAGCGTTATATTAAGGGGGTATAGCATAACTGCATCTATACATTACTAATGGTGTTTATTTAGTACACATTAGATTCGTATAGCTGTGCAATGTGAACAATAAAGTTTGCTATGTCTAAATATTTCAACGGATCGCAATCTGTTAGCTCTCTCTTCTACATATATTTTTGTTATCGAATGCATTGTGTGTGATCAGGATTAATGCTGCGTCTCCTCAACCAGAAAAGTCAATTTGATAGACGTTCCGTTGGTAATGAGAATGAAAGTGAAAGAGGAAGCTGATGAAAACAAGTGTATTTGTTTATAGACTTTCCTACACTTATTGTTGGGCAACTGGAATATATGTTACATTTTAATACCAGAGATAGCCGTAAAAGGGAATGCGGAGTAATAGTAAAGCCGAGGCTATTAAATAGACATTTATTTTTACTTAGGCATTTTGTTGGCATATTGTGGGAATGGACATTTATATTTATATCTATTAACCACGGTAGTATACTACACTAATTTATTTTACTTTGAACTCACAGTATATAATGTTGACTAAATAGATGCTTTCGTTCCAATGACAGGCTTAAGCTTTCCGGGTCTAATGGAAATTAATGTCAAAAGATTAGTACCTAGCTTTTCGGTGCTATCATATTAAATTCTTAGCACCCTTCATTGGTTCACTTAGGAAATGTCTAAGTTACTTCCTAGCTTACACGTAATTTGTTTAAATGTTCAAGTCAAGCAAGACCAGAAGTATCAACATTTTGTTAGGACAGGATGTTGACCGTGAGCAACGCAAACTGATTCTGTACAAATATTATGCTTTTACAGTGGACATGGGTTCTATATGTGCTAAAACCTAAACTTGTGTAAATACAGGAAGCATTCTGAAAGTAGAGTTTATTGTATCTACATTAAACATCCTCTTTTTGTTGAATTTCTTAAATCCCCACACGTTGCAATCTACAATCCTCTTGCATATTAAATTAATGTATGTATCTGTAGAGGAAAGTAAGTTTATTTCCTCTTGTATGTGTTGAACATAAACTGCCTTAGTTTACAGTCGACACGACAGAGGAACAGAGCTTCGTAGGGAAAGCAGGAGAGAAAGTTCACGCTCACAGAGAATAATAATGAGCATTAATGTGTAGTTGGTTGAAATGAACGTAACTTTTTGAGTGAAAGTCAAATGGGAAGGGTAAGGGGGAAGCTGAAGAGGAGCGCAAAGTACGCAAAGCTGACAAATGAATGAATCCCCCGTTGCCTCTAATTTTTCATGAAATTGCCTTTTAGCCTGAGTGAAAGCGAACATTCTAGCTTTACTTTAATCTTTCAACCAAGTCCAAGAGCTTTCCTTCTACGAGTACACTAGCTTTAAATTAACCATCCTACTACATCAACTCAAATATCACCCGAGACCGTCTTCCAGACTATATTACACTTTTTCCAATGTGAAAATACTAAAATTTAAAATTGTAGTAGCAGCTTTCTATTATTGCCAAAATTACTCTACTTTGTCAAAATACTAATGAATAGCAACTTAATATCATGGAATCATTCATTGGATTTCCTTCACTTACAATTACGTTCTACAATGAAAGAAAGTAGGTTAGAAATTATGAAATACCTCTACATGGTTGAAAATCGAAATTAGTGGTATGTTGGGAGTACTTGCAGTTTTCTATAGCATGTCCTATTTCTTAAAATGTTACAAAGAACTGGTCTGGCCTTGCTTTTTGCAAATTAAACGGTGTAGTGAGTATAAGTGACTGCTGCCGTGTAGATTTCAGTATAGCCACAGGTTTTCTACTTTTCAAGCATGAATAAGCTAGCGATCCCTTTAGAATTGTTCTAATCATCACTTTCTTACGTTCTCGACTTTCACTGGCTTTGGCTCTTGAGAAATTCTACGAAATTCTACGAGGTCGGATATCCTTCTATGTCCTTCCTCATTATTTTTAGTAGGTTCTACATGTATGTCATAATAACACTAAGATGACTTGCGTTGACAAGAATATGGACCATTGCCATTACCGCTTGGTTACGTGACAGCTGAAATTATATTGTTATGTTATGTATGAAAGGCTATGATGTGTTTTGTAGCTATACTAATGTAGTCTACGTAAATGAATTAGTCTTGCCCTCTTTTGCATCTTCGTCGCTAAGCCGGACTAACTAATCAACTTTCAAAGAAATGAGTTCTTTGGCTTAAGTGGAAGTAAGACTAGTTCCACCGAAAAATCCTTTCCGTCAGATTTCCCTCAGAGTATTTCCAGTTTCAGTTCGAGGCATTTATATCTCCGGAAATACTTATACCTTCTTGTCATTGATTTTTTGGCAATTTTAATTCTTCGGCTTACCGGTCCCCATTTGCATAAATTCTTAATAGGGAAAAATGGATTTCTGTGTATATAAAATGTTAAATTCAGAAGAGAGAATAATTCTTTTGAGAAATTAGAATATTTCATTTATTATTCTATTGTCATCCTGTATAATAGTAAGGAATAGTTGAAATACTGTATTATACAACAAGTCTAGTAAGGAAAAAGGCTTTGGGGGTAAAACATTAAGGAGAGTAAAGACACGAGGTAGGGAAGAGTGAAATTGTAGCCTCCGAGTTGTGTTTTATCTGTGCACTGCCAGTGATAATGTACTTAGAAGGAAAAGGTATAATAAAGTGGTTTAGTTTGAGTTGTGGAAGTCGTAATGTACCTACAGGTATATTTATTCCCTAATTCTGTGTGTCTTAGGTTCCTAATCCTATAGTCTGGTCTTCTAGGTTTTGAAATTATTAATACTAATACCGTTTGCCTTGTTGCTGAATGTCTGGGGAAGTAAATTATGTAGCTGAACGAAAAGCTGGATATAGTGTATTTGCAAATGAGAAATGGGAGCGTTGCATATAAAAGCAGAGCTCACTTGTCGCTCTTCCAGATCTCACAAGTAATTTCCTATTGCTCTTAGCGTAATCGGTAATAGGGAAATGTCTCATCAAGTCAGCCCACACAGAGGCAGGTTCTATAGTTTCCTTCCCTCATCCTTATTCTTGGTTAAAATAATTCACAGAATCCGGAACGCCAGATAGAGACACTAATAAAACCCAAAGTCCCCAGTCTTTAGTGAAGAATCTACTTAATTATGTACATTTTATAGATCCGCATATACCGCCAAGCTCTTATGCAACCAATCGTTAAAAACCATTATCAGTTATCATTATTACCTTCTACTTTTACGAATGTAAAACCTCTATTATCCTGGAATTACAAGAATGTATCTTCATTTATTGGTATTCTACATCAATGCTTATAATACTGCACCATATTTAGTACATAACATCAAAGAGCTTAACTTTTCTTAGAAGTAAGCCGCTTATACTCTGTTGTCTGATTTTTATATAGAGAATCACATTAATCTGTTATTTATTTGTAGTATACAGAATACATATACCAGTTTTATAGGTTCATATCAATTCGCTGAACTATTCTTTGAAGAAATCATGGTTTATACAAAAATATGTCTTTGTGGGTCTGGTTTGCGTAAAACGAACAGGAATTCATAGATTTGTTGAACATGAGAATTACAATGACAGTTTCTGACTTTCTCTCAGTATACTTTATTATTACCCTTCCGTAGTTAGCGTAGTCATCATTAGCGTCATTATTTCATTTGATGTATCTAACAAATAATTTAAGAAGAGATTACACCTGTCAGAGAATTAAATTACAGATGATACTAATTACTAATGAATGAAGGATCCAGAATCTATTATTTTTCTTAATGTGCAGTTTGTATTGCGTTGCGGAATTGGATCGATAGGAATTAAATAAAGACAATTATTATTATTTCCTTATAAACGGTATAAATGGGATCGTTAGCTGTTTAAACTCATACGAGACAGGAAGTTATTTATACTATAACAGTTTCTTCAACGTTTTGCTGAATGAGGTCACTATAGTTTTGAAGTATCATTTTCTCGTGTAGTGTGAGTTGAATATTATTTGGAGAGCTTTTCATAGTATAATACTCAATTCCAAGAAATGATTTAAAATGAAAAGAAAATTCTCACGATTCTTCTTTTCCCAAGACCTAGATAAACTGACAAATGCCGTAGACAAACGTGACAATTACGGAATATCTCATAAAGTGACCTCTGACCTTAGCTATGGCACTACGAACATCAAACAGAAATGCAAAATGTTTAATTCAGTACCAAAAATGAACGTCAAGGGAAATGAAACAACTGCTTCTGCTATAGCATTTCTGAATGTTGAAAGTCAAGCACACTTATACATATCTGTACTACTGTAGTATTTAAGTTTCTGTATCATTGGTGCATGTTAAACGAAAAGATGTACATTTACTTTTCAAAATCCCGTTTGCCATTTTTTTCGCCATTAATTTTTGCTGTTTTAATGGGTGATGTATTTGTAGTATTTAATTATAGCATTAGCAAGACCGTTTTAAATAATTTGTAGAATTTATTCAGGATTGAATTAAGATCTTGATGACTTTCGGAAACGAAATGTTGAAGGTTGGGTAAATGTTTGTGAAGAACTGAGTATTTTGTAAGTAGAACTGTGTTGTGTCCATGAGCCACAATTAAATGGATTTCATTTCCATACTTACTACATAATATAGTTTGTCAGAGGAAAGGTTTGTGCTGATTTCATTTCTATTCCATGTTGGCCGTAAAGTTTTTCGGTGTGTTTCTAAAGTTTTAAGAGAGACAAGGTGTAGACAGTCGTAACAGTCGTAACTAGTAATAAAACAAAGTAGAAATCTACATGTACATACTATACATAATATATCTGTATATAGATACGGGGAAACTTTGTCTAAACAAGGTTCCCGTTTACAGGTTGAAAGTTTGAAAGCTAATGAGGAAACTTATGTAAGACATTCTTAACAAGGAGGAATAGAGATGTTTCGTAAAATATGAAGCATTACGAAACTCGGAGTTGATAATAAGGTAGGGTAAGATGATTATGGTATGTTTGTATATGAAAAATGGGGGAGAAATGTGATACAGGTACGTGTACACAAAGATTAGCTTTTGGCATTACGTAAAATAGTTGCATAAGGTAGGGATAGTAAAGAAATGAAGATTCTCCGTGGCGGGTATTATGTTGGGTTGAGTTGTGGAGAAAAGAAAAGGAAAGATGAGGAAAAAACATGTTTTCCTCCTGCGTTGTTTCACGCTGCTCTGTATATGGTTAGTAGTGACGTGTACACAGACCAGATTTCTACTTTGTTAACTATTAGTAATATTCGTGAAAGGAGAACTTTGTTTTGAAAGTAATTAGAGATTTTTCGAGGACGTTGCATGATACTCTTCAACTACAGCCCTGTTCTGTTTGTCTACTATAATATTGTTATTGCACCGCTGCTTGCTACTACTCATATCTTTTATACACCTACCTACAGAGAGAGTCAATAAAAAGTGCCCATGGCGCTTACAGGTATAAAGAAATACATGTGTATTTAAATTGTCCGCTTTTCGCTTCAAGCATACTTACCATGATATTTACTTATACATGGTAAGCCCTATGGATACTTTCTACTGACTCTCTCTGTATATATACTGCAATTTGCAATAAGTTTTATCATAGCATATACTTTTCCCTTCACAGGTACTCTATAGCTTACTCTAGTTTATGTTGAGTGTGTGTATTTATCTCTGTGAGGGGAAACAAGGCTCAGAATGGCTTGTGGAGAAGTTTCGCAATTACTAACCTAAATGTCAGACTGAACACACAGGTTCGCAAGTACATACTCCGTACACGGTAAATGTTACTTTTCAAGTGGACGTGCTACCCACGTGAGCTACCTAGTTGGCTTAAATACTTTATACAAAGTTAAAACCAAACAGTTACAATTGCTACCCTGGCCAGAAAGATTTTCGGAGAGAAAAATGTACTTGGCACTTTTCAGTATTACATTTTTTCCGTTTACGAAATGTTTCTTGCATTACAATTATTATTTACTATTGAATATCAGATAGCTCTGCGATTTATAAAGCACTTTTATTATTTTATATTAAAATTCAAAATCAAATTAAAATTGCATAACGATTTAAGATTTTTCCTTGAATGTTCATCTGTTAATGTCATGTCTAAACTATTTAATGTTAATAGTAAATGCAATTATGGGATAAACCAAGCACTTGGGTACCTCGGGAAACTTATTATTAAATACTCAAACTAAAGTATCCTGGTAAACCACTTTGGTAAGTGAGTTTATGGAATCGTGGTGTCTCCTTCGCCGCTTCACCCGTTCTGTTCAGAATTCTCACTTGAATTACAGCAAGGAACGTAGTTTCTACCTAGCAAAGGACCAGAAGGTAAAAGTTAAATAAAATAAAGCAGAAACTGGTGAAAAGGGAGGTTTGGTTTTGAGTAGACTCATAACAAAGTAGGTAAATTTCATTTGGAGCTGCTATTCTGCAGAGAGTTCTCCTTATCTAGGTTAACTGTTTCCGGCCTGATTTCTATAATTTCTCAAACCATAAATATACCCTGTTACGAAACTGATATAGTTCTATTCTGCTGCGGCGTAGGTGAAATTCTTGTTTCTGGCAGACATTTCCTTTACATTTGATACTTTTCTGTTTCTCCGCTCAGGAGTCTATTACTCATTTCACACTTCTTCCCCGTTTTCTATTCTGTAATTTAATTTCAACTCTTGCTTGCTACTTTAGATTATATATCTGCTGCTATTCTCTACTTTGATTGATCATCTGCTTAATCTACTGATTATATGAATGTTAGTTATAGTCAGTGCTTTGAAAATTATACCGAATTCTAAACTTACCTGCACTGCACTTTGGCAATTGGATTAGGAATCTTCAGGCTTTTAATTTAGAAGGCTTTGCTACTTTTACGGTTTTACCTTTACCATACCGTTTTCAGTACACATGAATAGAAACGGGTTTTATGTAACAATTACTATATACTAGTCGTTATACACACAAAACGTGATAATAAACATTCGCATCCAATTTAGAATAGATCTAAGGGTATACATTACGATTACGATGACAAGACATAGTATAATTGGAATGAAATTGATTTAATAGGATCACAAGATGCAGAAATAGAATACTCTTGTACGATTTCAATTCAAGTGTCTCTAATAGGAAAATGATAAGTAATGTATAGCAGACGAGGGAAGAAAGGAATAATATTTATATGAAGTGAACTAATAGATAAGTGTGGGATGAACTGACTTTTACTTTGTTATTTGATGTCTTCTAATTTGATTTACGTTTTGAAGTTGAAAGGAGAATTGTGTGAGTGTATTAAGCATCAGGCGAACTGGAAGTTTTTGCTATATCTTTAACAAGTACAATAGTATGTTTATATTAGTGGATGCTGTTTTTCTTTGAAATGCTAGCGAATAGGTTAATGTTAATAATAGTGATAGTGTAGTTGTTCACGGAAGAGCATCATCATCGTGTAAGATAGACGATTTTGAAAGGAAAAAGTAGCTAGCCTGTATAAACACGGAGAGTTTTCTTTAGTAATAGAATGGGAAAGTAAAGTAATGTAGTACATCACTTTCTATCGACTATTCCGTAAAAAGAAAGTGGATTTCCTTCGATTTTGTGACTTTATATTGATTTTTGGTTGTTCTCCTGATGTGGGTTGATTTAGAGTTAAGAATGGTCCGTGGAAAAGTATTTTAATGGGTTTTTGATAGATATTCTTTTATATTTTATCCTTTTTGTCGGTGGAAACTAGAAAGTACAGTAAAGGTAGCATAAATGAATAGGATTGCTTCAACTTGAGTAGAACACAGCTGGAAAATTGAGCGTAGTATTTGGGTCTAAACTGAATTGACTCGTCTCGAGTAGTTTTCCGTCTGCCTTGTAGGCTGTAGGTATTCGATAAAATATTGGCAGTCGTAACCTAGTTTTTTTCATTTCTCACGGATGAAGGTGCACATGCAATTCATTCTTTACTGTCTATCTGTACACATTACATTGGATCAATTGGATGACCGTAATAGCATATCGTGGAATAGTAAGTACCCCGCAGTATAATAATATAAATAGTAGCTGTAGTAAAAGTCTACTAATACCGTTGTGATTATTGTAGTACGGAAAGTAGGAAAAGCTTCTGTTCCTGTCCTACTCTATGAACAAAGCTCAGGTAAAAGTCGATTCAAAGCAATTCAAGTGAAATGATGGCAAGTCTTTCTTGAATGAGACTTTCCTATCACATCAGTCAAAAATATTGAAAGTTATAATGGTCCCTATAGGCAGCTCAGAGTACAAATGACGTACATATCCGTAATACAGGCCAGAGCAATACCCTTGGGACGTATATACTAAACTGAAACGAACCAGGTCGATAATAAATAGTAATAAATTGCGGAGAAAGCTAAGAAAGTGCAGACTGGGAAGAAAGTAAGAAGAATCCAACAGAAAGTCAGGTAGAGTCTTCCCTTTCCAAGATAGTCCACGACTTGACTATCTCTGCATCTCCGGCCAAGCGAGAATTATTATACCTACGTGTAATATTAAATAAATGAGATCTGCACCATTATTTTTATCTTGCGTAAACTCCTACATAAAAAATGCATACACGGAAAGGAAATGTGGGATGAGGGAAATAGAAATATTGTTGGTGTTTAGTAGTACTAACTTGCCCTAATAAGATATATGTGACATTGAATAATGATCTACACCCAAATTAAGCATTTTTCGTGGATTCTACAGAGAGAGTCGACAGATAGTAACCATTGTGCTTTCAGTGTATAGGAAAATACATGTGTATTTAAATTTTCCGCTTTTGGCTTGACGCGGGAAATCAAAACCAACACATAAATACATACTATGATATTTACTTATACGTGGTAAGTGCTATGGACACTTTCTATTGACTCTCTCTGTAGGTATTAGCTATATGAAACTGAAAAGTCACCATTTTAGTGACAGGCTATGTATGTACCTATATAAATAACTGGTATGGAGACAACATGTATATTATAAATGGATTTATTGTCTCGCTGGTTGAGATATTTATTTTTTAAAGGTAGGAAAGCAGGTGGGGAAGAAAATTGGTTAGGAATTTATTTTGGTTGTGAGGGGGTGACAGGTGAAGAAGGATATGAAGAATGCATGGAATGGTGGAAGAAAGGAGCTGGTTATTAATCTTGTTGGGAATTGAAATATTTTTGTAGATAGTTCTACATAAATAAGGGAGGAGTTGTGAGTGGCAGGTGATATGATATTGGGAACACGGGCGAAGTAACTGTCTATTAGGATTCTGCTGGGCCCACAGTAGTAAAGCACCGTCTAGTGTGCATGAACATGACAAACCTGACAGACTAGGTCAGCCCAGGAGGGAGCAACACACTTTTCGAGAAGAATCAAAATTATACAAGTACGCAACTATCAGGAGGAATTGCAGGATTGAAAAGACTCGAACTAGAAAGTACTTTGCAAAAGCTACGGGAAATTCTCAGATAGGAATACATGTATACTTCCTTTATTGTTATGTCCTGAGACTTCCAGATTCCAGTTCCTATAGCTAGACATTGTTAACTTGCCTCTCCTTCTTTTCTCTGTGCGAAGATTGTCATAATAGGAGCTGCTGCAGAAATATTTTCTACCTTCCTTACTCCTCCATACCGTTACAGTTAGTTATTGTTCAGACGCCGTGCATATAAAGTGAGCACTTCGAATATAGCGGACGGGAACGAGAAATCTTTCCCTATATACAGTGAGGTTCACCACAAACGGTACATAGGAATAACAGTTGTGTATTTAAATAGACCGCTTTCTGACTCAAGGCGCGTAAATTGAAAACCAAGTAATGCATTTACTTATACATAGTAAGTCTCATGTAACGTTTGTACTGAACCTCACTGTATTTTAAGGAGGCCAAGCCAAGATAGTTCTGAAAACTATAAATGTATAGAGATGGGAGAAGTTCCATAGTCAACTAAAGTCGTTCTAGCTAAACAGATGAGAAGATGAGATGCTGTGGATGCGGATCTGCCTGACTTCCTCATCATTCCCTGTTATTGATTTTCCTTCGCTGACTCCAAGCAGCTCACTCTGGCTTTCTGGGCTCCTTCGCTCGCTGTCTACAGTTTCTTGGCTTCACTTTTCCCATCGCTCCGACTTCTTTTTAACTCAGATGCATATATCTCTAGGCAGCGTACAAAATTCTACTCTACATTACAAAACTCTTCCTCTTTCTACCCTAATTTTCAGAGTAAACACAAAATTATAGTTATTTTTATTTCTACAAGACCTAGTACTACAGTTCACGTATGTTAAATATGCCCATAGTAGTTCTATTTCCATAATTCACGAATTCAAATCCTAAGCTCCACCTCAGTTGTATAGTTTCCATCTTCGTAGTAGTAGCATCCTCTTTCATTCATCTCCCCGGCACTACTACTGTCATGGTAGACTTAAAACAGTAGTATTTAAGTAGGTATACATGCACCAGTACATTTACATTTGTAATATCACTGTTTACGTTGAGTATAGGTATATCAGCACCAAAAGATGAGTATATTCCTAATAAATATGTATTAGATGGTTATCTACCCTCGTGTTTGCAATTCGCATTATAGTATTTAGAAAGGGTACACAAAACAGGACATAGGTCTAAATTGTAAATACTATTACGCTGGTAGAGTAGAATTCGACTACATTTCTCATTGTAAAGGCAAATAGGATGTTTTAGTACAGAGAGTCTTGTGTGTACTAGTATTGATATAGCGAAATGAAATCTACCATGTAATTCTAGAACTCTCTTTACCTGTAGTTACATAAGGGTATCCACTCCAGTCCACTTTTGTTCCATTGGGTGTAGATTTTTGCATTTATAGTTGGAAAGAGTTTATAATACGTAAATACCTACACTGTACACCTAGGTATACTATTTTAGGTATAGTACAGTGTTATTATTATAAGGGAGGAAAGCTTTTTGGTCCCTGCGTCTGTATTTTACTTTCGTTTTGCATTGCATGTTTGGATGAAAAAGTAGTTTGAGTATATTTTGTGTAGTAGAACTGGTTGTGTTGAGTATTGAGCAAAGAGTTGAGTTTGGGTAGCTGTGTTGTGTGTGTTGTCTCACTATTTCACAGGATATTGCATGCTACATGCATAGAGATTGTATACATTATGCTTACAATAATGTGTGCTATGGAGAAATAGTTGTGTTTGTTGGGTAGGTCCTATGTGAATTGTAAATAGATTGGATGCTGTGTTGTGCCGTAACGTAATATCGTCTTCTCTTTGCTGGATGGATGACGATGACATGACACGATGGAGTTGAGTAGCTGAATACAACAAAACAGACTGCTCCTATTTGGCTCTGTCGTCTCTAACTTAACTTCTGACTCAGTTCGGTGCCTGTGCTAAGTATGAATCGCATAGCAGCACTTTTATTGGATATTCGATATCCAATGCCAATACATGCTGTTCTAACTCCGCTTGCAATCTCACAATGAGTTTCCTTTGATATTTGATGATGAAATGAGAAAAGGATTACGAAAACGGGATGAGCATCTCCAGTATGTATATACAGATACTCTGCAAAACTTCTTTTCCGAGATATTACTACTATTAACTTCTTTAGCACATCATACCTCATTATGCTGCAGATTAAAACTTTCATTTAATCAAGTTCTTCTTCATTCGGTACAGATGCTTTTCCAGTTCCCCCGTTATCTGCTGCAGTTAGACGTGTTTATTAAATAATTCCTGTAGTTACCAGTAATGGGATGGAGACGTGAGCAGATGAAATTTCCAAATCCTATCTAATGTAGTCGGCAATGCAACTTTTGTCGACTTCCACAATGCAATGCCATTACTACTTAAGTAATTCTACTATTTTCTCTTTCCGAGACTCTGTCCATTCATTATAGTATACATTCGTACTTGTTTACATCCATGTCCTACTGACACTACACAGATAATTATCACCTTCAGAATAGTTTCAAACATTTCCAACAGTAATAATAATTACTTCTTATGTTAGGTATAAATAGAATAGATACTCGCTTTATATTAGTATTCTGATACCAAAGCTAAGAATATAAATTTCTTTCGTTATACAATATCTGTGATCAATACTGTGCATTCTCAAACACAGCAGGTGATTTCTAAGCAGGTATATCGTTCCAAATGTGAGGCATTCAAGTAATGGTAATAGGCAGTGAAAAGTTTTCTCAGTGGGGATCGACGAGAAAATGAATTCCTTTCGTTCTGGCTTCCTTTGAACCTTTCACGGACGAATCCCATCTGGGAAAGTACTTTTGCCAAAATAAAATATCCACATCAAACACATTTCAAATTAGGAAATGTCCGTCAGGGTAATACTGGAAATACAATACTTTCCCAAATTACTTTTGTCATTACACGAAGTAGTGATTGATATTCCTCTTTTGAAATTTCAAACCTATTATGCAAGTAAATAGGCGCAAAGTCACATTTGCATGCAGGTAATAAAAGTGTGTGATGTTTACAAATCTTCAAAAAAATATTTTTCTTTTGTGCACTTCCAAAATGTGTTATTATTATCGGAGTTATGACGTAAAATCCAGTGTATTTTAAAAGTTTTTCAATTGTAATTGCATTTATTTGCATTGTTGTTGAGTCTTCGTTAAAATGGTATGCTCTAGAAAGTTTATTTGGAATCTTCCATAGGAATCTACAAGCAGAAGTAATTTTACAGTACTTTTAGGGAATGGTAATGATATGGTCGTATAAAATGCACTAAAGTGTGAATGCATTTTTACATGAAGTTCTTAAGCAATTTATTTTGAAGGTACTCATGTGTACTAACAAACAACGCCTATGAAATCTGAAATGGATTGCATTTCACATACGTAAAAGTAGTAGTATCAATGTGAGAAGTATCTAGAGAAATCATGTCTGAAGAAATGAAGAATGAAAGTCATAGTTAAGAAAGTTGAGAATTGTGGAGAATGAAACTGAGATGATGATCAAGGCTTCTGTATTATTTAGGAAGTTTATTTTTATCTTTCAGAGTAATTAATACATAGTTTGTTGTATTCTGTAAGATCTGCGTCGTAGTTTGCGTGAACGTGATTGGTGGAGAAAGTTGGTGAATGGTTGAAAAGAAGTTGTACACAAAAGATGTATTTTATAGACTACTTTTATTCGTTGGTGCTTTGTTTTTCTGAAAGAGAAATTATTAGTGTTTCTTCACTTTTGAGCATTTCTTAAGATTCAATTTGTATAGCGTTTTTATAAAATTTGAAATTCCTTTGATTATTTTACAGGTGAAAATTTATTATTGCTTTTATTCTTTGTGGTTTACTTTCTTAGTGTTTCATCGGCATGATTCTTATTATAGGTATTGTATAGGTACGTGTGTAGACACATTTTATGAGTGAAAGTACATACATTTGTAAGGTTTATGGTGTAAAACATTTATTGTAGTAACTGCAGCAGAGTACGCGAGAAATATAGAGCAAGTGTCTCGACGTACGCCATTTATTTAACTGTATGTGGTTGCTTTGAAGGAGTCAAAGAGAAAGCTAGAAGCAGATAAATAGCCCGTCTCTTTCATTCCCATTTTAGATTTGGTTTTTCAATGGATCCTTCTGTCTACTGTTTAGTCTCTAGGCGGCTGTATACTCTGTTTATATACTTAAAATCCAAGATAATACAACAAGTACCATTTTTATGTAGTAAATGGTACTATCAACTCTATTATAGTATAATGCTGGGGTAAGTATCCATGCACATTTTGAATTTCTCCGGAATTCTTGTTCATTCTCTTGTTTTCAGGGAAGGAGCGAAGTTTTACAAAGATGAGTGCCTTTCCCTTACATCCTTTTCCCTTTGTTCTGTGCCTGTTCCATTTCCGCCGCATGGCAGAACGTAGCGTTAGTTTTGACATGACTTACCCATACATAACTGTCATATTTATAAGAGTACAAATAAGTAATGAAAGGAAAAGCAAAAGAAAAATAGTAGATTCGAGGTTTGAGGCTACCAGACTAAATACCAGGGAAAGTAAAAATGTACGTTGTACAAATACAAAAGAAGAATTTATGGTCCGTGCCTATAAATATGGTACTATGGTACACTTTTATTTCTATAACCTTTTTGTATGCCTGTAGTGATGTACTGTTGTAATATGCTACGGGACATACCTAAGTAGGTTAGGCTTTATAAAAAAATCTGCTTCGAGAGCAGAAAGTGAAATGATGCATTACTTTACTTGTCCTGCCATGTCTCGCCTTTTGTTACTGGCAGCGTGCATTTTTGTAAGCAGGAGCGTAGGATTTTGAGGAAAGTAAAAATAGTACATACATAAGTAAAATCTTGAAAGCGCAACAGATTGATTTTGCATTTAGCTTTTATCTTCCCCCAAGTTAGAATAGATTTACTACAGATATAGGGCAGTCCATAAAACTAATACGTATTCACAACCAACCGTGTAATCCAACTTCATATTCACTACGTGTGTCTGCAACATCCAAAACATTATTATGTACTAGATTCATATACTTTACATGCATTACATTACTCCGTGTCATTTCAAGTTCCTATTACAAGTACGGAGACGTTATGTATGGAGATTCGCTAGAGAAACTCATAATGGCAACATTCTGCAAAATGTATTAGCATTAGCATCCTTGTACTTTGAATCCATTACTATGTAATGTAGATATTCAATTTTCAATTTGATCAAGATTCTCCCGTGCGTAGAATCTCCTACATCCATATCATTTACGAGGTGATCGTATCTATTCTCTTGTGATACGACCTATCCAATATTTTCTGTTGTAGTCATTTATCCATGTCGATGTCGAGAAATAATATTGGGGATCCAACCAATTTTGGGAAATATCTTTTAAGAGTCACTCCACATTAGTCCACGTAGAATCGCCTTATTCATTCTCATTTGTTATTTCATTCTAAAGATTTCCAAAATTTATTGCTTCAGTGTAAGATACGTAATATATAGCACTTTCCAATACTCCATTATTTATCGTGACTGCTTTCTTCGAGAATATTCAATTCTCTGGCAATAGATTTGATAACCCTACAAATACTATTATCATGTATTTGTACACTATTGTAATTTATACAATAATTATATTTCCATTGACTCTGCGAACTTGATTTCAGATTTCAAAGAAATTTTGATACTTTTCCCACATTACTGAAAAACATTTTTTAATGATTGAACTTTAGATATCATCAATATTAGATTCTTTAAGTTTTAAATTTTTTCTTTGTAATAATTGAAGTTACCGAAGTTAGGAAAACTCAAAGTTGCACAGCAGAACATCTGTTCAGTGGCAATAACAGGTGCACAAAGTATACTACAATCTATTGTACAACAGTAGCAATAAATCGTGGTAGCTAATCTGTAAAGTTTTTATATCAGCATTTCTGTCTAGGACTATCGTATTACAGAACAATGTTGATATTCCGCTTATAAGGGAAAAGTACATTTTGATAATTTGTTTCGGAACCTCTTTTCGCTGTGCATAGTGTACCTATAGGTATACTCATATCCAGTTTAATTCAAAATGATTTATTTACATGTCCGATTGCCTACAGTGGTTCTTTGCAATGTAAACTGCATAAATGCAATATTTCTGGATGTTGTGTAATACTATTGTAACATTCACTTCACATAAATCTGTCCGATTAAGATAACCATAAAAAACGGAGAATATATGGTTCTAAACGGGGTTTAAGTATATATCTGTGGTACTTGCATAGAGATCACTCAAGTTTTGCACAATCCTATGATATTTTATCAGTTAGTACTAATCTCTAAATACGACGAATTTGGTTTTGTTTGATAATTGCGAAGAATTCCTGAGTACGTCATTTTCCTAGAGATAAACTACCTTCTCTCAGTAAACAACGACAGTAAATGACTTTTATTATGACATATACATCGCTGCAGTATTTAAATTGCACATTATCTGCACACTCAAAATTTACAGAGTGAGTTCTGTGTAATATAAAAGTAATCCCGAGGCGCATAATCTGAAAATAATGGATGGAATGAGCAGAATTCCATTTGGCCATTGCCTCATCCTCATTTTCAGTATATTATGATTCACTGTTCGTATTAGCCAGTAATTGCCTGTTTCTTTGAAAGTGGCACATACTGTTTGTATGTATGTAATGCATACGATTGCCTCTCTAATCGTATTTAGAGAAAGTTGCTGAATGTGACTTTTTGGAACTTTCAACGTTTCAACTGAATACAAATGTAGTTTTTCTATTGCAACCAATTTGCGTAGTTTGGATATCACGTACCCTACTTATTACTTACTTACCATTCGTTTGCAAAGTTGTACATGTGGTAGAAAAGAAGACTTCTGGGAAGTACTTTAATCTTCCAGGTATAATTTATGTGAATACACAAATGAGCAAATTGACCATAATATAAGTACGAATAAAATCGCCGTAATGAGTTGAATGCGCTCCAGGAATTGTTTTCATGTTGTTTTATTATCTGAGGGAACTATAGTACAAAATGCAAAAACAAAAGCTCTGACGTATCCAAGCATAAATACGGAAAACCGTCTTCAGACAGAACGTCATTAGGTCTAACCCATAAGAGACCGCAATAAGACTTCTGAGAAATGTCTAATGTAAAATATTGTTGCTTCTAGAAATTCCAGGGGTACAAAATTAATTTACATTCCCGATAAAATGTTAAGGTATACTACGGTAGGAGATGTATTTGCATATTGTTTGTTTTATTTTACTCAACAAACGTTACTAATAATTATTTCATTCTATGGTAGTATTTATGTAATTTACAAAGTAGGTGTATTGCATTAACGTCATGCCATAACTTTGTCATTTTTAGCAACTTGTTGCCTAAAGCTAAAGTCAACAAGCCACAAATAGAGGACTCCGTTTTCTAAGGTTACCCTCGTAAAGCGAATCAGAACTTACAGATGACAAATATTATCAAATTTTTAAAAGAGTCAAAAATAAAGAATGTCAGAGAAATACTTAAATTTGAAAACATTATGGAATCATAATTTTATGCAAGAAAAGGAGAAACTGAGGTTGGTTGGTTTGCTATTATTTTGCGAATAGTGATGAGAAGTAGTAAAAGTTTTATTGGAGAGCAATTTTGGAGGAATCTGGGATTGGGAAAAGTTTAGGCTTAAAAAGGCGTTTCATTCATGAAATAAAATTGTAGGGATTGTAGTAAATGGAATAGGTAACAGTAAACACGGTGAAGAAAGGAAGAGAAAGCAAATAGATCATCATTG
Source organism: Yoshiicerus persimilis (assembly GCA_020352615.2). Classification (NCBI taxonomy): domain Eukaryota; kingdom Metazoa; phylum Arthropoda; class Collembola; order Entomobryomorpha; family Tomoceridae; genus Yoshiicerus; species Yoshiicerus persimilis. The sequence continues at coordinate 19,575,671 of CM036944.2, read as the reverse complement.
AGAAGGATCAAGTTGTCAGTGTCAGAGACGGCTTTCATTTGTTGATTTTATTGACGCCATAGCCAGGAAGGGAGGACTTTCTACACGACATGGAGCTTTATGCAGTCCAGTTGAAGCTGAAGTGAAGTGAAATGAAAGTGTATGGGTTGTGTGGTAAGTGCTAACCGGGCATAGTTCGGTTTTGGTGTGGATTGGATAATACCCTGGTTGTACTAGTCCTTCTCCCGTTTTTTGCTCTTTCACATTCTCCAGAAGCAAATGTGTCCTATGAAACACACTACACTCCAACAGCAATAGTCAACTTTGGTTAGAATGGAAGTTTTGTGAGGAAAAAGCTTTTACTACATTACAGCTCCTATATAAACTAGTCAGTTAGTGTTAGTACCGTAGTTTCAGAAACTAAAACCAAAGCAGACAAAACTGTGTACAATTGCAGTATAAAGTATGTATGTGTATATGCAGTGAGTGCCACTACAAAGTTTCCATGGGACTACCAGTATTTAAGGAAGTACATATGTATTTTAAATTACCCGCTTTTGGTTTGAAGCGGGAAATCAAAATTAACACGTATATATACCGTGATATTTCCTTATACATGGTAAGCCCCATGGATACTTTGTATTGACCCTCTCTGTATGTATATAACTATAGATTCCGTTTTGTGTGTTATATAAGAAATAATATAAAGTATAGAGCATTGATGATAACTAAAGACAGAAGCAAAGGAAACCGCATTTGAGCAGACGAGAATAGTCTGGTGTTCTAGTTACGTACGTGTTGTCTAGCATCTACAGTGTACTTGAGTTCGGGGAGTATAGATTAGTTGGTTTTCTTGCAAAGGTTGATTTTCTACTTGGGTTTCTGAATAGTAGTGGGTAGTGGGACTTGGATTTTCTCAAGGGTTATCGTTCAGCTCACAAGAGTCATTCAGACGGGAAAGTTGTCGAAAATGAGAGAGAAGAGATTTTGAACGTTGAACTGACGATGAGTGAGTTTCCTTGTATTATACGCTCCTGATGACTTTTACAAGCCATATGTAATGCTCTAGCCGAATTGACTTTACCGCTAAGGACCTATATGCACTATGGGTTTACATTCTTTGTATTTTGCTGTGTGTACTTTTTGTTTGCATTCAAAAAGATATTCTATATCTGAATTTCTCGCAGTTGCAAATTTTCTTGGCTTCACCTACATTCTATTCCATTGTAAACTTTCCTGATTGTGATTGAGTGGTTTGCTTCCCTATTAGTGGCACATGTAACGTGATTTTAGGCCAAAATTGCTTCTAAGCAACTTCTAACAACTAACATTTTAATTTATGTAGTTCCCTACATGTATGTGTACTATTACTACAGTTGTAAGAATAATGGGAACATAATACACAGCCTAATGCCAGTCAAGAATGTATACTTAAGAGTTAAGAACTTAAGAACTTTTACAACAACTTTCTCAATTCATTCACTACTACTTCTTAATCACTAATTGCAAGGACGTGATTAGTGATTACGAAATGCTTGTAAGTTTTAAGTCTTGTTAAGTACTTTGTGAAAACTCGAGTAGTCGCAAATTCTCAGAGAAAATATTTCTCCAATCTCAATTGCTGAAAGACTAATATTATTATGTTTCCTAACCGAAACTACTACTTACATATCTTTGTAGTAATCACCTTAAAATTCTTTATGGAATTTTCTTAATTATTTTTTCAAGAAACTATTCCTTTAATGTGCTAACGGATACGTACGACCGGATAGTTTACGGTTGTCTAAATAGATTACATCAAAGAATAATACAAGTAAACTTTTTGCAAATCTAGTAGCATTCATACATTTTTAAGGTGTATTAAAATCGTAGGAATGTTTTAATGTAGCAGAATCTTTATTTCCTAAATGCTGGGAGTAGTATTACTACATTTCACTAATTAGATTGAGAATTTGATAATGAAGTTCTGGAGTTGTGAGAATTTTACACATTTGGTGTGCTCGAAGTACCGTTTCCCGTAATTTTTTTCCGTGCCTGACAAATGTTAAGTGAAGTACTATTTCCTACTACAAACTACAATAGGTACAACTATTTAACACTACTCATTTGTAAATTGCGTCGAAATGGACTTTTAAATATGTAATTATAATTAGTTAGAACTAACTCTATGGAAAGCTTCCACTATGCATTTCTTGGGAATATTCTTAAAAGCTAGGCCATAAGAATTTAATCTCTAAATGCAGAACATAAGAAAACGTAAGACATAGACATGTGTCCAAATTGCTTGTAGTATGGCAGAGTGCCATTGAAAAGTTCATTCTTTTAAAGATTGCCTTTGAGTGGGCGTTGGCGTTAGTTTTAGTATTACAATAATATGTATGTTGCATCTTTTAAGACAGCGATAAGGAATTTAGCTAGGACAAACATTTCTTTATCTGTATATCGAAACAAACTTGTATTGTTACATAGCAAATGCACAACTAATGCATTTTAGGTATTTATAAGAGTGATGATAGAAGTTTTTCTGTCACTGCGTCATTATTATGACCTTTTCATACTGTTGCACAAAATTCAACCAGAGAATTGGGAAATAGGTATGTAATTTCTAGGCTGGGAGCAAAGTAAATATTATTCATGGAAAACATTATGGTGTGTTGGTGGTAATATTGAGTAAGTCCATATTATTAGCAAATCCTGTATGCGAAATTGCTAATTAGCTGGTTGAAAGCTTTTGTATTTATTGTTGCAATGTTGGAGTCATTATCATTAGTCATTATAATATGAGTTTATTTGTTTGTTTCATTTTTACTTTTCTTCCTTTGTTCCGATTACATTTACCTGTTATGAGTAATCGGAGAATAGACTGGAATTCTGTCATATATTAAATTACATCATTTTACCTAATGGCACATAATAGTTACTCGTACATTTATGTATTCTATTATTCCAGCAATGGAATGAGTCAAAGTGCTGTTCTGACGTTCTGAGAAAAGAACAATAAGAAAATCATCTATACTTTGCTACCTAAATACGGAATCCATACCAATTCATTTCAACAACCTTACATTATGTTATTGTCGAATGGTAATATAATAGTGTTATTGTGAATTTCTATTTTCGTTCTCATTCATACCAGTAATGACATTGACTGGTTATATAGAGTGTGAATTTTTACTCCCATTGACAAAGTCAGTAATCAGTATTCCCTGTATTATTACAAATTTTTTGGTAGTCCTATTAATTTTGGCATAACCCTCCGAATGAAAATCAGTGAATAATCTGAATAGTTAAGTTAACAAAAAAATTGGTGTAAATAAATTGGTATTTAGTGTCTTTAAGGTGTAATATAAATAATTAGGGTATTCGACAAAGGAGAGATGAGTCACTGAGCACAGCAGTGAAGAGTTAAGGATTTAATTGCGTATGAAACTGTTTCTGTTTTGTTTGTGATGAATGGGGTGTTTAATAAGAGTTGTGAGTTAATAGTAAGATCCAACAGTTGGAAGTCTGTGTTGTGTGTTTGTGATTATTTAAAGGAGGAAATGAGAGAGGAGGAAACTAGCGTTTTAGTATTTGTGTTGAGTAGGAACGTGAGCGTAATATTAGGTACTGCGATATATACTGATTACTTGTGTACTTAACGCTATAATAATATTTTGCAATGTGTTACTGCCTTCTGCTATGCATTAGGTAAAGAAAAGCAGTTTGCTCACTAACAATAAACAAAGAGGAAGAAGTTTGTTGGAAAACAACACAACACACTGCAGTAGGTTTTTCATGTTTAGTGAGTATTTTTATTCTATGTGTAGTTAATGGTGAGCGTGTAGTCAATTTCTCATCTAATACTAATAGTAAGCTAAATACTCACCTCTAGGAAGTATAATAAGTATAAATATCTGAAGAGTCTGATGAGATGTGAGTAAAAAATGAAGCCAAGGTAAAGGCAGTGGAAGAAAACGATGTCAGATGTAAAAGCTTAGGTTAGAACTTAGGTTTTGGATGCTAGTTGCATTACACAGTGGATACAAACAATATGGTGACAAGACTTTTCCCATCCGAAGACTTTTCCCATCGCTGCTGTTCTCATCGCGACTTCGGAAAAGTCTGCGATAGGAAAAGTCGCAATGGAAAAAGTCTGTGACAGGAAAAGTCGCGATGGGAAAAGTCTGTGATAGGAAAAGTCGCGATGGGAAAAGTCTGTGATAGGAAAGTCGCGATGGTAAAAGTCTGTGCTAGGAAAAGTCGCGATGGGAAAAGTCTGTGATGGGAAAAGTCGCGATGATAAAAGTCTGTGCTAGGAAAAGTCGCGATGGGAAAAGTCTGTGATGGGAAAAGTCGCGATGGGAAATGTCTTGCGAAGGAAAAAGTCATGTAATGAAAGAATATAATATTCTTTTAGGTCTGGTGTGCATCTGCAGTGTATATGAAACGATAACTAGAAATATTATAGAGGCATTGCGAGAGCAGACCAGACGCCAAACTTTAAGTTTACTTTGGTTGTTCAGTTGTGTTCTGTTGCACGAGAGAGTTTTGCTGATTGCGAGCCGAGTTAGTTGAGGGGAGTAGTAAAGAGGTAAAGTTACGTGTAGTGTAGTAACTGTGTGTGATGTGAGAGAAAAGCAAATAAGGCTGTACTATAATCGATGAGATGAATTTGTTCCGTACTGTGTCTAGAATGTTGTATTTTGTGTGGATACGTGTTGTGTGGAGGTAAATGTTGTTTCACATTCATAGTTGCCGTGTATTCATCACTTCAGACTTGTTTAAATAGAAATGGATAAAAGTATACTGTAGGAGGGAGGGAATTTGCATAGTATTTATGTATAAGTGAAGTGAAAGCAGTAAAGTAAGGTTTGAGAATAGTAAAGTATGGTTACATCATAATATATGTATTATTTGCTGAATGGTAGAATTAGTTATGTGTACGCTAGTGGAAAGCTAATGGTAATAATATACTTGTACAAATAGTAAGGTAGAGTCAGGGTACTGTCAAGAGGATTGGATTTCCAAAGACGTCTACTAGGTTGTTATGATGTGCTGCGTTGCTAAATCATGCATGAAGTGAAAGCGTTACGAGGAAGAACGAGAATTCCTCTGAGCAAACGAAATATTATGCAAAATGTAATATGTTCCTCCACACTAGACCAAAATCTACGCTTAGAATGTACCTGTACATATATTATGTACTTTTCAAGTAGAAACCCTAATACAGGTAATATCAGCATCGCAGAACTGAGAAAGATTCGCAGAAAGAGAATTCTTGACAGAAAGTGCGAATAGTATGCTTACTCAGAATATTCCCCAAACACCAATATTCCGTCATCTGGTTTACTTTTCGCAGATTGGATTGAAACTGTCAAAATGGTTGAATTAATCTGGGGAAAGCTCCTTTGGAGTTTATCGTCGGGTGTGCGGACTTAAATTGACTTGAGTCCTGTTATGTCATGTGTGACCAGAGCAGAGACCAGACATAGCACCTCGTTTAAATTAAAACTTTAAATTGATTTACATTTTATACGTGTGCGGAATACTCCTGTAGAGATTCCAACAGGAAAGGCTACACAGGAAACGAGAATTTGGTACTAAAGTAAGGTAAACAGTTTTAAAGATGGATACTGATGTTTCGGTCGTTTCATCGCTTGCTTGTTTTTGTTATACGGTAATTTGTACCTTAGTACGTAGAAATAGTGTTCTCATAACATTCTATGATATATTACCAGAGTAACTATGGTACAACTACAAGGTATCCTTACTACTACTACTTCGGGGTCAAATCGATGAATTCAGGCCCAACTGTTCTGTTCTGAATCTGAATTAGAGTCGGTCCTCCTGAAATTCGTAGACGGTAGTAGTTTGTAGTGAAATAGAAAGACATTCTGCCCGAAGGGAACCGACTGTCCCCGAACAAATGACACATCTTCAGCCTAGCTCAGCTCAGGTGAAAGAATGAAATTCTTTTTAGACTTTAACGTGTTATTACCAACAATCTATTGAATTGCATCGTGGGAAACGGGAAACTTGATGTACTACGTGACATAACATGATTGTCATACCACACCGAGCTCCCTATATTGATCCGTCTTCGATTATTCCAACAATATCATATATACCATGAACTAGTAGTGCAGAAACGGTAAATGCACCTGATTTGACATCTTTCTCGGTTCTGTGGCATTTCCAAAGGTATTTCATGGTATGTAAATATGCATTCGGTTGCCTCCAATTTTATTTGTAGCTGTGAAATGGACATTTATTCAATAAAAGTAAGTGAAAGCAAAACTAGAAAGTAAAAGCTTCGAAATTTGGCATGACAGGTCAAGGCTGGGAGGGAAAATTCTCAATTGCACTGAAAAATGGGATTTTCTCTTTTTCTTGGAAAAAAGTTTTTCCTTTTTGCACAAAAGAGAAATCGTCAAGATGCGATTAGGTTTTCCTGTAAAGCAAAAAGCAGGTAAAAGGTTTTAGGAAGTAGGAATGGATATAATAATATCATTGTGCATTACATATACTTTATTTACTTAGTTTTGATATGATAGGCGCATTACGTGGAATTTGAATCATCATTAAGTAAAGAAGTTTATGTAGTATAGCTTAGATAATAGATAAGTAGATACTAATGATAAGGAAAAGAAAGTATAGGAAGATTAGAAAAATGTCTGGTTGAGTGGAGACTGAAGCGACTTGGAAAGTATAATTGGAGAGAAATCTTGTTAAGGTTATATATGTTGTGTTATGAAATTGATTCGATTAGATGTTGACTGTTGAACTAACGAGATGATTTGATATTTTTTGCAGGAGCAAATGCAAGAAGTGCTGGATGCAATGTTCGAGCGAAAAGTGCAGAAGGGAGACTACGTCATCAAGCAGGGAGATGATGGAGACAATTTTTACGTTATTGAATCGTAAGTGTTTTGTGATTGCACTTTTAGTTTGGAGAGTTTTTTAGGTTGGGGAGAAGTTGGAAATTCGTGGGAGATGATATGAGTTACGGTGAAAGTTGAAGTGTTCATTTTATTTAATGGTTTCAGGGGGAAATACAAGGTGTACGTGAAAATGGATGGGGAAACGCAGTCTAAGGCTGTTGGCGGCTACGACGGTGCAGGAAGCTTCGGAGAGTTGGCCCTTATGTACAATATGCCCCGAGCGGCGACAGTTCAGGCTGAATCAGATGGCTCATTATGGGCCATGGATCGTCAGACTTTTAGACGGATAGTACTCAAAAACGCCTACAGGAAGCGTCAAATGTATGAGTCTCTCATCGACTCTGTTCCAATGCTTAAAACCCTTGAGGTAAGTCACTTTATTGTCACAATCAAATCACCAAGGCTCCTGTATTTCGTATAAGGTTGTCCCAAACGAAAATATTTAACCCACGATTTTTGGTTTCCAAATTATTTAGTTCCAAATTCCGTAACTGCTTTGATTCCATACGTTGTGGTGCTAAATTTTCAGAATTTTGCTCCACAGCGAAAAAACTGAATTTTTAAACTCAAATTTTTGCTTGAGACAACCTTATACTAGGAAATTTACTACTGTTACACCAGCCTTTTCAAATGACATGACATGATGGACTGATTGTTACCCGCTTCTAGTAATCTATGTCCGTACTAATAATACAGTACTGTTCAGAGTTTCATTTCAAATCGTGAAGTAACAGAGAACTTTTCATTTATAATTCACAATGGGTCTTTCTTTGAGTCTGCTATTATCTCTAAGTCTCCATTGCGTCGGACTTTTAGTAATAATGGAGAATATCTCTGGGAGTGTGCTCTTTAGATAGATAGCAGAGCACTAATACTCCTTTCTTCCATTTTCCATTGTTAAATAATAGAGGTGCTGCGTATTGTACTTAGGACTGCTATTTGCAAGTTGCGTCGCATGTAATGTACAATACTCACATGACCGTTATTTCAGTCTATCAATGCTAATGGGACTAATGTATCTTTCTTGATTAATTTAAATTGATGAGAAGGGCTCAAAGCTTTGATTAATTATTCCCTAGTTCCTTTTACGTTGTTTTCAGTTTACCACGTTGTACCCGAACCGAATAGCGAATTATACCCAACTAAAGAAAATGCGCTTTATTTCCTGCTCGGCTGTAATACAACAGAAAACAAATCAAATAGCACAGATTGGCATTACACAGTAAATCGTAGATCACAAAGTATACCTGTATTATTTGTGTATTATTTACAGAAAATACAGTGCCAATCTGTGTTGCAGTTAGGTTTTGCATTTGGGATATGTAAACATGTTAGGATTTTGCACAGTTTTGAAATAATGGGTACTACTATAGTTAATGTGTGTATATAGGAGCAATGGAGCATCCCTGTTTTATGTATTGTGTCATTAGTGTATGAAATTAGCTTATATATTGAATCTCACTTAAGAGTAGTAGATTATATTTGAGTAAGTTTGTAAATTATAATGTATTCTATTCTTGACATGACTAATAGTCTGTTAAAATTGCGGCTAGGGCAAAGTTGTGCTTGGGTTTATAATTTATAATGGGTATCCTATTTGCGTCTTCGATTTTGTGTTGTTTGCCTGTATCAGAGTTTGTAGTTTGTAGTTTACTTGTAAGTTAACTTTGTTGATGTTGAAAGAGAGCAAGGAAGGAATGGTTGTTGTTATAATGCACGCATTGGAATACTGTGTTTGTAATTGGCCTATTTGGTAGTTCATGTAAATGGAAAATGTTTTTTGAATTACCATATAGAGAAAGGGCGGATGGTTGTTAGGATGCTTGCCTGAAGGTTATCCATGCGTAATTAATGCTGGCGATGCATTACATTTGCCATTTTCCATAGATTATGTTGTGGATAATTTAAGAAGGACTTAATGTGAATTTGAAATCGAGGTTGATGTTTCGAGCAGTTCATCATGATGACACCATTGTTGTAGATTGTCTCTAGCCTTTTAAGGAAACGTGTTAAATTGCATTATAGAGCTAAATAATAGTCAAATCAGTTTGATTGATAATTTATAAGCCATATTAGATTTCATTAGAGATCTCTACGAGATGAAATGGCTTTACATAGGCATGTTGAGTATTTCAAGTTAATTGTATTTGGAAATGACATGGAAAGTGTAAATGCTGATTGAGTACTGTATTATAATAATGTGGATTTGTATTGCAGAATTATGAGCGCATGAATTTAGCTGATGCTCTTGTTCCTCGAATGTACACGAATGGAGAAGCGATTATCCGTCAAGGTGATGCAGCGGACGGAATGTACTTTGTTGAGGATGGAACTGTACGTATTGTGAAAGTTGATGGAAACGGAGAGGAAAAAGAGGTAAAGATGAGCAAAGCTTGTTGGAGTAAAATTTTTATGAGTTTCAGAAGTTTTCTCATTTTCACCATGGGTGGAATAGTTTCTGATAGTTTGGTGTATGCTTTTCAGTTGAACCGAGCCACAAAAGGAGGCTACTTTGGAGAACTGGCTCTGATAACAAATAAACCACGAGCTGCTACCGTTTATGCAGTCGGAACAGTGAAATTGGCATGTAAGTTGCACTGTTTATGTTTCGGAGTGGGGATAGATGTTGATTGGTGCACTACAGATAGATCGATGAAACTCGATTTGGTGAATTTTTGATGAGGAGACGAAATGGTGTGGTGAATTGAATTGTCAAGTACGATCAATATATTTTGTGTGTTTGCAGTTTTGGACGTTGAAGCTTTTGAGCGTCTCTTGGGTCCATGTATGGAAATAATGAAGAGGAATGCAGTAGACTACGAAGCACAACTCCTCAGAATCTTTGGCTCCAAGTCCAATATCACGGACATCCGGTGAGCTTCTTCCGTTCCGTCTCCATCCTATTTATGTACTCTCCAATATCCAATCAATCAATATCAACTTCACCTCAAACTAAAATTATTTGCTATCATCAAGCAAAAATACCGAAACGTTTTAATTAATTAGAACTACATCAAAGTAGACTCCATTCCAACCAATCCAACTCCACAACCCTCAGTCAGTCTCCAAGTACATAATTTTAGCAGGACTAAATGTAGGATACTAATTTTCTCCAGTCAGCAACTCTACTTATTTTCATGCAATTTTGTTTACTATGATTATAGTACACCCTGTAATAATTAATATTGTACCGTAGCATTGATAATGTTAAAGCAATGATAGTTTTTTTCGATTTCGTAAAAAACTGCCATTTCTGGTCATTTAATTGAATTTTGTTGGTGACTAAATCCAACTAGCATTACTGTAACGTGTATTATGTATAGATTTTGGGGATTGAGTCGAAAGGTAGATAAAATATAAATGGACACAATTAACAATCAATCATCTCTAATTATAGACTAAAATGTCAGTGCGTATAAGGACAGAAATTGATAGGCTTTATTTATACTATTATTTCGGTGCAATATTGTAGTTAACAGATTTTGCTCATGATATATAAACCAATGGCTTGTTTGAAAAGTAAAAGCCATCGCTCTCCCTTTCTCCCATTCTAATTTATTACAATTTAACAACGCAAATTTATTTCCATTTGTTTCTGGTAAACAAATATTGTACAGTACATAATGTAAACAGTCACATGGACAAAAATGACTGCTAATACTAAATAGATCCTTTTTCCCCGTCCCTAATAATTTTCGAGAACTTTGGGTACCGTGGGATTTGAAGGTTATCGTTCTCATTGTCAGTTCAATTTCTACTTCGGTTCACTTGGATAAAATTTCAGAATTTAGTCACAATTTAGTAGTACTCAGTAGGCAAGGCTTTTTATCCTAAAATTCGGGAAGCTTTTATTGTGAATTGTAAGTCAGGAACTCTGAAGACAAAAGACACAACAAAATGGCTACTATTAATAACTAGTGTAAAATCAAACAAACGAAAATGAAAACTTAAAAATATTGGTCTGGAAATATCGCTCGTATACATTTAGTATACTGTAAAATTGTCTTTCCTGTTTTCTTTAATAGTAAAACTACTAGGCTTATTGATAATTAGAATCTGACCTGCCCTATAGCTTAAAGTATAGACAGACTAACAAAAGAAATAGATTGCTGGTGAAAGCAGGCGTAGTCGTAAAGGAATCTGTTTTAGATTTTCCAGTGTAATGAAACATTTCTAATTTGACTGAACTTGACTTGAGCTTCGATGTTATATAAAATACCTCTAGCTAGGTAGTCGATTTTAGTTCGATAGGGAGAATAAAAACCTATTATAGAAGATTAGTGTCGGAAAACGGTGAGGAAACTGAAGTAACACTAACTGCGACAAAAACATTCAAAGCGATCGAATTTTTAGACCAAAATTTTTAAGCTGGTCTTGAATTTTGGTATGATTTTCGATTGTCATGTTTTATTTTATGTCATTTCACATTATCTTACTAGTATATCAATTAAAACTGAATGTAAAAGTAATGCTTCCGTATAATTATATGTATATTTACCTACTAGAGAGTTAATGAAAGGTAATAGTTGATTAAATACTGATTATAAACTATAATGAGGATTCAATAGACGTAGATAGGTGCAGAACACGTAAAGTATTGCGTGTTTGTAAAGTATTGAGACAAGGTTAACACAATACAAATAGAAAACACTAGCTAAACCTATTACACTATAATTACATATTTAGTTGATATATAAAATGGGAAGGATGAATACAATCCAATGAAAATGAAGGAGAGCTAAAGAAAACTGCTTCGCATTGTTTAAAGATTGTCGTTTGTTGTTGTTGTTTATTAGTCTGTAGGGTTAGTTCAATACAATGCAATTGAATTCTATGTAAGGGAATTAATGAGAAGATTAGTAGCTAAGGATGTAATGAGTGATGATTTTAATTTAGGTGACTAGCTTGTTTAGATTACAATACAATAGAAAATTGTATGCATAATATTAGAGAAATGAATTTTAATGTTGAAGCAGAGCTAAATACATTACTTACACTACTTATACTATTACAAATTAAAAGAAGTATAGAATGCTGGGTTTAATTAATGCGGTTGGTTGATCTAGTATTATGTACGTATATTATTGTAAATGGTAAATACTAATTAACTAAGTGGTATGGTTAAAGTGTAGCTCACGTTCATTGTATTGACTGGATACGTTGTTGTAATGTAATTGTGATGCAAATCTAATTATACATGTAATGATGTAATCCATATCCGAGCTGATATGATAAATACTAGATAAATGTAGTAGAATAATTAGGGGAATGGGAACGTTGTTCTTGCAGAATTGTTCTATAGCTAGCTAAATAACCTAAAACTGGTGTAGACTGACTGTGGGGATATTTGTAAGTGTATGACAACCGGGTAATACTATACCATGTTCTAATTATGTAAAGTAATGTAACCTATGCATAATATTACATAGGTTAACTAAAATCGGGTGTGTTAATACTTTGTGTGTAATGAATATGATGAATCAGTAATTAATGTAATTATGATGTTAGTGTCTAAGCGTCTTAATTAATTATTAATCGTATGAAAAAATACGTATGGAAACAAAGGGTTAGTTGGAGTAGCAAGAAATGTTGGTAATGTTAGTGTATACTATGGATGGATTCGTGTAAAGAACAGGAATTACTTGTAACTTGAACCTTCGTCGTACATTACACTACAATACAGTACACCAAACTGTAAATTACAAATAATTAAAAGTTATAACCGATAAATACCCTGAAATATTACTACTTGTGTGTAAAGTACAGAGAGAGTCACTAGAAAGTATCCATAGCGCTTACAGTGTATAGAGAAATACATGTGTATTTAAATTGTCCGCTTTTGGCTTGGTACATACCATGATATTTACTAATACATGGTAAGTCCTATGGATACTTTGTACTGACTCTCTCTGTAGGTAAAAATTCAAAATGTTTAATGAAGGCATTATGGAATTGTGAAATAATGTGTATTGTATTGTATGTTGTCGGTGTCCAGTTGGAAGTAGAGGAGAAATATTGTCCTGACCTGACTGTTCCTCATCAACCAAAATCCTTCTTCCTCAAAATCAATGGAGCAAGTCCTTTGCCTGTGTTTATCCTGTCCCATGTCACAATACCTATAATCTAAACATAAGATATTAACTATATAACCGTAATGTACTGTATTAACTGTCGTATGTAATGGTACATCCTTTTATTAGGCCGTATTTAATCAAATTATAATTGTAAGTTATCTCCTCCTCGATGTCGATATCAAATAAAAAATTTTGTGTACCTTCAATCTGTATTATCCTTGATACTTAAAATTTACCTACGATAGAATATACACAAAATATACATACCGAAATAAAAACTGAATAAAATGAGACCTTCTTACTATCAATCAGTAAATGGAAATATTAGGTACTATAAAATATTGCAAAACCTATTAAATACTTTAGCTACTATGAAAATGTAAACCTTGGGGTCTTAAATTGGATTTTTCATTAATTGACATACCTCTGTACCTAAAACCTTGTATACCTACTAAACTTTGAATTTATCATTACTTTGCAAATCTATTTACCTACTGATTGGTTATTTACATATTATGTACAGTGCAAAGTTGCAAAGATTATGAATTAATTCGATATTGCTTAGTTAAGGTCAAATATCAGTCATACCTAATTTAAATGATTAACAGTTAACAGCAAGCTAGTGTACTTTAATGATTGTGAAGTAATAAAATTTTCAGTATAAACTATAAATAAAGTGCATTTTTCATTGTTATTTAGTTTTTGTTTATATACATTGCAATTAGGTAGGTGCCTCAAACGAATTACGCGACTCTAGGTCTTAGAAATAGTAAAATGGAGAACCAGGGCAAGAAACATGCAATTGCAATTAATTTTCCGCGATTAAATTGAAAACTAACAATAAAAAGGTGTTGTAAATAGATGTTAATGTAATTACTAGATTAGAAACGTTGGTTATGGAAAGAATGGCTTTTGGTATTAATTGATTGCATTTTAATGATTGGGTCGTTGTATTATAGTATATTGTAAATAAAAGAGTTTTGATTGTATATGTATTTGATAACTGTACCTTAATTGGTTGGGCTTTTGTATTTATGAGGAATGTTGTGCTTTTAATTTTAGGGCAAGGAAAATAATAGTGTTGGTTTTAACAATCCTTATTATTCGTCTTTGCAATTTGCAACTGTTACTGACAATGAGTGTATGAGTTTACTGTGTCTGTTTGGATTTGTATCGCCTGTTGTGGGTGTGGTTGATTATATCTGGAAATGGATTTTGTACTGTATTCTAATGTGCACTACTTACGTCTGTATTGATGATTGATATAAACGAGACAATTATTATGCCTCTATTAATTTTCGTATACTTCAACCTGAAAACATGGACCGAATTGACCGAAACAAAATGCATTTATTTGTGAATGCTTCTAACAAGCTGAATGAATGCTATTGTTGTGTAAGAAATTGCTATTGTTGTATGTAAGTCTGTAATTAAGTAATTCACTTACATGACATGACAGACAAGTTAACTGCATACTATATACCGATGTCAACCTATTTACTAATAATAAGTAAACCACACACAACAAACGTAACACCAATACCAATAACCTACTTTAAAAGAATGTCTGTAAATGAGATGACGTAAAATCCGAATAAATACACAAATACCTTTGGCTGTAAATGTCAATTATGTCGTTTTCGTGTCAAATTCAAGTATAATGGTAAAATTTACTAATTTGATAAAATACATCAAGTTTGGAAATAAAAGTAGGAAAATCGTTTTAGAAAATCATCAGTTTTGCTTTAATAGTTTCAGTTTGCAAGTTGGTAAACTTTTTTGCAGCAGTCTTAGTCCTTCCTCTGATATCTAAAAGTATCAAAAAACTACATGATTCAAAAAATGAAAATTTTGCACTAATTATTGCAATATTAGTAAATTACCCGTCCTACGGGTAACAGTTTTCTTACATTAGATTGACTCATTGTGATTTCTTGCAAGTTTTTCATTTTAGACAAGGCAAAAGCAATAGTTACATCTGTAATACTGGCATTTTCTTTATCTCCAACAATGTTGGTTTCTTCCATACCTTTTAATGTTAATTTCAGTAGCTCTATAAAAGTTTTAGTTACAATTATCAGATATATTATTAATTACATTGTTTTCTAACAGATTGATTCAAATATTATTCTTACTTTTCATATTGCAAATACTAGTAATCTTGCTAGCTGGACTGGCAATTTTACTGGCTGAGAAAATTTCTTTTGCATTGAGATTTTTAGAAAAATGTTTGCATCTGGTTTTTGAAATCCCAGTGAGGGCATGGTCAACATTTCCATCTTGGAGCCAAGGCGGAAAGGCAATTCTCAGTTCGATTAAGTTGACCATATTTTTGAAAACTGCTGGAAGTAGTGCATGATTTTTTGCAGAATGCCAAATTTTTAGGGTTGTTAAGTTAGGGAAGATCAATGCAATTGTGCGAATCCAGAGAGAATCTACAAAATCTCTGGAAAGTTTCAGTTCGCGAATACTAGTTATTCTTTGTGAGTCTGGGAAAATATCCCCCCAGCAAGTATTCCATTCGACACACCCACCGCTTTCCAATTTCTTCAGGGACGGGAATTGTTTCGAATAACTGAAATTGTAAAAATGGACATCGCTCCTGGCTCGGGCACTTCTGCCATCGACTTTGAGTCTTTTTAAATTTTGCATTACTGGAAATTCTACAGTATAACAAGATTCTCCGAAATAGTTATCAATAGTCAAATATTCCAGAGATCTGCTTTGTGAAGCCAAAAATCGTTTCAAGGAATCTTTATTAAAACATGAACGTGGAAAATCACAACTCAATTGTCTCAATTTGAGTCTCATTTCCGTCAAGGTATTTAAATGGATGTCTCCGATCGGAAGCCGGAGTTCAAGATGTGTCAATCTTCTTGGTGGGTGTGAAGAAATCAACTGGAAAAATGATTTCACGAATTCTTTGCATGATGGATCGAACCATAAACCCAAACGGGTAATATTAGATATCTTGGGAAGAAGGTCTTGGAAAATAAATGGAATTTTCTCTTCAGAAAAATCCATGCTATCCTGATTTGCTTTGGAATCCAAATTGTGACCGATCAATTCCAATGCTCTCAGTTTAGGAAGATCTAAGCACTTTGGCACACGGTAAGTATAATCACACTCTGTATCAACTGATAAACTTAAGGACTCCACAAATGGATTGATGGACAACAAGAAATCGTCAAGTAGTTCTGTAGTTTCTTTTACAAATGCATGCGAACTCATGTTGATACTAGACACTGGTAAATTATAACTTTTCCGAGATATTTTCATAAACCGTTTCATAATTTCTTTGCTTCCGAAAGAAATCGTTGCTGCTAATTTCTTCAGCACTGGTGTTGCTTCGTAATTCCATTGTTGACAAACCAATCGGCAGGATTTCAAGTCTTCAACTGAGAGGTACTTGAAAGTATTACTCAGTATCTATTCAAAAACATTCCTAATCGTTATTAAATACTATTTTCCAAATGCGTATACAATTTGTTTGAAAACAAATCTTACCAAATTGACAGATAGGGGATGGAGTGCCATTTTATCTAAATTTCTGCTGTAAAGCAGTAAAACCGTGTTCTTCTGTTTTTGCAATATTTTAACTCAGTTGTTTACAGAATGCAAATTTTTGTGCTGCACTATTTTGTCTCGTTATGTTCTTACAACTAACTCTACATGAAATTGCCTTTGAAATGACATGGCATATGGCATTTAATAATTTTGTGTAGAGGAGGATTTCTGCTTGATAATTTGATAAGAACACAAATTACATAAAGTGCCCCTAATTATTGTCATCTTCTGTTAAAGTTAACCTTGATTTGATCATTTGATAAGTTTCATGTGTACTTACAGTGCAATGAAACCTGCTCATTTACTTCGGACATTAGTATTTATAGTTGTCATTGTGCTTTTTTTACTTGTCCAAAGAATTATCAGCTCGTTCTTCCAGAATTTACCTGATATTCGCATAAACGTTATCTTTTTGCGATTTCGTCTCAAGTAGCATTCAAATCAAAGCCGTTCGGAATGGAGTCATGTCTGTAATTCAACCATTTAATATCATTTTGTTGATTATCAACAATGATTACACGAATCGACCTCATGATTGCTAAATAAGTATAAAAGTGTATGTATAAGTAAAAGTCTGTCTTATTGTCATGTCAGTTAAAACTGTATCTATATAGTTTTTGCATGTTATGACTGCATGAAATTAATCCACGAACGTGTTGCTACTAATGGTTAAAGTTAAATAATACGCAGTAGCTAAGTAAAGGTTAATTGAATGTGGCATTTATGCAATTCTGTTCATGCATGAACAATGAGAAATAGCAAAAAGTTATTAACAAATGAATGGATCAGTGAAGAATACAATACAACTATAAAAGTCTACCTTGATATAATATGGATACATATGTTAATAAAAATTTGTCCTACGCATTTTCTTTTAGTTGCATTGCAAACACAGTAAAAGAAACATACAAATTTAATTACCATGATTAGGTTATAAAGGTATACTGTTACATATTCTTATACATATATAGTCTTCCTTAAGACAGTACTAGTTTTACTAGCTTACTTACAATAAGTAATGATAAAAGAATGAACACTGAAAAATAAAAGTTTACGAATAAACGTGACAATCCACATGCAAACTTAAAAATGCTAATACATATCGTACGTAAGTACCACAAAGAGCAGCATAATATAAATACTTATAACGTAAAGTAAAAGTTGTGTTACAGTGTAGTAAAAGAAAGGAACATGAAGTAATTAATGAAATTCCATTGGACATCCTTAATTTGAATGAGGTGCAGATTACTTGTTCCAGGATGGAGAATGTTTAAAATGGATACTCAGGATGTTTTTCACTTCTAGAAACGAATATATTTACATAAATGTATTACTATACTATTCTATTATGCATTTTCTGTAATTCCTACTACATAATGAAATTATACTACTACATACCCTGTGAAACAGAAGCAGCTTCTTCCCTCTTTTCCTTTATCCAATGTTTTCAGAATTTCCAAATCGCTCATCTTGATATCGAAGTTACAGACCTATAAAAATCAGTACCGTCATGTATATTTGTATGTAGAACTAGAAATGAGTTTAGGAAAGTGGAACCAAATAGTTATTATTTGCTCTTACAGAAAAGTTCTCCTTAAGGTGAGCCAGATTGGTAGTTTTGGGAATACAAGCAAATCCCATTTGTACAAGAAAACGTAGAAGCAGTTGCGCTGGTGTTCGCTCATATTTCTTCGCAATTTCTTGGACAGTTTCATCTTCAAGAAGTAACGGAAAGGTTGCACTGTTATAAAGAAAAAGTATTCTTTAAGGAATTTCCAGTATTTAAGAAAAGTGATGAATTCAAAACAAACGAAAATTTACTTCCACTCTTTTGGAAAGTTTTCTCTTCCCCGACCTCCAAGGGGATAATAGGCTGTAACCCAGATATTCTTACTCATACAAAATTTGCTGAGATTTGCTTGCTGGAAATACATATGAACTTCAACCTAGGAAATTACAAATAGAAAATTAAACAATTAAGTTTATTAATTAAACAATTAAATTAAATTAAACATTTTGGAAGGAAGAAATACATAATTGCAATTGTGCATTCAAAAAGTATACCTGATTAACAGAAGGTTGATGTTCAGCGATGTCAAGAATACGTTGAAGTTGATCTTCATTGTAGTTACAGACCCCAATTGCTTTGCAAAGCCCCGCAGTGAAATGCTTCTCCATTTCTTTCCAAATAGCAATTATGTCGGTTGACAAATCCAGTTTGTAGTCGCCGTTCTCATCCCTTGGAAGCACGTTCTCGTCATCCGTGTATTCCATTCCAACTGGCCAATGGACAAGGTACAAATCAATATAGTCCGTTTTCAGATTCTTCAGAGAGCGATTTAGGAAATGACTGACCCTTTCCGGAGTCATTCCTATTTGTGGAAGCTGGATAAGGAACAGTTAAGATTAAATGATTAATTCTTTTCTAATGTATCATCTTTCCTAGGTTAATTTATTTACGGAAAGTATATTTTACAAAAATACAAAAATATCTTACAAGAATAGAAAAATAATGTCGACATTAAAAATTACTATACCTTTGTGACCAGGAAAAGGTCTTCTCTCTTTAGTTTTCCGGCATCTATCCATTTTTTAGTGACGTTTCCAATATGAGGTTCTGTGAAGTAGAGAGGAGCAGTATCAAAATGCCTATAGCCAATCTCCAATGCTTTATCTATAATTTCTTCTATTTCTTCTGGGGGTTGCTGTTAACAAAAGTATCATTTGCATGAATTACTAGTAAGCACAATACCCTAAATCGTTTCCACAACATTGTTACTGTGTACTAAGTGCACACTACTAAGAATGTACACATTAGGTCTTTCACACAATGTTTTTCAAGTTTTCTTATATTGCTAAAGATTGTATTGATAATTTTCATTTGCATATGCATTTAGTATTACACAAAGCATTTTGGTATAAATTACCGGATAAATGGACGTTCCAAGGCCAAGGTAAGGCATAATTTGTCCAGTGTTCAACTCAACTAATTCCATTTCATTCGGTGGCATTTTGTAGGTAAGAAATTTGTTTGATATGCGATTAAAATCAATTTTACTTGTGGGAAATTAACCCGATTAAAATATATAGAGCAGAAATAGCAGGTGAAAGTAAAACAAACTGGTAAAAGTGCAACTTTAAAAAAACTGAATCTGTGTAGTGTAAATTATGAATATTAAAGTTAAAACTGGAAATCAATTGTCAGCTATTTTATCAGTTCGGTATTTCAATGCAACTGACAGAAAAAGAAGGATACACCTGTAATTTATTTTAAAAAGTCTGAATTAAATATCTGAAGCGATTATTTTTAATTATTCATGAATTTAGTGAAATAAAAATTCTAATGACCTTTACAAATCGTAATTGCATAAGAATAAAGTACTACTTACCAGTTTACTGATAAAAGTTTTGCACTGATGCTGGTGACACTGACACTGGTGCTACAGAAATGAACTCAGCACCACAGTTCCCTGTTTGCAAGAAAAACTGTCTAAGAAGTGTTCATTTCCGCAGCCAACGTCAAAATATAGTAACCTAACGTTTTTTACCATTCTTTGTAACAGTAATGGAAAAGATAAAATAGTAAATAGTAGGGAAAGGTACTTGGTACATATACCTTCACCGTACATTCACCTAAATCTATTCTTCATGGAAAAAGGTATTTATAGCATTTTATGTAAAGTGACTTACCTTCCTCAACAAAAAGTATGAAAATCTAAAGTCACATAATTTCCATTATATTCAAAGTATCTCATTTAGAGGAAAACAATGTTAAATTTTATGTAAATTGGTATTATACACTTAGTTAAGTTCGAGTTACATATAAAATTTGTGTCATTCTTAGTTTCTTGAAATATTAAAGTATAATACGAGTTCACTATACAGATTTAACATTATTTTCCTCTAAATGAGATACTTTAAATATGGAAATGTGATTTTCATATTTTTGTTAAGGAAGGTAAGTCATTTTACATAAAATGCTATAACATTGAATGAATCAGTTTCTTACTTTAAGTGTATTATAGTTGCATATTTACGTAGGAAGTATAAAATTACCAAGAATATACCAGATGAACTGTAGACACATATAAAAGGATTCTATCTGAGAAACTATTATTCATAAATTACTCAAAGTCATTATTTAAAATGCTGAGAGTCATTGGAAAGGCATGCAGTTATTCATTCATACAAATAAATGAACTTTGGACAAAATGTGAGGACAATACTGTTGCAATAATATGGTACAGAGTGCAGATAATAATATGAGAAAGGGAAAAAGTATCACAGTCTTAAGACAAACTTTGAACTATTCTCAACATTCACCTCAAACCTAAAAGCTGGTGAAGAAAGTAAACATCAAGTGCTCCACAGATGAATTTGGATTTGCACATTTCTTATACAATTGCTAAAGCGGTGATTCACAAGGAAAACGTGCTCACAGTTCAATGTGGTTTTAAATAAATACATATTTTGATTTTTTGGAATTTTATCATGACAAGTATAAGTGGCGATGGCAGAGCAGCTATTGAAAAATCTTTATCTCATATTAGTAATCTTCCCGTAAAGATTTCCCCAGATCAAACTAGTTTAGATGAAGTTTTTGAAGTCCAGAAGTGTCTCCAATGGATTTCCGAATCCTCTTTTTCCAAAGTGAGTTTTAATTTTCTATCTTTACCTTACATTTTCTTCAAATGGAGAATATTTATGCTTTATTAATTTTTGGTTTTGTATATAGGTCTGCCTTCAGTTTCCTGATGAGTATTTACAATTTTCGCACAAAGTAGCGAAGAGAATTCAAGATTCTATAGAAAATATTAAGACGTATATTTTAGCTGACTCGACCTATGGAAGGTAGATTATTTACAACTTTTTTCTTGGAAATATATTTCCGATTTTAGAATAATACATGTATTTTTGCAGCAATTATTCATTCATTCGATTTGGATATTTCTTATACTAGCTGCTGCGTAGATGAAAAAACTTCTCAACATGTTCCAGATGCTGATGCTTTAATTCACTTCGGACCATCCTGTCTTTCTCGTTGTTCTGGAAGAATTCCAGTTCTATACATTTTTACCAAACCTCAATTCGAACTGAAGAAGATTCAGAGTATTTATACGGAAAATTTCACTCCTGACGAAAAAGTTATTTTGTTGTACGATGTGATTTATCAGGATCTTGTTGGTAAGTTTATGAATTATTCAAATGTGCCAAATGCATTTCTATTGATAAATATACAATTTGATAAAGATAATGAACAGTAATATACTAATTTTATTATAGACAAAATTTACGACACGATAAAGCCTGAGAACCCGAATCTTTTGAAGTCTACTTTGATAATTCCTGGAACCTCTTCGGAATCTAATCCAGAAAATTATATAATCAAGCACCGCCGCATCATTCCTCTGACATCTTATCAAGAATTAGAAACCTACAAAATTTTATTTATCGGTAGTCGTTCACTTCCGAATTTGTTGTTAAGTCTTCCGAAACATACATTTAAGGTTTATGACCCATCACTAACAACACCAGAAAGCCTTTCGACTCAGGAATCTACAATCAATCGACTTCTTCGTAAACGGAACTATTTTATCGAGAAAGTGAAAGATGCACAACGGGTAGGAATATTAGTTGGAACTCTGTCTGTTCAAAACTACTTGGATATTATTGAAAGACTAAAAACAATATTACGGCAAGTTGGGAAGAAATCTTACGTGGTTTCAATAGGAGAAATAAATCCTTGCAAGTTAGGGAACTTTATGGATATAGATTGTTTTATTTTCGTTGGATGCCCTGAAGTTGTAAACTACTATTTAAGTGATGACTCAAAAGGAGAGTTTTACCAACCTATTCTAACTCCATTCGACATCGAACTCGCATTTTGTGCTCCTGAAACCGATGAAAACCATTCTGGACAGCAGTATATTACAGATTGGTCATTTTTAATCGAAAAGGGTAAGAAAATGTATTTTAAATGAAATTACTAGTAAACTCGTAATAATTTTGTGTAATTAACTGGTATGAAAAATTTTATTAGGACTTCCAAAAGTGAATCAATCACAAGAAGACGTGTCGTTAATAACAGGAGGATTGAGATCGTCCGGTTTGACTGACACGAGTCAATCTATAATAAATTGGCAAGGTTTAGATGAGAAGGATCAATTATCAAGTGATGTAACCATATTGCACCAAGGAAGAAGTGGCATTGCTTCCGGTTATAGTGATGAGCCGAGTTTATCTTAAGTTTGTCATTTGTATTTTTCTTGTTTTCGATTATTGCCTGGAAAATTGGTTCTTTTGAGATGTTTTCAAATCTTAATTGCAAACAGAACCTTCAAATTCGTTTTCGAGCTATTCTTGTATTGAAGCATCCTTTAAACGAGTGAAAGCGAATATCTATTTCTCCTTCCTCCAACTGCGCAATGAAAACAATCCACATAATTATTTATGAATAAAATAATTACTAAATTAATAGGTAATGACAGATTCGTAATATTGATACAGTTCTTTACCTCATCGAATGCATAGATATCATTGTAACAAGATGGACTGATACATTTCCTGACGCATTTTGTCTTTTCTAGGTTTACAAGTCCTAAACAATTTGGAGTTTGTAGACATGCTGTCAAAAATGTCAATAATTAGGTTAAAATACCAGGAAATTAGTACTTTAGTACATATAAATGATTTAAAAGGCAAGAAATGACAACTAACCTGCTTCCCACTCTCTGTATGTGATTTCCTAGGGAAATAAAAAATATTTTGGAATAAATAGTTACTGAAATAGTATTGGATAATAGAAAAGAAATGTGTACAACTTACATTCTTGGCCGATTCAACATAATCAAATTCAGGAAAAACAAAAACTTTTTCCTGTTGCTTATCTTGGCTTCGATGTTGCTTCGTTGCAGTAATTAATGTCATTGTAGTGATAAATTGAAAATAATATGAATACGTGGTGGAAAAAATCATGGTATCGTTTTAAATGGAATCATCAATATAAAGAAAGAGTTAGTAGTACCGTTGAAAAGAGTTTAAAAGTGGAAATGCACTTAGAATTCATAAAAGCAATAGGTATACACAAACATTTTAAATTAATCGATAAATTTTCCGTTCTATCCGCCAATACCCGCACACTGCAGACTTTGCACCGAAATCCACGAGTGAAATATAGTCTACATGAGTGCCGAATATCCTGCCGGAGTTCTCTCTTCACTCAAAACGATTCGACTCTCTGGAACTACATGGACTGTAGTATCTCCGCTCTGTATGGACTTATTGTTAGCTTTTGACTTCCTGGAACCGGAGAATTCATTGAGCAAGAGCTGCGCTATTTTGACAGACGACGAGACAACGGTACACCTTCTTGTGCATTTTACGGTCGGAGCTATTCTTAAGTATTATATTGTGTAACTTATATTTGTTTTTATAGTTATAGGTATATGCTTCTATTTCGACATCATTTACAAAGCAGATAAAACTTTCCCTATACTGGGATCGATAAATGAGACAACAAGAGTACTAACCATGAATGCTAGTATATAACTGAAATTAAAGCACGAAATATCTGTGTACATTTATTAATTGCAAGGTTTATTGACTGTCTTGCGTAATTCATGTAAATTAGTGAATCAAAACAGTCTGTAAGTAATCGATAGTATGAAAATATAAACTATAGGTAAATCAACGTAAATTTTTAACCCGATGATTTTCTACGGTAAATGTTTGCAGTCTTTCACGGGTGCAGACTGCATTTATACGGTTTAAGCAGCATTTAACAAATATTACATTTGCTGGGCACATCAGTAATAATGTGATCATAGCTCGCTTTCATTTTCGGTATACTAAGTTGCTGTATCATGGCTGGAAATTTTTTGGCAAGCTTTTCCAAGCATTGTTCGTCAATCTGGAAAATATTAAAAGTTATTTTCATGATAAGTTTTGAAAGTAATTCTGATTAGATATTTTATTTTTTAGGATATTTACCATAGATCGACCCATCGTTAATGAGCGAAGATTTTTCATGCGCAAGATAGCCAGGTAGCCCGTTACATCAGAAATTGTGCACTGGTAATGTAGATCTTTCAGATTCAATGTAGTTAACTCTAAAGGAAAAGAAAATACATATAAAAGTAAGAAAACGTGTAATTTTCATGCAATTTGGAAAATTATGGTGTATGAAAATTGAGATTTTCCTGTGGAATTTCAGTAGTTACTTTCTAAGTTAGTTAACCCGGGCATAACTTGCAATTTTGCTAATTCTCTTTGAGGCATAAAATAGTGTTTCATTTTGTGGAGTTTTTCACACTGTTTGGGAGGAATGCCTGTGAAGACGAAGTCGATATTGTGCACCTGAAAATCTCCTGGAAAACTCTGATTAAGCTTTAGTTCCTGTAAATTCTTTAGATATTTAAAAACAGACTGGAGAACATTTACACTGTCGAATGAGTAATGCAGTTCGAGTTTCGTGAGGGATACCGAAATATTTTCAATTAAATCTGGACGGTCGAATCCTTGGGGCAATTTCAATTTTTTTATATTAATTGGAGATATTTTGGGGAAAAATTGCAACCATCCGGATTCTGGAAACCATGTACTGAGAATTAACTGTTGCAGATTCGGCATCTGTTCCTTGTAAGTTAGTTTGTTCATACTAATGTTCGTTATGGAATTGTCCCATCCGTGAATCTCGAGATATTCAAGAGTTTCCAATTTAGGAAAATCGATGGTTGCTTTTGCTCCCTTAACTAAATCCGACAGTTTCAATTTTCGCAAAAATTTCTGTGAACTTAAAAACGTTTTCAAGGAAGCAGCCTCGAATTTCGATGTCCTCAGAGATAAATGGATGATTTCTAGTTTCCAAAATATTTCACTTAGGCACAATAACAACTTATCGTCTATTTCCATATCCAACTTCAACTCAGTCAGATTGGAAGGTAACGCATTTTTCAATAATTCAATTAACTCCTGTGTAGTTATTCTCTCGGTATTATTCATGGGAAATCGCGATTCGGTAGGGAAAATCAAACTTAGTTTTTTCACATTGGGTGCTGCAGATAGAATATTTTCCAGTAACACCAATTTCCCAAAATCTTTCGGATTTCTTCTCCTATCATCAAAAACAAGACACTTCAAACTATCCAAATGGAGATTCGGAATCCATTTCTCAGGGACTATCAACGTGCTTTCCACGTCAAGCCACAGCATTAAAGAATCTATGAAAAACGAGCATTCCTCAAAAAAATCCCGCAGTAACTCCTCATTTTCGGCTTTAAATATATCTTGGCAGAACCTAAATACAAAAGCATGTATTTAAAATAAAGAAAACTTTTTCCCAATTATTTCCATAAAGTGGTATTTAGGGTATTTGTATATTAACTTGAATTTGGAAAACGGAAAATCTCGACTGCTCTGTACAATATCAATTAACTCTTTGATTTTCTGTGCAGAATGGCGGAATTTTCCGAACGACAGTATAGCATTCGGTTTCTTCTTCAAAGTCTTCGTGGCTATTTCTTCCCATTGTCGGCACACTATTCGACTGTGCATCAAATCCTTATGTTCCTTTGGCAAATTCTCAAAAACGTTTTCAACTACCTGCATACCAACAAATTATTCAACACTACTGCTGATGAGAGTCACCTACAATTCTATTCATTAGTTTTATTGGAAAACAGATACTTTTAAATGGCATCCTTAAATCTGTACAAAATTAAAATATCAATTAACTTACATGGTCGATTAGCAGTGGATGTATTTTCGGCATTTTATTCAACCTGAAGGATTCCTTGAAAGAATGAAAAACAAAATGATTACTAAAACATAATCTTGTTAATTATGTCATTAAATATGTGAACCTACCTTCAGATATTCCGTGTTTTCCTGTTTTCGTCTCCTGAGAAAAAAACTTTTGTCCATTCCTTAGATAAATACACGACACAAGATAACTACACTTAGGAAACCATCTCGTGCGTAGGTTAATTGAGATGAGTAGTCAACAAAGGTAAGAAACATTCTGAGTGACCATTTCCAATGATTCTCTATTCTCATGCAAAGTATTCACAAGAGCGCGTAAACACCATCCGGAGATAGATAACCACAACCGCATCAAATCTTAGCAACAAGAAAAGTACATCCATTCTAATTCCAACTATTTAATGTTGTCCAAAGGGAAGGGAACTTAACAAGGGAAATAAAATGCCATACCAATCTGTTCAAAGATAAAAGATACACATATGCCAACGATATATATATATATAAGTACTAGTACAGTACAGGTATTCTAAAAAATAAGTACAAATAAACTTCTTTTCTTCATAACAACTTTATGAAAGTATACAGATGACGATCATAGCAGTATAAAACTACCCCATAAGAATTTTACATACATAAGCGTATAAAGTTCTTCTGTCATTTTATACATGTATGTGAATATCCACGCTTTTCTGTATATATGTGATCTCTGATGACTTTCTGCCTATCTATATAACGTATCTAACGTATCTTAGTTCCATGGCCTTGGTTCTTAGTTCTCAGAGGATAATACTTCATTTACGACTCTAAGAAATTACATAACATCATGCCATACTCCTTATGAGTACAAAAACGTTTAATATTAAAATTATTACTGTAGCTACATTGTAGAACGTACCTACTTACATATTATTTTTATGGAATGCAACACAGTAAAGGTTAAAGTAGGTATTTAGTAAGCACACTAATATTTATACGAATAAAACTGCATGTTTGTACATTGTATTCAATTTTCAATTATCAGTGTTGGTTAAATGTATTGTAAATGTCGTTTGCACAGGTAGGAATTCATGACATTACTCATTCTAGTGTAGACAGATTAATCATTACAAACCTAGCTGTTTTCCTCTACTAGTCAGTAGGTCTAGCTAGTACTTAATTGTAGATTATCATGTCATGGCTCTACGGACACGGTGCGCTGAGCTTTACAATAATAAGATATCTTGCATCGCATACGTATTTAGTGTTTACCTCACAGTTTACTAATTATTGCTGCAGGTATTAACAATTACAGAAGATATTCTACTATTGTAGCTAATTTTATGATTAAGGAATTCCCATTTGCAATTCCTACTCGTTAGTACATTATCGTACTGTGTATCCTTAGAGGACGTTAATATATTTAGGTCATAAGACACAACATCAGCTAAACGTTATGTATCTTTGCATCTAAAGTCCATTAGACGTGTTTAAACCTATAAAAATTTGTTGAACACGTAAGTTAAATAAATTACTTCCATATAATACAGCATAACATTCCTATTTACTTCAGGATCTACTCAAACTATTTGTCTAAATGTGTGTTTAGTTAATTACTTCATGTTCCTATAATATTCCCCACGTATACAAGGATTATTCACTACTATTTTTACTTACTGTACTTATATACAAGAAGACGTAATTAGTATATAGGTACTAGTTCTAATTTCGAATCCATGATTACCATCGTCCTTCCTTTATTCCAATGATATGGTGTTCTAAAATTTAAAGTGATGCCATTAGGTAATACTGTATTATTGTAATTAACTTTGCATGTAATTATGTACTACTGTAAATAATATTTGACGTTTTTAGGCATTTAAGGTATTCTTAGCCATTTGTATACTAAAATTAGATTTTGAGTCATATGGAAAGAAATTCACTTTTATGCTGTTGAACATAAAGGTATGCATTATGAACTTAATTGAGCTCACGATAATTTCCGCCCACCAAGATCACCAAGATTCGTTTAGTGTATTCTAGGACGAAATTTCATAATACATAGACACTAATGTTTTTTTAGATCAGCATAATTTTGGTTTGGTCTTCAGATCTTATTTGTAGAAACTAATTTGCAAGTAAACAAACAGTCACCTAAATACCTAGAAAATATTCAGAGTTCATTGTCAGTGAAAGTTGTTTACTAAAACGTGTACTCTGCAGTATATGTGTTATTCAATTTGCTATTATGGTTATACTCCGCTTATATGGTACAGTAACAGTGCAGTTGACCACAAGTTCACAATTCACAATAACACTTTTGTGTTATGTATATGCAAAGTGGTTTTACATACCTATATGACACAAATATTGGGCATACACTCTTTTACAACGTTACTAGAGAATAATACGTTGCATATATTGTAAGTGGGTGATTTGATTTCATGCTTGACTTGTTTTACTCCTCAGATCTCCGCTATACTACCTATACAATTTTATTCCTAATCATAAAGCACTGTGCAGCGAGAGGATTGGAAAACCTACTTATTTCAATCAACACTGTCAGGATCAGTTCATCAGTATGGCTAGCTTTCGTTTGCATATCGTTTTCATTGCCTGTGGCGAAAATGCAAGAAAATATAAAATACAATTCAGTTTACGATACATTAAGATATTCTAGCAACTTTTAAAAAATAAAGCCATAAAGGTACAATGCAATGTCAGATATCATTTGCAAATTTCTAGTACAAGTCACCCAGTCTTCTTTTTATGTTTTCTTCTCCACTGCAAGTGCAACTCTTTTATAACAGACTGCAATTCTTTTATAAGTTTTATAACTCTTTTATAGCCAAAGAACCTACAGTAATGTACCTTTGGTGTTGTTCCAGGGTAAAAAATACAGAAAAATACAGTTGTGAACAAAAAAATAGTAAATGTAAAAAATGACCAATTTATCGAAAAGTTTGACAAATATCAATTGTTCCGTTTGAGGTGTAAACACCAGTACTGCAATATTCCTTGGCAAAATTGAACTACATTACCTAGTCATGTATCGTACGCTGTTACAAGTAAATATTCAAGTCAAGGACAAGACAAAAAGCGTTGTCCTGATTCTTGTTCTATGTTGTGACCTAACTTATGCACTATGACTTTCATTATCTTGTAATTTACTGCTAACTAGTAGTAGGTGGCCCCGGTCACCAATTTTCGACAATTCTTGTTTAGCCATTCCTTTCATAGTTTGGTTTACAGGTTAATTTAAGACAATTGGCACTATTGTGTTGCACGATGTATCTTTATTGTAACGATTGCAGAAAAAACTTCTTAAGATGGTTGTTCCCATTTGTTAATCATAGTGTCATTGGAATTTTATAGTTCCAGATGAAAAACAATTTACTTTCAAGTGATGGTAATATAATAAGAGAGGATATGATGATCCTTTTATTCGCCAATAAGGTAGTTCTACAAATGCAGAAATTATCGTACAATCTTTTTAATGTATCGTCATTTTAGTTTTAGTGTAGCATATAGCAATCCGTGATAATATAGGTAATTATTAAAAAGAATCTGAATGATAAGTACAAAGGGATCATTTGTTTCAACGTTCAAATGTTTTTATTTTCTTGCATTGAGATTTTATCATTTAGTTTCATTGTCACAAGTACAGCGTACCATATTATTGCTGTATTGACATTTGGTGAGGAAAAGTACCCGAACGATAGTTTACCTTCAATATTTTCTTAAGAATTTTTATTTAAAAAACAAAATGACAGCTCTTTAGTTTTTCTCAGGGGAAATACTGTACCAGACTTGTAATTTCATTACGTATTCAATAAGAATGTACGATTGTAATAATTATCTCAGTTTTGCACTTACGATTTATTTATTGTACTTCATTCATTTATTTCTCCACATTTCATTCACTCATTTTTATTTGCTGGACCTTGAGCGCATGCCGACAAATGGATAGCTAAAAACGTCAGCAGCTGTCAGAAATAAGATAATTTGACACTGACGCTTTGTATGAAAAAATGTAGTGCTTATGGTGGGAATTGGAATCTCAACACGGCAGCTTTATTATTTTACTCAGTTAAGTGGCTTACCTATCTAGTGTAATAATCATAAAGCACAAATAATAAAGCAAACGAAAGATCTTCAAGGTCGGAAGTTTGTGTGTATTCAAATGCAACTAATTGCACTTAATTCATAATAGTTTGAGGAGCAGCAAGTGCTCTATAATAAAAAATGTTGCAGAAACCAAAATCAGCACGCATTGTTTGAATAATACTTAGCAGAAGTCTATAGCAAGTGCCAATTAGTGACGCAATTGTATGTACCTATACATTTTTAGAATGATACATTTATCCGTTATTACAATTAAACATTTTGTTACATACTTAGGAATATTATAACAATTTATGAACTCCACAGATTTTGCAGTTTTTATGTGCAAATTAAAATTACAACAAAATATAATGTCACCTGTAAATATTGACTTTGAATTTGTGAACAAAGTTAAATTTCAATGAAATTAGCAACACACATTTTCTACTTAGGTCTAGATAGTACGGTAAAAATGCCTTTGGATTTATGGTTTACTTATTACAAGTGCGTACCATTAAAAAAGATGAAGGATCCCTTAATTAATTGCAGAACATGCAATTGTGCATCTGAACATCTTTGTTTTATACAAATATTTAGCAATAATAACTTTATAAATTGTGTTTTCTGACAATACCTGTCACTCTTTTCGATTTCAGATGAATCATTACTATTAAATATATGCAAGAAAATGAAACATAGATAACTTTTGCAGATTGGGTTTCAAAGAGCAAAAAACAGGTTTCTTTGCTTATTGTTAGTACTATGTCTGTCATGACGTGGTCGGTTGTTAATATATTCTAGAGGCACATAATTATTAGTGTGCGTCAGTTCGTACAAGATATTACATAGGTATACATACTAAATATTATAACATGATAACCCCTATTGTTCTTTATGTAAAAATCTACATGCTACACGTAGTCCTATTTAGATTATCTTTACTAGAACTTTTGTAGCTTCAATTCACAGAGATTCTAGTCTTTTAACTGACGTAATAGCGAAATCTAAAGCAAACGTCTAACTGCTTATAACTTCTAAGGTATCTTACGTATGACGTTTGTTTTTCCATTTCCATTAATATTACAAGTGTATGTACATAGTAATAAAATGCTAATGTATTATAAATACATTTTTTCAGAAATATTGGAGTTGAGCCAATAGGAATGGCATTGTTAGCATTATTAGCAATTATAATTGGACGGTTATATATGTAAAGTGAAAATTAATGACACAAGATATCTGAAAATAAAATAAATAGTTTGCATCAGAGGATGCTACACAGATGATGAGAAAAAGCGTAAGATTTAGTAGATTTTTCAATAGATTTTTGAATATAGATATCTATTAGGATAGTTTAAACACAAATCCTGTTTTGTCCTTAACATATAAACAGCTAAAACAAAAGTATTTGATAACTGAATTGTATTAGAGATAGAAAGCTCAATAGCTTCATATAAGAATCAATCTCGGCGCATATTTTTAATCCTTTATTTATTGGAAACCTGTATAAAGTTAATTATGTGCGTTATAGATTTAGCTTACATACTTCTTTGGCTTCTAAGTTGATTATCTTCGCAACGTAGGAAGCCTCGAAGAAAAACCGCAAAAATAATACGATATTTTAGCAACAATAAATTATGTTTGCAATTGCAATATTGCAATATTGTAATGTGTTTAAAAATGTGTGTAGTAAATCATTTTGGACAGATTTCTTTTAAGTACATACATATTCTATGCTGTATGGCATATACAGATGGAAATTGCCTGCCACATACTAATGATACCTCCTCAATTAAATCTAGAATTATGAAAACATTATTCTCAGTGAGCATGAGATTTGAAACAAACTTAAAAACTTTATTAAATACTTTATATGTACCTTAAAAATTAAATTAGTACAAAAAACATGTGTAGATTATCCAGCATACAAAGTATGGCACTTAAAATTCTGTTCACTACTACAGTAGGAAAACCTGCAATTCCATTTTAATAATTATAAACTCTAAATCATGATGTTGCGTTACACTAAAGGGTATTCAATGATAAAACGATTTGTGGCCAAGATTATATTATTATGGAGCACAGTAATTTAGAATCGTACACCGTGAATATCGCAAGTGTAATTATTTCAAGATTAAAGTTTCACAATTCACAACAGTATAGAGTTTCAGGTACTTAAGATAAAGTATTACTTGGAAAGTTAAGTAATACAGATACTGAAGAGGAAATGAGCAAATGTTACAAAGAATCGTAGTAGGATAGGATACATATGGAAGCATCTAAACACACCCTTGTAGATAAACTTCGCATGACCTTGACTATAAAAAGTGCAATCGTAATCTTGCGATTCTTGACTAGGAGAGAGAACTGGAATCCCAATAGAAGCGTTACAAATATATTTAATCCATTTAAGTAAGACTTAACATTGAGTATTGTTTATGGCATCAAAGAAATATGCATCTTCCTGGAAAATTAGTGTTATCATCGTCATTGCAAATAGATTTCGAAGTCAATTTAGGCATATTCATTTGCTGGATCATGTTATTTGGATACTTTTTTGCGAGTTGATGAAGGCATTCTTCTTCCAACTGAAAAAAAATCAATGAATGAGATTTTTTTGCTTTTAATATTATTTCCGCCATAAATTAATGGTAATTATTAAACATAATTGATTTACTTGAGACCGCCCAACATCTAAGACTTCGAGGCTTTCCATTTTGAGAAAAGCGAGATATCCAGTTACATCAGTGAGAACGGCCAAATATTGCAACTCCCTCATTTCAAGTTTGCGCAATTCTACATAAACACAAAAAAGATCGTAAAATTCAATTTGTTTTTATAAATGCTGGAGGAAAATGAGGAAAATTGCAGAACTGATTACTTTTTAGATTAGTTAAGGAAGGTTTCGTTTGTAAATGGGAGTAATCAAGATCCTCATTAAGACTTTTTGTTTTTCGCAGCCGTCTGCAAATATCATGGGGAATTCCACAAAAAACATGATCAATAGTTTCCAGAGATTGTTCCCAAAATGAAGAGTATTTATTTATTTTCAATTCCTCTAATGATTCCATTGATTGAAATACGATTTCAAGGACAGACAAAGCTGTTAGCGATAAGCATAATTCCAGTCTTCGTAAATTTGGAAATATATTCGATATCCGCATCATCATTTCCGGTGTACTTAAATCTTCGGATAATTTAAGTGTTTGTAAATGAACAATTTTCGATTTGATAGGGAAGAATTGGTGCCAGTCTGGTTTATTAGTCCAAATGTTGAAACTCAAGTGTTTCAAATTGGGTAAATTTTTGTCGTATGAAAAATTGGAAAATGAAACGTTCATAATATTGTTGTCCCACCCTCGTAATTCAAATCGGGAAAGCCGTTCCATTTTTGGAAACTCAACAAAAAAACTCGTCCTTCGGTACAGGTATGTTAATTTAAGTGTTTCCAAAGAAAATACTTGTGAATCTAACAAAGATTTCAAGGCTTCTTGTGAAAAAGCAGAATCTCGGATACATAAGTTTAAACTTCGTAGTCTTAATTTACTTAGACAAAGTAGCAAACGGTTATTAATATGTAAGTCTAATTTCAAGTCTCTTAAATTTCGAGGGAAATAATCAGAGAAAATATCTACAACGATATCTGTTACAGATTCGCACCTCTCTAAGTCAAGAACAGCCTCTCTCTGAAAGATAATATTAACTTCAGTCAAATTCGGAGCAGATTTAAATATTGATCTGAGAAAATTTCCTCCGACCAGATCGTAGTTGTCATCGTAGAGTCTTCTGTCATCAAATGTCAAAGATTTCAACTTGGGCAACTCCAAATTCGTAAAACATTGTTCATAAAACAACAACGTCGATTTTACATCCAACCAAATGACTAAAGAACTAATATTTCCTCCGCAAGTGTCGAAAAAATCGTAGAGAAGCTCTTCGTTCTGATTCTGAAAAATATCCTGGCACAATTTATATTTCGCAACAGGTAAAATTATTTGATTTGTCTTGCAAATCTGAATGAAATCCCGAATCTTTTGCACATTGCATGCAAATTTCCCAAACGTAACTTCTTTTCTTTGCCGAATCACTCTGGACGCAATAAAATTCCATTGCCGTGATACAAGGCGACATTCGTAAAGATCTTTGGAATTCACAGGCAGGTTTTCAAGAATGTTTTCCAATACCTGCCAACAAAAATAGAATCAGAATTAAAATTCATTACGACACATCATCAACATTATTGTAAAAATAAAAGACTTGTTTCATCACAGAACAGAAAAACATAGAAAAATGCTCTAATCAAGAACTTTACATGGTCAATCAACAAAGGATGTATTTGTGACGCTCCAGCTATATCGATATCCATTTCTTTATATAAATCTTGCTTCCAATCACAATCAACTACACAAAAATCCTAATTGGGCATTTAAATATTTCGTAATCGTATCCCACTGTCCATGAATTATAGAATTAACTTCTACCAAATAGGAAATAGATTTCTCGCACTTGTATATATAAAGTTATCAATATTAACTCACATTACCACAAAGACTATAAAAATTCGTTAACTTCACTGTTAAAATCCAAATCGTGTTATTCACTAGCGTTTATTTGTTTTCATGACGAAAACTTCGCCTTGCACTTCAACTTGATGGTTGCGGATATATTTAGAAGTGGAATGTAAATAAACTGCGTAATGCAACAAGTAGTCTTTTATTAGTTTACTGTTTGCCCTCTGTAAACAAAAACAAATCTTTTACGACTCTAATTAAGTTATGCAAAACAAAACGTAGTTTCCTGATACACTCCTTTGATTTGGAAAACAATAATTCGCGTAGTAATAAATATTTTAATAATTCTGATCTCTGCAGAAAATCTTGAATAATTTTCCGAACCCTACGTGTTATTCTGGCTCACAGTACAGAGATAGTGTGAACGCGATTACGGATAATGTAAAAATGTTTTATTACGACTTGTGAATCTTGTTGCTGTGATCTGAGTGTGAACTGGACTGGAGTGTAGTTTGGACAGAGCTTGACTGTACTGGACTGGAGTGGACTAACGTAAGATAGGCTTGCCGCTTGCGAAACAACTTTATTCTTTTTTACAGCCAGTTATAATATTCTTCCATTCCATTCCATGAAGATTTCTTGATTTCGTTGTAATGCATAATGAATACTACGTATCTAGTATCTACACACGTACTAAGAAGATACTTGACTTTCTGGAATGAAAAGATTACCAATTTGCCGGTTACATAGTTGAGCTTCAAGCTTCACTAGGCTGGGCAATAATAATATGACGAGAGATAGATTTTTTCCATTGTAAACTTACTTACGTATAGGAACACGTTCTTTGCAACATGCAAGTCTGCATTATATAGTGGTATTTACATTAGTATTCAATTTGGCATGGTCTATGGGAGTATTAAAGGGTAGGTAAGTCAGATTAGTTTGTATCGCATATATACAGAAGATACGTAAACAGAGCTAAGCGAACGAAACCAGGAGCATAATATAGACTTTTACATGTAAATACCCATAGATTCACTCGTTCTGCTCTCTGATGTGATTATTGAGCTTGTGCCTGACCTTGCTATACAGAAATACAAATAGAAAAACAAGTCTGTATATATTTATGAGCAAAATGAATATACTAGTCAATAAACTCAGTCCTTGAAGTGTCTTAAGGGCAAACTTGTTTTTACGCTCTTCATGTCAACCTCAACCTTAAGTTGATGCATTTTCCTTATCGTTATGTTCAGGCTTTACTTAATTCACTTTATTTCAATCCTTTACACACTCTTTACATTCCTATCCCATAATGCACAACAATAGAGTACAGATGCATATTTGGAACACAACAGAACATTCAAAAACAACAATGAATGATTCCTCCGCACATGGACAGAAAAACACTACACCGTGATATAACTATAACAATAATTGCAGTTGTGGGTTCCTTTGCATTTGCAGTTCACTTGCAATGTAGTTCCTCTAATAATGTAATATAGTTAAACATAATCAACACGCAATGAATTATCATTCCTTGTGGGACTGTAGCAAAGGCCAGATCCGCTGCTGGCATGCCGCTTAATGATAACAATACCCTTCAACAACTAATAACTCTAATTTTCGTCTGATCATTTTAAATTGAATGAATACTTATGCTTTTGGGTAATGTACACTTTCAATGTACTCTAATGCTTAGTTTTTGCGTTTCAATGCGTCAGAATATCATTCGTCATGTATTTTCACATCATAAGTTATTTTTGATGTATTTTTTGTGTATGAAACTTAAGTACAATTTCATTTTTCCCAAGGTATTGTCAACAAGTGTTCGTTACACACTTTCACACTTCATTTTGACATTTAACACTGAAAAATTCACATAGTTTGCTACGATCACATAAATATTGTTATGAAAATGAAAACGTTGACATTTAAAACGACATGCCAGCATGAAACAAAATACAGCAACTGTTGATTGAACTCATTATCTGTAATATGTTATTATTATGAAATTACTTATTGATTATTTATTTCTGAATGACAATAAAGCATGAAATGAGTTAGAAGCTTACTTATGAACGAGTACCTATAGCAGACCCTATAGCAGACCCTGTATTAACCCCTGTTTTACGTAATAATATATTATTTCTGTTCAATATTTGCATTGATTCATTATTTCTACTGGCTTGTAATTTATCTTTACAAGGTACGTGCAACAAATTACAGGAGAACAAAGTAGGATTTCAATTTTCACAGCAGGCCTTCCCAATCTTCCTGAATAGGAAATACAGTTTAAGAGAAAAGATTAAAATTGAATTGTGGTATGGAAATTAGTACGCTCCTTTAATGGGTACGTTATTTATATTTAGGTATATGTCTGTACTATTCTTCATGTAAACGGATAAAACAATATAATAATAATATGAGAAAGCGTACTTGCTTATTATAAGACTTCCTAATATAGAGTTTTAGCTTTGAAATTTTAGCCTGTTCAATGTAGATCGCTTATTGGCTTGGTTTTGTTCGCCTTCTCATTTTGTTTCAATTGGGCATCTCTTCTTATCTGGTTCAGTTTTGATTGTTTCATTCGCACATGATAAATGAATGTGTATCTGTATCGTTCATGTTCTACAGATAGTTTCATTTCGATTGCATCCGGTACAACATGCTGATGTTTTCGTTTGACAAAATATTATTTTAATGTCCTGCTATGCTAGGCTAGGTGGTAGCAATAGCATTGAGAGATAATAGTGTGTAGTTGTAAATGTACAGAGCTCACTTTACATTCCCATTGCCACCTACTCCTACGCAAATAAACTGGATGTCTTATCTCGCATCTGAATAAGGTTAAACTTTACAATAATAATACCTTGTTTTTATACACAGAATACAAAACGGTTTAGTAGCCAGTATACAATAGCAAAATGCTAACTACTGCCTAGTTTATGGTTAAAATTAATTTATGTCCACGCAGATACTACAGCCAGCATGATTTGATGATATACAAACGAGTTCATCGTGTTCTCTATTCACTTTAAGGAGATAATAGTAATGGAAATTGCTTTAAAGGCAATAAAATAGCTAAGCATTCACTCCTTATGTTACAGACTATGTGAATCATTAGGCAGATTACATTATTACAGAGACCGAATAAATTGTTCTTTAAGAAACAGAAAAAATTTAAATATGATTATGAAATCAGAGATAATTGCGCTTTTAAGTACAATAATTGTATATTTAGTTAATTTGTCATTAAAAAATGCAATTTTAATAAGTAAATGGTAATAACACTTTTTCGAAATCTGAAATTCCTAGTCCTAGGTCTTACCTCACATTCCCTGAGCACCTGTAACAGTGATACTAGCTTTAATTGATAATTCTTACAAATAAGTACCATACACCCAGTGTCACTTTTAAAACGAGTATAGGTGCTTTCTGTCAATTTTCGTGACACGATTTGTATATTCTCCTCTTCTCAGAAATAATGAACATCAGGTATTTGGGTGCTAACGACAAATTAATTCATTTACTGATAATCCCAACTCAAATCAATTGCTAAGATTGCAACATTCATTAGAAGATAAGATATAGGCGTATGCTTGAACCTTATTTGTTCTATAGTACATGCTGCAGTATCATAAAATGAGTTCATATTTATTTAATTTTCTGTGACTTTAGTAGATAGTGCACGTTTACCTAATTTAAATCCTTACTATCAAGATTAAGACAAATAGCTGCATGCCTAATAAAGAATACCTTTTGACGAATACCTTGACTTTGACTATTGATGTGACATTTCTATACATTCTATAATGTACCTATGTACAATATGTAACTGTACAAGTCAAACAATTCTATTTTCAAGTATACGGTATCGGTTGGAATATTTCTATTAATTTTGTCTCAAGAATGTACATACATGAAAATATTCAAATTCATTAGAAAACTCTTGTGGTTACCTAAATTCTCCACATATGTATGACCCATGACGAGGCAAGGTTGCTTTTTACAGTGTGACAAGGCAAGCATCATTACAGAACTTTTTTGTAACGATTTGTTTCTACCGTAGCGCCTGATGTGTACAAGAATATTGGATCTGTGCATTTTGATTAAACGTTATTAGCAAGGTAAAGTAATAAAATATTAGTTTCTTATACATATTTCATTTCACGCTTTGTTTATATGTATAGGTATAGGATATTGATGTAGTTGTACCTTGTACCTTGTTGTTGTTGATAATAAGGGAAGTAAAGTATAGATTTCGGATAATCATCGTTACAAATAGCATTTATAAAGGTTACCAACTCTTTGCATCCCATACGGAAGGAAATAGATATTTTGACATTGTAAGGACTATGAGTCGACAAGTCATAAGGACATGTATGTGAATATCAATGTTACGTAAGCCCACAACCGTAATTATTACTATTACTTCAGGTACACTCCACAGAATAACTCTGTAATAAGCCACATTATCATAACGTCCGTAGTCTTACTACTGCCATGGTCTTACCATTTGCAAATCAAAGCAAAAAAGTAAGTACAGGTAATCCAATTAAGGTATTCCAATGCAAGAAACACTAAAGAATGGTCTAAGTAGTATTAGTATTTAGCATTTCTCATAATTAATAATAAGTATTATTATGCTCTTTTTCCCCATATTTTCTATGTATCCAGGTCTGGCTGGACCCTCAACAAAATTAACCGATTACCAAAAATCAAAATACTTAAAAAATGTCATTTTTTGTGGATTAGGAAATTAACAAGCAGAAATTTTGAATACGCAAGCGCAAGAATTGCCATTGCCTACATATACAAATTCATGATTAGTCATGCGCGCCGCCATCGCTGCTTACACCGTTACACCTTATTGGGCAATGAAAGGCAATGAAACAGACTTGTCACTGATTGGTTAAAGATAGGTAATTTATTTTACCATTTCATAAGTAAAAGTTGTATGTTCCTAGTTATCCAAAACGAAAAAGACAGAAGCATTTGATAGAAAAATTCCTCAAAGTGTAAAGTTCTATTCATTCCGCTGATTCCGCTCGCAGTCGTTTTTAGAAAATACAAGCGTAATACAATAATACACTGATTGGGGTTAGTTTTTTGTTTTTTTTAGAAAATGTCGGAAAGTCAAAGCACACTCCACGATCCCGAAGATCGCTACAAAGCGATTATGAAGGGCGAGTCAAAATTTCCGGAGAACCTTCGCCTGTAAGTGAATTCTTTATTCAATTACGATTTATTTTATTGTTTATTGGTTTACATTGAGATGGGAATTCACGAAAGTTGGCCCAATGTGGGGAAACTTACTGGCATATTATAAAATTTAGCACTACAATAATACTTTAATTACGTAGACCTGCGAAACCGTTAAAACCTGAAGTGATCGAAAAGAGGGAACGAGAGGATTTTTACAACAAAAATATTTCTCGGTTACTCCAGACGGGCCAAATTGAAGATATGGTTATCATTTTAATTGACTTCAACGTATATGCCGTTGACAACAATGGTCGCCACATCCCTGCAGAAGTTGCTTTGTTAGCCTTTTCGTTAAAACAGGGAATCATTGATGAAATTGGAACTCTTATTGACCCGGGTAAGAATATGCATTACCAATTATTACTGTTGCTTAAAATAAGGGGCATGGAAGGTAGAAAATACATAAACAGTGTCACTTTCTTGTAATTTCTTTTAAATGAATGTGAATTGTTGTGAGTTATGTATGAAAGAAATATATCCTCTTTCTTTACTTCCAGGGGAAATACCACTAGGATTGAACTGTGAAGTTGCAACAGTCGTGGACGACCTTTACCTACCTGTACCCCCTTTTGATTCTGATCCTCAAGTTCGAAAGACTAAGGCATTGCTTAATACTATGGTCAGATTCATAAACAAGGTAATTCATCCATTTAAGATTAGCGTTTTTCTAAAAGTTTAACAGTAGTAATTAAATTACTTATGTAACGTACTTTTATTCTTATACAGTACACCAATAATTTGAGTCCTGGCTACTTATTTTGTCGATCGGAGAAAATTAATGTTGTTAGTAGCTGCCTTTTATGGATAATTAATGAAGTTGGTCAGTACACTAAAATATTTATGTCCATAAAAAAAATGATTAATGATTAAGGATATCTATATGAAAGTAAAATATTTTATTGAATGCAGCTTTGTATCACGCATTTGAGGTTTATCCGCTTGAGCATCTTTTAATTCAAATGTACCAACTGCAAACACCGATTGCTGAAAGTGAAGAGGACTCTTTGTCAGAGGATGTCATTCCATCAATGGCGGATGTAAACAGGAAGCTTAATTCATTAGTACTAGCAGGGAATTCTCATTTCGGATGTTTTCACCATATGAGGGTGTGTTTGATTGCTTTTAAGTCATTACTGAACTGTAAGGTTTTAAAGAACATTTAATTGACTTTGTTTTTGTATCTTAATTTTGGTTAGAACTTGGACGTGGTCCACAAATGCTCTTTGGCAAAACTTAATAGATATGCATATTATGCTATTGGATTTTTGTTGCCAAAATTTAATGTATCAGCAAAGCCGTGTACCCATTTCCACCAAGAGAAAACTACCGAGAGAGAAACTACATTGAGATATCAGATGCTTAGTAGCTGGGGGATCAAGGATGTTGAATACCCGTCGTTCAGAGTTCCGAAACAACGAAAAGCAAATAAAGTTATTGATACTGTCTATTCCGCTGTGCGCTATAAGGTATTTCAAAATATCTTTCTGAAAATGTATTAATTATTATCTTTTCTAAAAATTCCTTATTTTGACTCAATTTCAACGATATAATTCAGGTCGGTGAATATCCAGAAGCCTGGAATGCTCCCCTATTTCGTAAGGAAAAGCCATTGCCTCAATACGAAATAGTGATACCAGCAAACGAGGAAATTGATATTTAGTAGCTACACAGAAAATCGAAATGTAATTATTTTTTACAGTCCAATTAATTTTATAGCTTTAAATACTACAGTTGGTGATATTTGACTCTTGTTGGTAGAAGAATGAATTAT
Organism: Yoshiicerus persimilis; assembly: GCA_020352615.2. Classification (NCBI taxonomy): domain Eukaryota; kingdom Metazoa; phylum Arthropoda; class Collembola; order Entomobryomorpha; family Tomoceridae; genus Yoshiicerus; species Yoshiicerus persimilis. Next base: position 19,533,742 of record CM036944.2, on the reverse strand, counting down.
AAGACACCATCTCGCTTTAATTAGCCTTAGTAAGTACATTTAATTTTATACTTTTATATTTTGTTAAGTAAACTGCATTAGGACTAGGACTCGATACTTGACTTGGTAGAATGAATTGTCAGTTTGGCCATCGTCACGAAAGACCCCGTTTAAAAGTGTATTTTAATTGATAAGTGAGGTTGGAGCGTAATTTCTGTAAAAATATGAACCTTGATTTTAATAATCCTCGGATTTGTTTATTAGGTTTGTAAGAATCTTTCTGAAAAATATTATATGAATTAGCACCAATGTAAATGTGACAATTTTTGGGCTTTGATGTAAAAATGAATTGAAATAAGTAAACTAATTACTAGCTATTGGATTTGTAAGAATCTTTCTGAAAAATATTATATGAATTTGCACATACATATGTAAGTGTGACAATTTTTGGGTTTTGGTGTAAAAATGAATTGAAATGAGTAAACTAATTAGCTAATTACTAGCTTTTAGATTTGTAAGAGTCTTTCTGAAAGATATTATGCATAAATGTAAATGTGACAATTTTTGGGTGTTGGTGTAAAAATGAATTGAAATAAGTAAACTAATTACTAGTTAGCAGCCATACTATTGGTATTTGTTGGTGCCATTATTTAATGTATTGAATCCATAACTAAAATGGTTTAAGGGCAGACTACTACAGATAATGGAGAGTACTTATTTGTAGATTAATATAATACGCTCAGTTTTCTTTAGCTTACAATTAATAGTGTATAATTTTATCTTAGAGGTACAAGTATCACATTTTTTATTTTGCTCAAGAAAAACTAAGAAATTAACAATAATAATTTGCACAAGAAATTCATCGCAAGTATTGAACATTTGTTTTAAATTATATCCAGTTTGCTAAAAATGCTTTGTCATTAAAGACATTGTAGTAAAGATGCATGTTGTCACAAATGTGCGGACATTTAAAATCTATATCTCTCATAATAGTAAAACTAGTAAAACATAAAAATGATTAATCGAAATCAATATCAATATATTCGAATTCGAAAAAGTTACGTCCCGTTGAAGGATTAACACGCACATGCAACTTCTTCTGCAGATCCTCAAGGCATTCAGGAGATATCTGCGAGTATTGCATAAAACCGAAATTGTAATTTGTATTGTTTTTGTCAAATTCAAGGAACCCATCTTTGATTTGAAGGTGGTATAAATTGAAATAATAATAAGCATACCCCACATCGAGTAAATTGAAGATGAGTCAATTTTTGCATATTCAAGAACGCTGCATAAGCTGTAAGGTCCGTTATGAATGGTGGTCTACTATTTTCCAAAATAAGGTCCAACCTCTTAAGCTCTGTTAAAATTACATTTCATTAAACCTGATCTCGCAATTTAAACATGTTTTAAAGCATATGCTAAGTTTATAAAGCGTACTTTTAAGGTCAGTCAGCCCTGGTTTTGTTTTTAATTCATTAAAGTCAATTTCAGAAAAATTTGGACGGTTTTTGATAATACGGCGACATTCTTCAATGGGGATACCTAAAGAAAAGATTATAGTTTGCTTTACATTGGTAATGAAATGAAGTGATCAAGTTTGGTTTTTATGGTGTAAAAATCTAGAACATAATATGTAAGGTGGATTTGTAGTTATTACCGGTGAGGATGTGATCAATATTTTGATTGAAATTATCCATATCAGTTCGTATGTCTGTGAATTGTGAAAGATATAGTTTTTAGGAAAGTTTTTAGGTAAATTTTTAGGAAAATTATGCTTTACAACAAACGAATTTCTATTTAAAATTACAATTACCAAGAACTTCTAGAGAATTCATTGTCCTATAAATAATCTGTAGTATTTCTTCATCTTGGGGACGTAATGAAAATCCGATTTTTAATTTGGCTAAGCAAGGAAAGGTATTTGAAAGACAGTTAGCTAATTGGACATCCCTGAATTGACTGGGGAGTTCTAAATATTTTAGTGAAAGACTCGGGGAAGTGGCGTTAATGAATGGTTTAAGTCTGTCATTTTTCCCGAATGCGTTCCATAATACAAGTGTCTCTATTCTAGGCAAATGTTCTTTGTAGCCAAAAGGTGCAAACGAAACAATATTGGATTCCACCTCTGATGTAGAAAACAGAGTGAAAATGGAAAGTCGGGACATTTTTGGAAATTCGACCACGAAATGGGATCCGTGTCGCTCTTCAACAATCATTAAATCACTTAATGTTTCACTCTGGCTTTGTAGTAGAGTTTTAAAAGAGCTTTGTTTTAGTGGAGAGTTCCTCAACCGGAAATGCAAGGTTTTCAGTTGCAACCCAGCTTTAGCTAAAGACAGAAGTTGATCATCAGTGATTTTGGCGCTCAATTCCAAATGACTGAGCAATTTTGGTGGATTAGTCAAAATCAAAGCATCCGGGATATAAGGACTATCTTCGTTTTCGTCAACTTCCAGAAATTTACTTGGGAAAGATAAATCCAATCGCTCCAAGTTCACTGCTGCAGCTAGCAGTGATTTGAAAAAGTTGTGACATTCAATATAATGGTTATTGTGAAATCTATTTCCCCTCTCTTTTGTTTCATCTTGGAAAACGAGGCATTTTAGTTTTGGTATTTTCACTGATTTTAAATAATTTTCAGTCAAGTTCATTGCACTGTTCTTATTCCTGTCCACGCAAATCACCAAAGATTCCATGAAGTTCCGACAGATACTAAATAAACTCAGGATCAAACCTTCATTTTCCGCTATGCAGAATGAGGAAGATATTTCAAATTTTACAATCGGCGGATTCCAGCTTTTTTTCAAGACATTCATCAGTTTGCTCAGCTTCCCACGCTCAAAACCTTCTTCTGAAAATACTACAGGATGCTTCATTTCTTTCAGAATCCTGGTTCCTAATGTATTCCACTGTTTGCAAACACATCGACAGGTTTTTATTTCTTCTTTTGTACAATGTTCAAAAATATAACTCAGGACCTAAAATGTTTCAAAATTTTACATTACTTAAATTATTATCCTATTTTTGATATACAACTGCAATCTATAATTAGTTTCACTATTTACGTGATCAAATTTTAAGGGATTGACTTTTTCATTATCTCTCCAGTCCCCGCAGCTTTTCCCTTGCATTTTCTCCATAGTGTTCCTAGGCCATGCAAAAAAGGCAAAAATTCCAGTTAGCAGTTAGTTTCTTGGAAATGTTTGACGAATATGATAATCTCTCTCTGACAGTGACAAGTGAATTAATTGAGGTATTTTAATTGAGGTACATTTAATACCAGTGTTCAATCAAATAACGTGACCAGTAGCTTTTAAATGTACTCTGGCCAAAAGTACTACCTTTTCATTTAAAGTGCCTTTAAAAACTGGTTGATCACTCTTTCGGCATTACCCCAACACTTATATGTGAACCAATCAGAAGGGATGGGTGTCTCTTCAATATCTATTTACAGAACAAATCATGTTGAACTGGAGATCAGGCAGTTCCACCAAGTTTATCTGTTCACGTTAAAACAAAATGAATTAAAACATTAAAAGGATTCATTAAGTTTTTTCCATTACATTTACATGGACATGACTTTATCTCTAGCATTGATATTCCATTTACACTGATATTCCCCATATTATCACTACTTTGATATTTTCATATACCAGATACGGAATTCGCCATGTTTCAACTTAGTGATACGTACTTACATGTAGTCCTACCTAATTTGTTTGTTTGTTCTATGCATATGTGTCATTATTCTCCTTTTATATCATATTAGATTGCAAATTTACGTACTAAAACTGCTTATCTTAATTCCTACAGCAAAAAAGAGGAAATTTTATTCGCATTGTAATCGTTCACCATTCATTCTAACCTGATATGTCATATGTGGCCTTGCTTGTCTTTTGCTTGGATGCCCGATGATGGAAACATTGAACATTAATGCAGCAGGATTGGAATTGGCCACATAAAAACTTGACCATTTTCTACATTCTGACTGCGGTTTTCAAATGTCTGGTTGAATAGGTAAGTCCTAAATACTACACTACACTATAGATTTTACATTGAGATATGATTGATGTGGAATGAATTTTATGTTACAAGAAACGATGTTAAATACAAAGTCTTTCTCACTTCGTGAGATGGGCAGACAAGAAAATCCCATTCTGTCTACCTTCCAATGTGTAAGTCATAAAGCACCCGCTATTATGAAATGTAGCAATTTACTAGAAAATAATGAAAAAGCGCAATTATGTATACGCAAGATGGGAAAGATACAATGAAAATGATACAAATTTTACCAGACGATGTATCCTGTATTAACATCTGACTTTGAAAATGGAAATAATTTATGTGAAAAAAGGAAAAGTAGAAATGAAACAAAATTTTTTGTTTGAGAATGGAAATCCCTATAGATTTCTTTTCTCATTATTATCTGAAGAGATAATTCGGTACACGGTACACCGGACTGTGTGCACTAATTAGCAATTAAATTAATATCGACCGGCATTTGTTAATTCTAACTGCTACGCTGATGTATAACACTAACACTTTCTGCAAAACTGGCTAAGATTTTAGAATGCTCTTCGCATGTGGACTACGACTACAACACGCCAACACGCGGTTTAATTTTTTTGTGAATATAATACAGATGGATCCATTATGTCTTTAAGTAATAAGTATATGTGTAGCACATAACGTTCTATGAAATCAAGGCCATCATTCTGTTTCTGACAAAAGGTAAACACAACTTGGCAAAATGGTACAGATTATTAAGGATCGGTAATTTTGCAAAGATTCAAATGTTTACAAACCTTAGATTCGGTATTAAATAATTTCAAACAAAATGGAACTATTTGCACTTCACAAATTTTACTTCATAATAAGTCGATGTAAAAATTCGATGTAAAAATTTCGAAGAAATGGTAAAGAAATAGTAATACTTAACAAAGTGACTACAGATCTAAAGACAGTGTAAATTACGGTAGAGGAAAGGCTAGACGGGAACTCGACTCAGACTCACAAGGTAATAGTAATCAAATCATTAAATGCTGCATAATATAACTAGCTTGGGTATTGAAAGACAAACTGTGTAGCGTGGCTTTTTGTTTAATGTTCGAGTGTGTATTCGTATGGAGTTAGCAAAAACGTGATAGATACAGACGTAGGCAAGAAATTCAACCAATGCCGTATCTTTTAGTATTGATGAGTATCCTTTGATAAATACTTATAATATGCTTAACCTAGTTAGACTATACTTATTCAAATAGAGTCCGCACATACTTACAGCAAATGGGTGGGATACAATTAATACTTTTATACACTTTGTCGTATTGTATTTGCAAGAGTAATAGTAATGCAAAAAACTACTTGACGAAGTCCACTTCGCATTTATTAGATGTAAATGAGAATTCAACGTGTTCTGCTGATTTAAGCTTCAGCTTCACTAAAGCTCGTATTGTAGCTTCTGCTATTAGTATAGCTATGCCAAGAAATGACGTTCACTTTGAACTATTGCTATTATTATGCTACCTATCCATGTACTTAAATCTCTTCTCTTCTCTGATGAGTTTGTGTGCAGATAAGAACTGTGCGCATTTAACGTACGAATTATTTCAGATATTCTCTCATGCACATTAGCTTAACACAAATTTAAGGATCACAGACGTGAAACTACGTACAACGTGCAAAAAACACCTACGAACCAGATAAGCAAAGCAGTTCCAGTCATGCATCAATTCAATTCCAGCAACACCAACCTAAATCTAATTCATTTCCACAATCAACTGCGAAATAGAATTAAGCATACATCAAATACACTACTGAAGGAGTACACAACAGTACAGAGTTAAATCAGTTAAGTGTACAGCGGGTAATATTTATTGCGAACTGTTTTCTTCATGAAAGTAAAGTTAAAAATAGTATTGAAGTAAAAGCTGTACTTATCATCTTAGAACATCAGGATTTCTACATTAATGTAAAAAATATATTCGTACAACTAGCATATTTTAGTGATCTTTTAGCTATTTTAGAGATAGTAATGATCATCAGCATCAGTTAATTTTTTCCAATAATAAGGTAAAAAATTTTAAAAATCATGCTTAATTAATTAATTAATTAGTTAAGTTGTTTACTAAGATATATGATCATGTATTTAACATCACGGTGTAGCATGTAGCATTACAGAAAAGCAAGGTAAATGCGAAAACGGTATGCCTGCCGGTTTAGGAGAAACAATATTTATGTTCATTTATTATAACGTAATTGAAAAGAACGATGTAATGCTGTAACTGAAGGGTTACCGGGCAGTTAATAGTACGTGTTTTCATGTCTACAGAAGAAATGATGAAATAAACAATAGAACAGAAATACCCCATTAGTATGATAGCTAACAAGCTTAAAATAAAAGAATAGAACCCTATATAAATAAACTTAATCAACAGACCATGGAAGCATTCAAGTTCAATAACAAGAACGTGCTCACCTTACAAACTTGTCCAACTTTGATGTATGTGTAGAAGTACTCATTTTAGATGTTTTCCAATAGTATTGTTTATAAACCCTTTTATAGCTACTCCAAACCAGTACAAACTCCCGACTAGGACTACTACCCGAATGTAATAATAGTAATTAACCTTATTAATATCAGCAATCCAGTATTTTTCTTAACTAGCCACGCAAATCTTGCTTAGTGTCAGTGTAATGTGCAGGAAACACCTTAGCAGGTTTTCTTATCAGATTACAGAAGATTTGAACTCTTAACGTAAGATGTGCACAAAATCAATTAAATTTCTGCTTAAAATATGCCTACTGTGACCACCACGGCCAAATTCATGTACGAATCTAAAATTGCAACTGCGTTTACTATCCAAATGTACCATAAAAGTTCCGTTGCGGTTGGAATCTTGTAAATGGTGACAATTTTTGTGTGCATTGCCATATGTACTTACAATAAGAGGTCTTTCGTGTAAACTTTAGTTTTACATGGGAATGCATCGGAATTTATTAATTGTGCAGATATGCAAGAACGTAAGGACATTTCTCGGAAAGAAATTACCATGTTCCACAGTCCATTGCATTATTTCGTTGTCCTTCTGCTTACTTATTCGTATTTCAAGGTGAACTTTAGCAGTTCACACGGGTTGTTCTGTTCCACATCACATTGTAAGGCTAATATAGATATACATTAAGTAAATACAATTAATAATTGCCAAATCAATAACCTCTCTGCTCAACCCAATGTCAAAATAATTTAGAATGTGTGCAATGCTGCAAATTAGCCAATACTCATCCATAGTGTGGATTATTTAGATCTGAAGCATTGAATTACAGTACGTGAATACGTAGGGTAATTACGGTATTATTGTTTGATGAATTTTCTGTCCCAGACGACCGTTATCGAATATTGAAAAGGAAAATTCATTTCTTTTTCATGAGATACTCAAAGTGAGGTACCCGAAGTTTTCCATAAAGGAAAAACGTAAAGTCAAATAGGTTACGACTTACAAAGGATTTTCTACCAATGGATTTATATCCTAGAATGTTCACTGGAGAACTGGTGAGTTTTTTGCAATCATGTCCCCAGAAAAATTCAGGTACAATAATATCAGTTGTATAGTTAGTGTTCGCAAATCTACATTACGCTTCCCGCATTGTAAACATAATCCATATGCATATTCTGTACGTGCAAAACCTGACCTCTCATAATTTACTACGCTTGAATATCAGCAAGGTTTCGTAGACTTTAGATGCAAATAATACAAAAGTTAATTTCCAGCCTACATCACTTCCGAACCTGACCTATATAGATGGTGAAGATTATTTTACTGCACTAAATTAATTTCCATGTATAGCTATTCTGCATTCCTATTTACGTCATTGTGTCTTCACAAGAGAATTTTAATAGTATGTATGATTAGAGATAGTGCATAGTGTGTTGTCGGCAATTAAAACTTGTGGAGTTACATGTTTGGCTTATGGAATCGCGTTTGTATTTGTAAGTCTTTGATATAATGATGAATAATTTTTTGAATCTTTATTTTAAATATTAAACATAAGAATTTGTCTTGTCTGTTTTTAAAGAGATTTGTCTCGCGATTTTACCTATGACCTTTTTTATGTGGACTATCCAGAGTTTGGAAGTCCAAGCAAACTCTAGCCACTAAAGGCATTAATTAGAAATTACTCATAATTTGGCATTTAAAACTCCGGAGAGCTTCATCAATGTCCAGTGTGCAAACTTTCAATATAAATTAATTGTTTACCACCACATCAAAAATCTGGGGAATTCCTCCCTGTAATTAAGGAGATACAATCAAATCAGGTTTGTTTTGTTCCAAACTACTTAAACTTTGTTTCTCCAGTTTGGGACAACTTGCAGTCTCTAAAAAGACTAGATGAGAATTTTGCGCGTTAATTGTAACCGTTATCAGATGGAAACTCTCCTCGTCCTTTATAAGTCATTCCTTAATCGTGAATGTATTCCTTCATTGTCTTGGAATATAGCAAAGCAACTATGAATTTTTATTCCACAAGGTTGCACTTTCTGAAGTTTATTTTCCGAAAGCTATAAAATCCTATGCGAAAAAGTTTGGCTGAATAAAAATAGCTACACGTCAATAGTTCAACAGTTATGCGCTTTAACTGACTGATGCATTGATAAGTAAACCCGAAGACATAATGTTTGGTATTTATTGAATTACTTGGAACTCTTCGGTGAAAAAATGTCAATTAATTTAGATTGTCTTATTATATCGCTTGCATTATATTGTGTTTGCTCAATAACATTGGTAATTAATGATCCTCAAAACCCTGCTGTTTTCAATCACTACACAAGCAGTTGAAATAATGTACTTTATAAGAAAAAAGATTGGTTTGCCAAAATGCCCAATACATTGTTAAGCAAAGCACGACTACTTAACGACATGATTATATATATATTAGAATCTTTTCATAGAAGTACATAAACAAAATACTGAGGTATATTGTCACTTATACTCGAGTATGCAAACAAGTAATTAACTATATTTCAGAGAATAGGTGTTAAGCTAAGGTTTTACCCATAGAGTGGCACTTCCAGTATTTTTTCTCCAGTACCTTCTAATAGTAAGCGAATAATTTACTAGGCAAGGTCATTTTGATGACAAAAAAGCAGAAATAACAAATAAGCACCTAAAAGGTAGTTAAAAATGTTGATACGGCTTATTGCTACCATAATTAAATAGCAAAGCATTTCTTTTATTATTCTTCTTCATAGGGAATCTGAGTAGAATTGAAATACATAGACAAAATTTTTTTCTTGGTGATTCTTGGTTTAAAATTAAAGGGGTCATGGACAATGGAAAATTTGGATAAATACGGTAGCATTAGTGTATTTGAAAATGATCAATAAATGTTAAATTATGGTTTAGTGGTAGAGTATACTTCTATTCATGGGTATGCTATAAATACAGCAACATAAACAACAATTCTTTTTCGGACGACCATCTCTTCTGATTACTATGTAGTACGCCATCTATCTACACTTGATCACACCTTTAAAGCACTCTGCTCTTTAAAAAACTCATATATATACCTGCTCCACCGTCATTACATCTCATTGCTATTTTGTGTGCACTTGACTTCACATCGCTCCGTCATCGGTCATCAGTTACTCAAACAAAAATCTTCAACAGGTATTCGAAAACGTAATTACTACAATATTTATACAAAGTATATTTAAATTTGTATAGTACTGACAATGGGTCGAAGAGGAGAACCCAGTAGACATCGCTCCAGGTCACCTCGTCATCACCAACGGGAAAAGTCTCGCAGGCGTTCACGTTCCCGTGGTAAATCTAGACAAAAACATTATCGAAGAAGCCGATCCGGAAGTAGATCTTCGAGATCAAGGTATAGTTCGAAAGCTACCTCAGTTCTATCGGCAGTTATGACCAGATTAGAAAATCTAGAAAAACGCCTGCCTTGTAACTTTTCATCGAGAAGTGACATCATTGCATCCACCTCAACCCAGAGAACTCGTCTTCCATCGGGAGATGAAAAAAGTAGCAATCTCTCTTCGAGAGATAGTTATAATGAGGAATCGTCAACCACTCATTCCAGAGACGCATCTGTCGAAAGGAAAATTCAGGACGATAAGGATGAATTAGAAATTCATGCTCCCTTGGATGCAGAGGCAATGCTAATATTAGGGGAGGAGCCGGATTTAGGACCGAAGGTAGGTAGAAACCTACACGATGCTCTGGTTACACGGTGGGAAGCTACTTGCAAACAAGGTTTAAAAGCTTCCGAAAGGGCCGAAGTACTTAAAAAGTACCCAACGCCCGGAAATTGCAATTTCCTTCAACCACCAACAATGAACACGGAAGTAGAACCAATTCTTCCGGCAGATGGTAAAAAGAAGGATGAACAGCTGGTGTGGATGCAAAGCAACCTTGCCACTGGATTAGCTGCAATTGGCTCGGCCCTAACAACATTGCTACCAAAAGAAATCAATGGTGACACTAAAAACATCTGTGAATCCTTGGCTGACGCAAGTCGAGTCCTCTTGGACTTGCACCACAATATTTCGATTAAACGTCGAAATAATGTAACACCATTTATGAAGGCAACCTTCAAAAAAGTGGCAGAGTCGAGCGCACCGGGAAAACTTTTATTTGGCGATGAACTGTCGCTCAGAATAAAAAGTGCAAAAGACGTTGAAAGAATCTCAAATGATTTAACAACACCCGGAAAGAAAATCTCGACGAATAAAAATACCATAAAGTCTCCAATGTCCACTAGAAACACTAGTAAGACTTTAAACGAGAGACGCCCGCCGGTCACAAGGAATTATCCCCAGAAGACTCGGGGCGGGCGCAAATCACCGAATTCTTACAGGAAGAGGAGATTCTAGACTCACAGGTGAGACATGCAGGTCGACTATATTATTACATACACCAATGGGAAAAGCTAACAAATGACAATGTAATATTGTCTTGGGTAAATGGAATACAAATTCCTTTTACATGTAATCCAAATCAGCAATTCCCTCCAACACTACAACAATTTTCAATAGCAGAAATCAAAAGACTAGATATTGCAATTAATAAACTTCTTGCTAGTGGTGCTATTGAAGAATGCATATCTGAAGAAGGAGAGTTTCTCTCATCTTACTTTCTGGTACCAAAACCAGACGGTTCAGATCGATTTGTTCTGAACCTCAAAAAATTAAATAAGTTTATTAATGCTCCTCATTTTAAGCTGTCTGATATAAGGTCTGTATTACAGCTGGTGTCCCCTGGCTGTTATATGACTACTATAGACTTGAAGGAAGCATATTATGTCCTTCCTATTTACGGAACTCATAGAAAATTTTTGAAATTTTCATGGAATGGTAAACTCTTTCAGTTTACCTGCCTCCCATTTGGGTTAAGTGTGGCTCCATACATTTTCAATAAAATAATGAAGCCAGTGATGCAACTTTTAAGAGAGAGCTCTCATTTATCTGTCGATTATTTAGACGACATTATTTGCATATCAAACAGTTACAATGACTGTTTGTGCAATACCCATGAAAGTTGTAAATTATTAACAACATTAGGATTTGTAATTAATAAATCGAAATCCAGTCTAATACCTAGTAATAAAATTACTTATTTAGGCTATGTAATCAATAGTAGTAACTTTACTATCGAATTACCAACTGAAAGAAAGGAAAAAGTGTTAAAATCAATTAAATCAATAACTAATCGAAAATATTTTTCAATTAGAGATTTTGCAAAAGTAATAGGACAGCTGATAGCAACTAGATATGCACTCCCGTACTGTATGCTATACTCCAAGTCATTGGAAAGGGCAAAATTTATAGCACTACGACGTAATAACGGTGATTTTGATGCAATGTTATCACTAGATGACAAATGCTGTTCTGATTTAAGTTGGTGGTCAACCAAGTTGCCTCTATGTTCAGCCCCAATAAAGCGTGACAAATATGATTCAGTAGTATATACAGATGCTTCTAAAAAAGGGTGGGGAGCATTCTGTGAGGGAAACACTGCTCAGGGTATTTGGAACACAGAAGAAATACTGCTGCACATTAACGAATTGGAATTAATAGCAGCGTATTTTGGGCTCCTGAGTTTCTGTAAAAATAAAAGAAACTGCCAAATACTGCTAAAAATAGATAACACAACAGCGATTTCTTACATAAATCGCATGGGAAGCATCCAGTTTCCTAAATTAAATTCAATTGCCAGAACTATATGGCAATGGTGTGAAGGCAGAGGGATTTTTATAGTAGCGTCATATGTTTCTTCAGAAGAGAACTATGAGGCAGATTTTCAGTCAAGAATATTTCATGACAAAGTTGAATGGCAATTAAGCCATGATGCGTATAAGCAAATTTGCGAAAATTTACTTATTCCGGATATTGATATATTTGCAAGCCGGATTTCTACGAAATGTAAACGGTATATTTCTTGGAAAGCCGACCCACTTGCTTATGCAGTTGATGCATTTACTGTATGTTGGAAAACACTAAAGTTTTACGCGTTTCCGCCTTTTGGCCTTATTGCAAGGGTTCTTGCTAAGATTGTCACAGACAATGCAGAAGGTGTGGTAGTGGTCCCATGGTGGCCTACCCAAACATGGTTTCCAAAATATAAAGAGATGTGTATATCACCCATCCTTTGCTTTCACCCTGATGAAAACTTATTGTTTAATTCTGATAGATTTCAGCACCCTATGAGGAAGACGCTTATCCTGGCGGCTGCCATATTATCCGGACAAGTTTTATTAGGAAAGGCACAAGTCCAACTTGTGCAGATATGATGTTACAATCCTTATCGAAATCTTCCATGAAACAATATGATGGTTCTCTCAAACTCTGGTGGAAGTTCTGTAAAGGGGACCAGGAGATGGTGTACTTTTCTTCTGTAAATGTGGTTCTTGAGTTTCTCACAATGTGCTTCAATTTAGAACACAGCTATTCCAAGCTGAACACAGCCAGATCTGCCTTGTCCCTCATCATTATAACTTCCGACGGACACTCCATCGGTGATGATTCAAAAGTAAAACGCTTTATGAAAGCCGTATTTCGACAGAGACCACAGAAACCCAGGTATACTCATACATGGGACCCTACACCCATGTTTAATCTTCTTAAGTCCTGGCACCCATTGGAAAATTTGTCACTAGAAGAACTAACATACAAATTTGTGGGGCTCTTAGCGCTTTGCACAGCCCATAGGGTGCAAACGTTTTCATTAATGAAGACGACCAACATAAGCAGATCAGCAGAAGGCATACAGATATTTATTGAGGATATTATCAAAACCTCAGCTCCAGGAAAGGATCAACCGTGTTTATCTTTGCCATTCTACAAAGAAAATCCAGAGCTTTGCTTGGCTTCAGTGGCTCTGGAATACATGAATAGAACAGCTCCTCTGAGAAAATCGGAAAAAGTATTCATAAGTTTCCAAAAACCACATTCAGAAGTTACTTCTCAAACCATATCTAGATAGATTAAGAAGGTTATGAAGGACAGTGGCATTAATACCGAAGTCTTCAAGGCTCATAGCACAAGGCACACGGCTACTTCTTATGCCTTTAAAAATGGAGTTCCGATTGATTCCATAAGAAAAACTGCAGGTTGGACAGCTTCTTCTTCAGTTTTTCAAAGGTTTTATATGAAACCTATTCAAAATGATTTTGACTTCGCTAACTCACTATTGCATAATAATTAAACAGTGTGCCTTCTACAAGCAATTAAATAAAACGTTGTTCATTTACTATTTTGAGTAACTTAAAGTTTGCATTGCTTTAAACATCTACATAGTAATCAGAAGAGATGGTCGTCCGAAAAAGAATTATTAAGTTAAACGAACTTATCTTTAAGTGATGTTTGACTTTAATTCTTTGAGGACGACCATCTCGAAGGATTACTCCCACCCACCCAAACAAGGTTGTAATTTCCCATAATCCTTCTAAAATGCAAACTATTCCAAAATAACGCAATGAGATGTAATGACGGTGGAGCAGGTATATATATGAGTTTTTTAAAGAGCAGAGTGCTTTAAAGGTGTGATCAAGTGTAGATAGATGGCGTACTACATAGTAATCCTTCGAGATGGTCGTCCTCAAAGAATTAAAGTCAAACATCACTTAAAGATAAGTTCGTTTAACTTAATAATTATTTGAATTGACTATTTGCTACGTAAATCCATTGTGCCATGCTAGAAAATGTCACTATCACTACCACTTCATCAGAGTGAAAACATTTTTTGCGGTTAGGGAAGAATTAGGATTTATTTAAACAAGCATGCTATAAACGAATTGACTGCTTTTTGCGGTTAAAATAACAGATGAGATGAATCGTATCAAGACACAGCTAACTACTACTGCCTCTCAGCCACTATCATATTTTATGCGCTTCATATTATAGTTAAGCGAGAGTGTCAACACTTGAAATGCTGCAAGGACACATTCGTGCTAAAAACTACATTCGCAATTTATTATGTCACATGACTATTTTTATCTATATTTTATTGCACCTACTACGTGCTGGGCTTTTGTCTTTTTGTCACGTTTACTTTGTTTCCAAAAAAATCCGACGTCGAATGCATAGCAGAAGAGAAATTGATAACTTTTCTAATGTAACGCTGTACATCGGTTCTGTTGTAATAGTTGTACGAGTAAAAAAGTAAAATATACAAATGGGTATTATTTATTAACATGTATACTACTCTACATCAATTTCTGCAATAATAAAAATTGTTATTCTATCATAGTGTCATTTCCAATTTATATGTTGACACATTTAATTAAAAATTGCAATTAGTAGATTAAAACAAACTATGAAAGATTATTGCATTATAATAATAACTTCACTTAGCGTATTTGGAAATTTCTGGCAACCGTAGAAAGACATGTTGTAATAATTTGTATGTGCATTAATGTACATTATGGATATGAAATATATAAAGTGTTTTTAATAGCCTAGATCATTAGCATTGCAATCTCATCCACACAAGTAAAGGTGCACTCTCTGTAGCAGATTACTGGAACCTGAGCACTGTCAGTGAATGTCCTTCAACTTTTCATGAACTTTTAATAAGGTGGTGGCGGTGTATTTATAAGTGATACACATTGACTTCAAGTTAAGCAGTTACATACAGCTGTACTTTTAAATCGCATTAATTTTGGAGAAGTGCTTTTGTACGCGTAATTAATTCATTAGATAACTGCATATTTGTTTTTACACACTAAAGTACAGGGAAAGCATAAATATACCGGTTGCCGGAAACTTTTCTGTGGAAATACACAATTTGAAGTCCTGCATTTACAATATTGTATGTACATAATTTTTATTTAGATTTTTTCTTAATTTAGGCATTTAAAATTTATAATTCATTTATAAAGAATGACAAAATTACGTATTCTAAATGTATAATGTTACATTTTGCATGTTATGACAGTGGACCTATTATTACAATTTAATTTACTATTATGATTCAATGCACATATTTATATTGTGTGCATTGATATTACACAATAATATTTCATATTGCGCAAATATTCATATTCTATTTCAGAGTATCTAAAGAAATGGCAACAGAGGAATCTTTCAAAGAATACACAATAAACCAGACATGGGATGGCAGAGAAACGAAGGACAATGCACATGTACATATAAGATTTTCGAAAAGTTCCTCGGATGGGGCAAAAGGACTGATTATCACTGTTGATGCTCCGTTGTACAAAGATCCAGAACTACCCAAAGAAATTCCAGTTGGGTCAGTTAGCGACTTGTATAATTATGAAGTAGTAGAAGTCTTCCTCTTGTGCGATTCAGCATGCAGATACCTGGAAGTTGAATTAGCACCCACTGGCCACTATTTAGTATTAGAGCTCAACGGGGATGTACAAGTTATTCGAAATGAATTACCTCTCACCAATTTTACGACTTCTGTTTCGGAAGATGGGACTCGCTGGAAAGGAACAGCTTTCATTCCTGAAGATTATATTCCTCCCAATGTAAATAGATTCAATGCGTATGCAATCCATAAATCGGATCCTAATCGTGTCTACATGTCACTCTTTCCGGTTCCTCAAGGGAAATATGAAAATCCTAATTTTCACCGAAGGGATTACTTTCAGCCAATTGACTTACCGAAATTGCTGGAGTAAAATGGATTATAGTTTTTCAAGCAAAATATTATTCCACTAAAATCTACTTTTGCAAAAAATCGCAGAATTGTAGAAGAAGACTGAAAAATAAAATAATTTTCTAAATTGTAAATGTAAATATTTTCCAAAAGGGCAAAATCATTCCAATAGACATTGCCGAAGAAGTATAGAACACCACGGTAACTCTATAGCTGTATATACAACAGAGATCTTTAGGTTGCATAATAATTTTATTACCGAATAAACCGAAGAGCCGCATACTAGAGATCGAAACTGATACCCATTTGTTTAGAGGTGAAAAGAAATATTCTATGGCATTAATGACAGAAGGCAACGGTGATTTGGTAATGGCTGTAAGTATTGTTCGTGTTTAGAAAATGTATTTCCCAACTTGGTTTCTAATTTTAGTAGCAATACTAAATATAATTTGATTTCCATTCCAGAATCACTATAATTATGTAATTTATAAAATATTCCTCAGGAAATGCATAATGAACCTGGGGGAGAAATGCAAGAGTTAATTAATGAAATGGACGAACTTAATTCTTGGTACAATGATGAAGTTTCTAAACGTTGTAGATCGGAGGATATGGAATGCGGAACATGCTTAAGCTGTTTGTTCAACAGGGATGCTTTAATGAGTTGTTGGATTGGGGATTTAACTGAGCAGAATGAATTAATTTTCAATATAATTAAGGAAACTCACATTGAAGGGGATAAAGTGATACAAAATCTGGAACGGAAACTTTTAGATACAAAACTCAATGCAGGAAGGGAGAATATGGAGAAGGAAAAGAGCAGAATAAATCTGGATAACCTTCTTTACGAAAAAAATAGTCTTGAAAAACAATACAATGTATACAGTTTTCTATTACTTAAAAAACAAGTGTATAATTGACAGTATGATTTAATGTAATATTTTTACCTAGAAAATTCAGGACCTAAAGAAAACTTATGACTTGAAGAGAAATCAAGCTAATGAAAATTTGCAACTGGCAGAAAAACAACTTCATTCCCTTTTGGAACTTGCTAATCGCTTGGAGAGTCAAGGTTCCTGGGATATCCGTGATTTGCAACTTGACAAGGATAGCTATGAATTGCTGTTTGGTGAAGATCCTACAATTATTGGGTAACCTTTAATAAAATGCTTTCTTTAATTGCACCATATATTCTATTCTAAAATCTATTTTACTGTGCCCGTCTTTTTCCAGTGGTCCTTGCAAAGCAATTGTTGACTACTGCAGAAGAAATGTTGTAAGACAATTATAAACAAAGTTATGCAAAAATATATTATTATATATATTGACAAACAATAAGTAACCTATTTTCAGAAGGACGTTTTTGAAAAGGAAACCCTAAGAATGGATATCCGGTTACTAAATGACAGCATAAAAACCAAAAATAAGTACGTAATATTTTAATGAGTTGGTGAAATTCTCGTATTAAAATACATGAATAATATTAATGGAAATTGTAACATTTACAAGAATTTGTGACCAGTATATAGTAGTATAGTAGTAGTCATTTAAATGTGTGTGAATTTATAGAGAAATCGATCAACTAAAATCCAAATTAACCTCAGTTTCCGAAAATTCTCTGACTAGCTATGAAAGTTACGACAGCCTTTTTAAAGGTGAAAAGTCTCCAAAGGATGTTGGAAAAGCAATACAAACGTCAGTAACACTAATGAATGAAATTAATGACAGCGATAATTCTAAAATCAACGCATTTTGGACACTGTGAGATATAGTAAGTTAGTGTAATGCTACGGGTTTGTGAGAATAGAATAAGAATATGTAAATGCGAAATAAATGTGCCCAAAGAAGTGTTTTCCTTACTTTCGGATAAAAATCATTTAATAACAGAAACTTATAGGAAGTATTATTAAATGATGAACTATTACAGTGTATTAAAAAGCAAATTGTTCTTCAGACATGAATTTCTCTGAAATTTGCATTGATCAAGCTGTAAGATATCACCCTTTCCAAGGCCAATTAGTTCCAACACAAGGTCCAATGCCAGGACACAATTGCATTCCAAGTGCATCCACTCTACCCCCCACGCCGAAGACTTTCACTTCAACTCCCTCGTTTGCCAAACGGAATCCGGTGTCAGAAGTTCGTCCTCCTTGATTGACATTCGTCTTGGTATTAAATAAATCTTCGAACCCATTTGGCGTATTCAATTGTGCTACACCTAAAATAGAAATTACATTTATTTTTTTGTGGGATGCAATTGTGGGATCTTTAAGGTAAAAAGCTAAATTAATTATTAATTATAATTAACAGCAGTCAGTATAGGTAAATTCATAAAATCAAGGGGTAAATCAATCATGAGGTACTAAATGAAAATATTTATAATATTATACAATTGTACTTTTACTTACACGCTGGTGGAGGTACATTCACGGTTTGTTGTTGGTGTTGGTTGGCCATGATTGCAATTTGCAAAAGATAAATTGGGGTATTAATGAATTTTTATTTCAGCTATTCAGCTTAATTGTCCAAGTGAAGTATGAATTCGAACTGAGTTGTTTAGCTTAGCAATATGGGTTTATATGCAAAATGCATCACACCAATTCACATCAAATCGTTTTCTGCGCTTTAGTTCTAAACATTTTGGATAGCATTATGTCAATACTGAGCAATACAACTTGTCAGTAAATTGACTTTAGAGAATTAGGATCTTACTATTAAAAAATTAGAATTAAAAAGATGGTCTTGTTCTGTTTGTACATTGTAAATCTAGAAACACTGCTAAATCATTTAAGTACATCTTTCAATAACGTGTACCGATAACTTTATACTCTTTGAACTACTGTGCCTACCCTCTACTGAAGCAACTGTTGTTGACAAATGCTAAATAAATTGGTGTGAATTGGTGTGAATACATAAAGGCAATAACATGCATTAACTTTTAATTACTTTTACTTTACATGCTTCAGAAAAAATCTGCCTTGTGTTAAGTGGATTTCATGAATTTCATGAAGGAGATATAATATAGTTAAGAAATGAGGTCACATCTGCTCTTTATTTGCAGCTAAGTTTCTCAAACGTTTGATTACGAACTGAAATGATCAACCTAACTGATTATTAACTGATGATTTATTTATAACCCTAATCACAAGACCTATGCATGAAGCCTATGATATACGCAAGAATAAGTATGCATATGAAAATGGTAAATAAATGTACACAAGTAAAATGGTTTTCTTGTTTGCGTAATAATATAATAATAATAATAATAATTTAATAACAATAACAGCTACTGTATCGGTGATACTAATACATTATGAATTATTAAATGTAATTAATAAACAATCACTGAACACGATAAATATCGAAAGAACTTGCATGTATTTTTGTTGGGAGGATTTCGCATGATTGAATTTTTCAAGAATTATTGGTAGGTAGGTATTTATTCGTATGGAATACATATCCTAGTAGAATCAATACGAATCCATCAAAAGTGACTTTAAGTACTAATCAGATGATTTGATTAAAATAACGAAAGATCGTCTACTTCTGTCTGCACTTTAGTAATTAGTATTTGTATTGTACTTAGGTATAATAGCCTATAATATGTATTAATAGCCTTCTTCTATAGCCTGAGTAAGTCTGGTCTGAGTCATTCAATCTGACTATCTTTGCGTAAGTATTTTTACATCAAAATGTAATTCGTTAAAGAACTATATACTTCTAATTTGTGGTGTTTTTTGTATTTGTCTTTCTTTATTTGATTCTATGTGGTATTTACCGGGATTTTCATACCAAAATTTTAACGTACACATGTATACAAATGGGTATTATTTATTAACCTGTACTATACAGTCTAAATTTTTGCAATAATTGTTATCGTATCATACTATCATAGTCGTGACTTTTCCCTGTTTTCCCCCTCAAATGAAATATACACCCAATTTATGTGTTGACACATTTTATAAAAAAATGCAAATATAGTAGATTAAAACAAAATATGAAAGATTATTGTCAGAAGAAGGATCTGCATGTCACTGTTGAATCAACTATGAGAGCCATGAATTTGTGGCCAGTAGTAATGATCTTTAAATGTATGTGAATTTATGGCGAAATCGACCAACTAAAATCAAAAATCTGTTTCCGAAAATTCGTTGGCTACCTATGAAAGTGGCGACATCATTTTTAAAGGTGAGAAGTCTCCAAAAGATGTTGGAAAGGCAATATAACGTCAGTAACACTATTCAATGAAACAAATGACAACAATAATTCTAAAATCAATGCGTATGGACACAGATATAGAAGTTTGTGTTATGCTACGGGGTTTGCAAGAATAGGATATGAATATGAAAACGGGAAATAAATGTGTCCAAAGAAATGTTTCCCTTATGTTTGAGTAAAAATCATTTAATAGCAGCAACGTATTGGAAGTATTATTAAAAGATGAATTATTAAATTGTAATTAATAAACAAATGCTCTTTAAACAAGACATTTCTGAGACAATTTGCACTGAATTAACAAATGTATCAAAACCATTTCCAAGGCCAATTAGTTCCAACACAAGGACCAGCACACACTTGCCATCCGTCTCTATCCACTTTGCCCCCCACGCCGACGACTTTCACTTCTAATCCCCCGTTGGTCACAAGCACTCCGGTGTCTGCAGTTACTCCTAAATTGAGGTCTACAGGCCCCAAATGAACAGTTCCATCCACCAATGCTGCTCTTCCCATCGCACCACCTGGACCCACTGTAATGAAAAAATCCAAACAATTAAAATTTATCCTTATCTAATTATTTTGGCAATGTATATTTTTGTGGGGTGCATTTACCTTCCATTCCTGCGGAGAGGATGTTATGTGAGACAGCAACTTCAGAAGTACCAGCCCTTCTATTTTCGAGGAAACCTACAGATGCAGTAGCCCGTCCTTCTTGATTGACACCCGTCTTGCTATAAAACAAATCTCCGTCCCCATTTGGAGTATTCCACTTTGCTACACCTAAAAAATGGAAATCAGGTTTACTTTAAAAATTTAATAATGGGACCTTGAAGGTAAATAAAATAAAACCATAAAGCAATTAAAGAAAAAGCATTTAGTATAGGTAAATTCATAAAATCAAGTCTTTTCTTACTGGCTTCAGCGTAGGGGCGACCCCCATCCATCCCAGCATTTGCGTTCCACATTGCTATTATCCCAGAATATAATTATTGCATCTCATTATCACTACTAAATTATCGATTTTAAATGATAACAGTAATAGGGTTTTGCATGCACTTGAAATATTCCTGTAATAAATCAAATATTATTGCTTTGTGAAAGCATTTAAGAAATAAGTTGTGCATAAATTGATGATATTCAGATGTTTTAAAAATTTGCGGTATTAAATGCAATTACTCATAATTATAATACAATTAAAAAATAAACACAATGTATAAAACAATTTTCCTTTTACTTACACGCTGGTGGAGGTGGAGGTGGAGGTAGAGCCATATCCTCGATTTGTTGTTGGGTGAAATGGTAGGCCATGATTGTTTGCAAAATAATATATTGGACTATAAATGAATTTTTAGTTCAGTTTACTTGTTCAAGTGCAGTATGAATTCGAACTGAGTTAGCTGACTTTGCAGTATGTGTTTAAATGCTAAATGCATCACACCAATTCACATAAGATCGGTTTCTACGCTTTAGTTCTAAACGTTTTGGATAGCATTACTAATTACAATGTCAGTGCTGAGTAATACAACTTAAGAGTAAATTGACTTCCGAGAATTACCGAAGGCTCTTACTGTATATGAGAATTTAAAAAATTGTCTAGTTCTGTTGGTACATTGTAGTTCGAGAAAAACTGCCAAATCATTTAAGTAAATCTTTCAACCTGTAGCGATAATTTTATACTCTGCGAACTACTGTGTCTATTCTCTGCTGATGCAACTGTTGTTGACAAATGGTAAATAAATGATGTCATTGGTGTGAATACATAGGCAATAACATGTATTAACTTTTACTATACTTGCAATGTTGCAATTTTATGCAGGAGAATAATATAATTAAGAAATGAGGACACATCTGCTCTTTATTTAAAGCTCAGTCTCTCAAACGTTTGATAACGAACTGAAATGAAATGGTCTAACTAACTGATTATCAATTGATGATTCATCTACAGATTTAATCATAAGACCTACTATGCATTAAGAAGTCCTATGATATATGCAAGATTAAAGTAGGAATATGAAAATGGTAAATAAATGTACACAAAGAAAATAGTTTACTTGTTTGAGTAATAATAATTTAATAACAGCTACTGTATCGGTGATACTAATACATTATGAATTATTAAATGTAATTAATAAACAAATTTTTCACTGAACACGATATTTATGAGACAATTTGCAGTTCATATTATAATCTTACGTATTTGTATATGTTTTCGTTATTAAACAGTAAAGTTCGAGTTGAGAATCGAGATTAAATCCAAGGATTGCATTTTATTTCTCTAGGTAGTTACGTTTATGTATAGATAGACAAGTATAGTTTTCACAGTAATGTTTCTTTAAGATTTTCCTACTTTTACCTGTTCCAATTAAACATAACTTTTACCATTGCCAAATTCCGCATTTATTTACGCCGCATTTTAGCATTTTACTGGATTTGAAAAGAATTTTATGCACTCTACCCTGAAAATATGGGGAGAACTTGCATGTATGTTTATTAGGAGTATTTCGCATGATTGAATTTTTCAAGAATTATTGGTAGGTAGGTATTTATTCGTATGGAATACATATCCTAGTAGAATCAATAAAAATCCTTCAAAAGTGACTTTAAGTATTAATCAGATGATTTGATTAAAATAACGAAAGATCGTCTACTTCTGTCTGTACTTTAGTATTTGTATTGTAGGTAGGTATACCGGTCTATATGTATTATAGCCTTTTTCTATAGCCTGAGTAAGTCTGATCTGAATCATTCAATCTGACTATCTTTGCGTAAGTATTTTTACATCGAAATGTTATTCATTAAAGAACTACTTCTAATTTGTGATGTTTCTTGTATTATCTTTCTTTATTTGATTCTATTCCTTATTTACCGGGATTTTCATATCAAAATTTGAACTTTTCATCATAATAGCAAAGAGCAGTTTCCATTTCTAATTGTGGCATTGTTATATAATAAGAAATTACCATTGTTTATCTGCAAACACTAAAAAATTATCAATAATGTGGTTTGAATTTTATCAATTTAAATTATACTATTTGTAAACCTTACATTACACGTTTACACGTTTAAATGCAAAAAGAACGCTAAAATCTAAAGTAACAACAACAGCCACGCCACAGCTTTTTCATGACAAGTCAGAAATCCTGCCTATTAATTCCTCCTAATGTTAATATACTTCATTTTAATAGCTTATGTTAGAAACACTTACATTTCTGCACATTTATTTTTACTTTACGTAAAAGACAGAGATTGTCCCTTAATGCCTATAATATTTTGTTTCAATAGCAAATGCAAAATCCAGTACGTTAAAAATTCCACGAGTTACTATTACGACATGTCAGGGCACGTCTGAAAATATTTAGTATCTAATTAAAACCTAGATTTCTCGTAAAACATTAATTTCACTGGCTACTACAATTGAAAATCCAAAGTCTGTACCATACCTGTTGAAGAATTGCAATTAACTCTGAAACGTTTAAAGATGCGATTGAAAGAAACTGCGTTATAGCTTTCAACAAGGAATAACATTAAACAAGAAATGAAAACGAAAACGGAATATTCTAATTAAAAGTAGATCATTTAAGGTAAATAATTTTCTAAAATGCAATATTATTCATATTCATATATTGAATTAAAATTCCTTGCTATATCATATCATATCGATTGCATTCTGCACTTTGCTGTTTGGAAATAATTACATTACGATACATTATGTACTAGTAGTCATTACCCAGTACAGAGAAGCAGTATTGTATATAGTACAGAGAATAGAATACTAAATAAAGTAAAAGTATTGTATTTATGTACTAATTATAATTATAGTAGGTACACATTTAAAGGTACTACAACTGCACTGTACTAAACATTTTTAATACATACCACGGCACTGGACTGCATAGTATCATTATCTACTCCTAATTATTACTCTACTAACTGTCTTCTCCTATTATTACTATTTATATACAGTAAATATACAATACGTTACAATTTACAAGCAAACATGTTAGACATTCGTTTGGTTGGTTTAGTTAAGATACAGTAGTGACACAGTACAATACAATACTATACACCTAAAATGCAATTACAATTACGTAATCTTACAATACAAAATACAAGACTATTAAATTACATCATAGATAACTATTCAAATTTAACATTTTGTATCCGTGCATCGTAATTACTTAATTTCTATCTGTGTTTCATTACCTTAACTTTTTAAGTGTTGTATTATGTAATCATTACCTTTCCAGCAGTTAGTCTTACAATTATTAGCTATGTAATGCAATAATAGTATAATAGTAGTACAGTACAATACAATACAAATGTATGTATTCAGTAATTAGTATTAATTATCAACTAACTATAATTAATCAACAAAAATGAACACTTTAATTTTCCCTTTGAAATGCACGGCGAGTGCAATGCAGTCATTTGTTTTACAAAGTTTACAATTTTACCTAGAAATATCTAACTCTCCGTTAACATACCCACACATAACCATTATTTCCTTAACACACTTAGTAATTACACAGATTAATTTATTCATACAGTCAATGAGCATTAAAGAAAATCTGCATGTGTAATTGTAATTATAATTCTATAAGACAAACATCACATCTGCCATTTCTTATCGTAATTAATGGAAATCAATTGGATTCCTTTTAACGAATCCACATATTAATTGACAAATGCAAATTAAAGATTTAACAATGTCGGTTGTAGATAACGAAAACGAGAGAACACTATTTTTAAATGCAACAAAGTATTATATACATAGGATTAGTATGTATATAATGTGTAGCTAGTACCAGTACTGGTACACATTAAAATTTCAAGTTAACTACCATTAAAAGCTACCTATACTATAATGTTTAGCATAGTAGCACCTATTTCTACAAGTAAAATTTCATTTTACTTGAATTTTCGCAATTTTAATATTTGTAGATGCACATTTGTGTGGACAATAAAAACTTGCAATCGAATTTGCAATAATTACTAATTATCAATTCGATTTTCATGTTACATTTAAGCTGTTTTCTTTGATATCCACACTAGTTAGTACCCTTGCCTTAACTGTGTTCTCTTTATTTAAAAGTTACATTTTAGTAAAGCAGTTTAAGGAAGAGCTCATTAATTACCAAGAATTTCCATAACGAAAAAATAACCGATTACCAATTACAGGATTACTTAACTTACAATTTTAAATTACATAACAATAACGGGATTACATATTCTTATAATGATATTTAGTTGCTAGAATGTAATTTACCAGTACCAGACCATTTTTGTTAACTTCTTACTAGGATTAGTAAATAAAGAATACTAAGCAGGGTATTATGAGCTCTATCGTGTTGATTTAACTTTAAATATACTAATTAATGAACCACATTTATATTACAGTATGTTTGTACACTAACGTTGCACCCAATTTATCTAAAATGAAATTGAAGCAGCAGAGCTTAAACAAAGGAGGATCATATTTGGCTTGGCCACAATATAATAATACAGAGATGCTATACAATAAATACATATTATGATACAACAATGACAGTACAGTAGCCTATAACAATGAGGTTTCTTCTATCATGGTCATAGTGAATGAAGGAGTCTAAAACTCTACAGTCAATTAAATATTTAACAATTCCCTGTACTTAGCTGGCAGTGTTGAATTGAAAGTGTCTGCTCCGCAGTAGGTGTAGAATTGACTACCAAGTATAATAGGTAAGCCAGTTAGCCTACTCTACCCTACAAACGTGGACATACTTATAACATTAGTTTTAAAGTGTTCAAATGGCTATTATACAATGTTGAAAAAACGTTACAAGACACGTCACTAATTTTCCATTGCAAATGTACAAAAAACATGACATGAAAATGGCATGCCATCATGATATCATTTATAGTAACTATAAATTCCCGTATTTAATGTAATAAGACAACGTAAATGGCAACTTGGTATATTTAACTACATACAGTTTAGAATAATTACTTATGTGCAACAGTACATTATAACTACAGTAGTAATAATACACGTACTATACTATCTAATACATGCTGCATTTTAAAATTTACATTTTTAAATGTAAATTTAAATTTTATAAAATTTAAAATTTACATTTACAAATGCCTAATTATTAATTAATTATTATGAACATTTCCTATAGTTTAACCGAAAAAGATCAAAAGAAGAGGTAAAGAGGGGTTTTACTTGATTGGAAATCACCTTCGGGCAATGTGACCGTGGTTAAGGTATCCTGCAGGGGTGGGTTGAGGTTGCGGTCCATGGGGGTGATGATGACTTGCGTGATGTCGGGGTCCGTGAGCTGGATAATTAGGAGGATAGCCTTGATGGTAGATTTCGGAGGGAACAGCTTTGGTAGGATGAGGTCCGTAGGAGCCGTACTGTCTGTGATACCCGTTGGGGGCGGGGTTTCGGTGCGGGTGATCGAAATGGTTGGCGTTCGGAATCTGGGGGGGAGCAGTTGCCCCACTATAGTAGGCAGTGTGATTCGGCGCAGAAGAACTATTCACTTGACCACTACTGGTGTGTTGCTGGTGAGGAGACTGATTATAAACGGACGGGTGTATTTTCGGGTTTTGCATCACTGGGTACCCGGCGGAATTGGACGAAGTTCCGCCGTTTTGAGACACGTGTTGTCGGTGAGCAGTTCCCCCGCCGTGATTGTACATTTGGTGCTGATTACTCTGATTAGTTGGATAAGGGTGTGTATGGTGTGTATGGTGTTGGTGATGATGGTGGCTATGATGAGGGTGTGCAGACTGCTGTTGCTGCTGTTGTTGTTGGAATGTTGCAGATGAAGATTTTCCAGAAGAAGGAAGATGACCATGACTATTGCCACCAGAAGAAACGCCGCCGCCACCGCCGCCACTCGTGTTATTGGATACCCCGGGGAAAAATGACTGCGCCAACATGTTACCCGGGTTAACTTGTTGTTTCGTCGTTGTTACAGACATGTTCAGACTGTTATGAGTTGGGAAGTGATCTTTGCTTGTGTTGTTATTTGTAGGTCCATTGTTACTATTAAGAGACTGGACGATAACTTGGTCGATGGCAGAGATCATTGATTTAGGATGCTGCTGATGGTGTTGCTGCTGCTGTTGTTGGGGATTTTTAGATTGTTGGGGTTGTTGCTGATGTTGTTGGGGTGTACTTTGGTTTTGGTTTTGATTTTGATGAAGAAGATAATGTTGTTGCTGTTGTTGATGGACTTGTACTGGTGGCGCATGATTTTTCTGAGGTTGTTGCTGTTGTTGATGGTGGTGTTGTTGCTGACGGTGAGAATTGATATTTGCAACAGCATTATTTGAAATTAAATTGGTAGCATTGGTACTATGGTTAATATTTTGTTGATGGGGGTGTGTTGTAGTTGTAATAGTTGTTGTAGTCACAAGATTATTGCTATTGTTACTATTTGTCGTTGCGATCGAAGTACTCAATACAGCAGATGCGGACGAGGAAGATGAAGAAGAAGATAAAGCTACCGAGACACTAGGACTGGGAACAGTAGTTCCAACGCCGTTAGAGTTAGTACTGTTTACGAAATGATTTGGCGATGGAGTATTACTGAAAGGACTGCACCTATCTGCCCAGTCGTATGATTTTCCTTTCGGCCGGAATTTCGATAAATTGTTAGAAGTGGAGGTGGGGACATTTGTGGTGGTGGTGGAGACAGTAGCACCGGATGAGGTTGACGAGGTGGGCGTTGGCACAGCTTCTCGTTCTGTCGAAGAACTGCAGTCTGATGCAACACTAGTACGACCATCAGTGGAAGCGCCGGATGACATATTATTACTATTACTAATATTAGTTTGATTGTTCCCGGGTTGAGAGTGAGAAGAAAAGTTCTCTTTGGCAGCTGTGCCCGTGTTTGTGTTGCCCACATTAGAATTTGAACTTGATCCGGAACCTGAAGCAGCTCCCCAGTTGTTCCATCTTTTCTTAAAGTGAGGTTGTTCGCTTCGGTCTCCAGAATTTGTGCTGGAACTTGAAGTAGAAGTAGCACTGGAGCTCGGTGTTGGAGTACTTGCGTTTGGATGAGTATTATTCGTTGGTGTGTGAGAACTTTCGGGTTTTTCTAAATTCACCGAAGACTGACCTTGGTTTTGCTGATTTGAAGAGGAGGAACTCATGGAAACGACTGCGGTAGGTTCTGGGGTTTCGATTTTCTCAACTTTTATTCGGGGACTGGAACTACTGTCGTCTGTCACTGTTAAATGGTGGTGACGATGGTGGTGGTGGTGTCGGTGACGATGTGTCCGGTGATGGTGGTGGGGTTCGTGGTGGATTTTCGGAGTGGGAGGGGGTTGATCATCATCACAAGACAAATTACCGAGAATATCTAATTTTTCTAGTTTTATGTTATTATAGTCACGACCTGGTGTTGGAATTCGGGGCAGTGGCTCCAGGTCGTCCACCAGATCAGGATCAATTCTCGAGGGACTCGGGGTGCGAGGAATACCGGGAGAACCACGGTTTCCCAACTGTAGGGTACTATGAATCAAACCGAGGGCGGAGCCAAGTCCAATACCGGAACTTCGTCCCTCTCTCGAACGATCACGCTCACGTCCCCCTCGCTTCTCTGGATCATGGACTGAGGTAATGGATAAGGACAAAGCAGATTCTCTGTCACTTGTTGAATGATTTAACCAAATGTCAGAGGAACTAGTTAAATCTTTACCGATTCCTGAGTCAGGTGACGTTGACTCTGAACTTCCCGAAGGAGTTTTTGGTCTTTCTAACAGCTCTGCTGTCATTTTTGAACTCGTAGTGCTGATTGTTGTTGTCGATACTGCGCCTCCTCGAGGAGAACAACCCGCTTCCGTACTTCGACGTCTCTTATCAACCTCATTTGCAAAACAAAACAGCCGCTCGAAATTGCTAGAGATTTTACTTTGCCACTGTTTCGTCGGCGAATCAACTCTCGCGGGTGCATTCATTACAGAACTTACTCCTAGCAAACAACAGGTTTTATTTTTTGAGTTAGTTAATATTTTAACAAAAAACTACTTTTATTCGAACTACACCAGATTCTTTTCAAATGTATGGTAAAAGTTTAAAGTTTAAAGATCAATAGTGAAAGTAGGTGAAAATCAGTGAAAATCATTTTCTCCTTTTTGTTATTATTGAAAGGTGAAATAATATTTTCTTTTGTTTTCTCTCAAGTATAGGGCTTACAAAAGGAAGTTATTCAGTGTGTACACACATAGTCAGATAATTATTATAAGTGAAGGGTATTACTTGTACTTAACTACTTAAAGCTAGTAAAAGAGGGAAAATGTTTAATGCAGGGAAAACTACAATCTAGCTTACAGGATAATTATTGCATGCCGTAAATTTTGATGAAACAAAAAGTCATGTCCACTACACTAGAATGCTTGTAAAAATTAAGCGAAACAAAACATTCAAATGTAACAGGTCATGTAAGCACTGTTCGTGTTTACGTAATCTGTTACATTTGACTTTCACAGTATGCTACATGTCAATAAAAATTTACAATGTGCTATCCCATGTTTTGCAAATATGACATACAATTGCGTTGCATAACTAATTCCAAACCAATTCAGCCATCTACAACTAAATGAAGGAAAAGGTAAAAAGCACAGCATACAGGAGAAAGTGGTTATGTTTTAAATATATCGATTTATTCAGAATATTCTAGTCACCTTTGTTAAAGGCTATTCTACAAGTATTAAATTATTATATTGAAAAGGTTAATCTTGCTCTAGAGGATTAGATACTACAAACTAATTAATAATTGAGCTGATAATTGGCATAGCGTGGCAGCATTATTATGGTACCCTGTGGCAGTCGTTTGACTGTACAACAATCACTTAACAAAAAGAAAATCTCTAAAACAAGTAAAACAAATAATACAAATCAAGGTAACTATCTAAATAAAATGTAATGAATAAAAAGAATGATAATAATTGAAGTAACTGATATAAAGAGCTACATTTACTAATACACTGACCGAAGCTCGTTTCCTAAAAATCTAAGAAGGACTGCTGTAGTAATAAAGTAAACAGAAAGTATTCCTCTCTAGAATTATTGCCTAGTTCGTATATCACTTATAACATGGTTATTACATTTAACACAGTCTTTTCTATTAGTAGAGGACATTAAAATCTAAATTAATCAGTAATCACTGTAGATACACGTAATTTGTTTCATCTCTCATTTCTCTTTGATTACTTGAACTAACTGAGCTTTGTTACAAATGACATAGTTATGTTACTGTACATATTATAAAGTAATTGCTTTCCCGAATAGGAAGTAAATGCTTGAGCGATAGCTTCACACTCATTATTATTGAGCAAAGAATGTGACTACATGCTTACCTAATGTAAATAATGTTTAAGTAAAGTCTGTAAAAATCTAAAATTATGTAATATTTGAGATTGTAATGGTAAAACTAGTTAGTGCATAAAGGCACTTTCTTAGAAAAATCAAATGAGCCATTTTAAGCTTTCTTTTCTGTCATTCTGCACTTTTACTAATAATTAATCTTTCTTTTAACTTTAGAGCAATTATTTTTGGTTGCACAGAGAAAAGATTTCTTCTGCTAAGGATCTAGTTGAGTAATCCTTTGTTTTGAAGTGACAACAACAAAGTGTTCCTGAATGTTTTGATCCTGTGCAACATCAATGATTGATTAGGGTTTTTAATAAGCAAACTAAAGCACAACCGTAAGTACAGTACCACCAACACCATTTTTGAACCATAACCAACTAAAGTGAGTTATGTTAAAGGTAAAAATACTTAAGACAAATCAAAAATTCAAAGTTTCCGTCAAATGATTTCCAAAAGCTAACTAAAGTCTATTGATAGAAGAATGGGTATTTTTCAAAGTTGGCAAAAAATTAAAGTGAAAAAAGGGGAAAATGTTAAATGAATCAATGAATCTGTATATCGTAAAGGTGAAGTTATAAAAATGTAAAATTCATTTTCTTGGGGTATTTGAATTACCTGTCTCCATGATGGAGTTGGTTGCGGATTCTGAACGCTTATCACTCATAATACCACTCATTGTTGTAGAATTGGGTATGCCCATACTAGCAGCGTAAGCATCTGCGAGAAATCCAGAGTTTGGCCGAGATAGAGAAGCAGATCCAGGTCTTGGACTTGGAGTCAGTGGTATCGGTGTTGGCGTCTTGGGTGGTCCAACCATTATGTCGTACGTACTTGAAGTGGTTACGCTTTGCTTTTTCGGAGGTACAGTCACTCCCTGAAAATAAAAAGTTCATTTTAAATAATTCTACGTTTACTTTTTGCAGTTTTTTCGCAGGAAAAAGAATATTTAATGAAAAATCATTTGTTGTGCAATGATAAACTCGTTTTCATAAAATTTGGTAGATTATGTAAAAGATTTGTACTTACTGGAGAATCGCTGACACGTTTCCTGACAACACGAAGTACACTAGCATTTCCATTGTCGTTAGGTTTATCGGGTTCGATATCCATTCCGTCTGAGCTTCCGAGTAAAACTTCAACAGTAGTAACTTTGCCACCTTGAGACTCGACAATTTTCTTTTCTTTGACCAAGGGAGAATTGAGCAAGATATTGGTACTAGAATTTTTATCGGTGACCGAAACAGCACCACTAATAACTGATTCCTTTTTGCTTAAGTTTTCGAGGCTGTTAGCAGAGATTTTAGCCATAGAAATGACTCTGGCTTTCAATCCAGCAGCTAGGCCTTCCATCCCTCCATCTTCATGTCCTGTATCTCTAGGTTGATTTTTGGGTACACTAACCAATACGGTTGCTCTAGTTCCACCATAGGAAGCAGCAACGCTCTCGGGTATATTTTCATTAGAATTAGGTCTTGATATGGGTGAATAAACAGCCCGAATAGGAGGCGAGGCAGCTGCTATTTGTGCAGACATGATGGAGCGACTGCTGATTCCCAAAGAATTCTCAATTTCCGAGTTAACCAATTCCGACATACTTTTAGCGTGTTTGTCATGAGCGAAATTCAAATTTCTGACTGCTTTATTTTCAACGTTTGAATTAGCGAGATGATTTCTGAGTGCTAATTTCCCAGGAGAGACTCCACGGTTAGAAGAGTAGCCGCCTGGAGACGTAATATCGGGAGACAGTTGAATTTTCTTTTTATGATTATCAGCCGTCACTGGAGAGGTTTTCGGTGGTTTTGGCATTTGAGACGATTGCTGCGAATGGTGATGCGAGTGTTGATGTAAAAGAGGATTCGGAATTGATACTTTGTGGTGGTGAATCGGATTATTGTTTGAGTTGGATGTAATAACAGGATGCCCAATGACGCTATTCGAATTGATATTCATCGGCTCAGCTGATGCTATATGATTATGATTAGAAGAGGGAGTATCCTCCTTTAGCACCGCAGTTATTATATTCTTTAGTCTGTCTTCGTAAAAATTTACTTTCGGGGTCGAAAGCCCGTCTTTCTCCAAACTCGACATTTCCGATATACCCGAACCTGATTTCCGTCTTCCTTGAACAACAGACTCGGGACTCTTCCTCGGAGTTTTAGACATTTCGAATTTTCTCCCGGTTTCTAATATCTTTTTGGCGAGCACTTCTGGATTATTTTCATGAATTTTTCCTACATCGGGAATATCAGGCCATTCCTGGGAACGACTTCGGGACACATTCTTTTCCTTTCTAAGAGCCGAATTTTGCGCTTGTAATTTCGGGGATATTTGCTGTTGCAACTGATGATGATGTTGCAGCAAATGTAATTGTTGTTGTTGCTGCTGATGCTGCTGCAGAACCGCATGTTGTTGATTTAATACTTCTGCTCTCTTCTCACACGCTATTATTTCCGGCTCCAGCTGAGATAGTTGGTTCTCTAACTTTTTACGATGGGAAAGTGTTGCTGTTATTTCATTCATAAGAAAGCTGCGGCAAATGTTCTCAACTTCACTTTCTGGTAGATTCGTTCCATTTATGTAGCCGGTCATCCGGTATAATTCTACTATCTCTCTTGATCTATCACCGACGTGAGTTTCTTTCTCTTTTTCTAATTCTGTTACCTCGCTTTGAAGAGTTGCTACCTGATTTTGCAGTTCCTTGTGGCGGATAACAATATTCCGAGCCTGAAAAATCACAATTATCATATTTTAACCACAAATATCAACAAATCACCTTTAATTCCAAATGGATATACAAATATTAATTAAATCACAGAAATAATTATTGCAACCTTACAGATCATACTTAGAAGAATGCAATAATAATTAATGAACACGAGAATTCATGTACTGTACTACGCAGCAGAAAAAAGATGAACTTATTACGTTTGTTTCAGTTCCAATTGTCTACACCACGACCATGCGTTTTGCGTGACAAAGTGCATTTACACTTGCAAACAGAGCAGAATACAAAACTTTCGTTATAAGATAAAGTAAAGCCTACTTTATATTGTAGTTCTGCAACTGTGCTACAAACACTACAATGAAGTGGTGATAATAGAGCAGAACAACTGCGTACCTCGGATAGAAGAAGATCTGGTGTGGCTCCTTCCCCTGGAATGTTCAACTCCTCCAGCTTTCCTCGTAGAAGGTTTGTAGAATCCGAAATGAGACGATCAATATGTTTGTTTAGCTGTTCGCGTCGAAAACTCAGTGCTTCTTTCCGTCTCTTTTCGAATTCGACTTGCTCTACTAATTGCTTTCGGTAGTCTGTCGACTTCATTAATTCGATTGCATCTAAAAATTGATTTCTATACATATCTAGCAGTTTCTGAAGAGCATACGGGGTATCACGACTCGCAATCGTTAATTCTTCGTGCCTAATTACACCTGTGGCAGCCGCCGTTGTTAGCTGCGTCAACTTTTGATCAACACAACCTGGCGCAGGAGGTAGTTTCTTACCTGCAATGCATTAACAATTTTTACATTAAATTTCATTTAGAAATTTTCAACAATTTACGAATTTGAATACAATAATTTTATAATCATGGAAATTTAACACAAATCTTACCCTGAGGGGACGTAGAGACCAATGTTTGAGTGTGTAAGAGATCAAGTCCCGGAATTTTCAGTACTTTCGTCTTTTTCGCTTTTTTGTATCGACCTTTAGGTTTTCGACCCGTAGTAACACCTCCCCCTCTTGCTGTCGTCTGTATTGGCGGGGGTGATAAGTGGAACTCATTAGTTTTCCCGTTTGTGACGACAGGCTCTTCTTTCTTACTAGCATCACTCTGCAAAACCACAAACTCCATTCTCAGTTTTTTAAAAATATACTGCAAACACTAAACACAAACTAAACCACTGGTTTTAACTTATTTGTATTTGGAAACTTGTCCATACGAAGACTAAGCTCTTACTGAACCTAGAATTTAGTTTAGTAAAGTAAAACGCAAATAAATGTTCCTTCTTTATCTCTGCCTGCAATCAAGATACGAAAGTGGATAACATTTATAGCTCCTTCATTAATAAGCTACAAGGAAATCCAAAGAATAAAGAAATTCTTTAGATAAAAAGGTCACTCAGAGAGTTTTCCTACCTATGCCCATCAATAAGGTTTTTCGAGTTTCTATACATTAATTTAAGGCACCGATAAATAACAATTAATTGTATTCCTTCTAAAAGATAAGAACCGAAGGCTGGTCTTTCTTCAAACGTATCTTAATAATTTCCTGTTAAATATCATCAGGATCTTCGGATTTTTCCTGCTTTCAGATATCATTGATTTGTCCTTCATAAAAATAATTTCAATATAGCAGGAACTTAGAACACTCACAAAACTCACAACGATATTGAATATTTTTGGACATTTATTTGCGTATCATCGTTTGTCAAAGCGAAAAGGTCATATTTAAATGTTAATAGCGACCTCAATTCTCTCGCCCATTTTAATTCTGAGTGACTACCTTTGCTTTATTTCTTGTTAATTTCTTTCGAAGTACTTTCTTCTTTCCACGACCTCTCCCACCTCTGGCACCATTAGAATTCGATCTCTGGCTTCGATTAGAATGATTAGTACCCCCACTGTGATTATTTGTTGTCGTATCGTCTTCACTGTTTTCTTTAGAGCTTTTGCCCCTGCTTGAGCACCAATCAGACCACGCTCTGCGGGTGGTGGGTCCTACAACTATTCCTCCGTTGTCATCACTTTCTTCCAACTCTACTTCTTGATCCTTTGAATTTGACGTCGAATCGTTCGAACTGCTGTCCATTTCTCTTAGGCCGTTTACTTTTCCGTTCGCTGAAATTCCAATAATAAAATCACAAATCAACAAAATGTCACGGAAGCTTCAGGAATGCCAACACATCAGCTAATTCAATATTACGCCTGTCTCTAAAACCCTCCAACACGATGTTCTTTCATCTTGACATCGTAAAAACGAGTAATAAATAAAACATAAACATTCTCGTTATAGGAGTTACTAGGCTCTTTCATAATTTTATACCTTAAGCAGGTATAGTCAGCATTTGCTTGTAAATTGCATTACATAATTGATTCGCAAGCATCCATTGGTACTTTAATAATTATTTCAACACGAATACCATCAACATATCAAAAACAAATGTTTAGCTTCGTTAATTTTTACGTTTACAATTTAATGATTATAGTTTTATGTTGATGTCAACAATAATGACTGCTCTTTGTTCGCGGTGAACTGCATTCACCCCTGGAACATCAAATTCACTTTTATTACCCACATAAACATAATTTTTACCTGTAAATTTAGCTCTACTACGAAGCGGTTGTGAGTCTTCTTCGACGACTCTATCTCTATCCCTCTCCCGTCCTCCGGACTTTATACGTGCAAAGTATTTCTCCAATTTAGTTCTATCGATTCTGTGTAGAAAGTAAGTTACTGGCTTATTTGTCCAAGAAACGGAGCCTAGCATAGGTTTTAATTCCGAAACGTGAATGATGGTTCCGATATCTGTGAGATTCCTTTCGGTGATGCGAAAATTTAGCGGACAAAACGACTTAGAAGATACAATTTTAGCTCCATCCTTCAAGTCAGCAAAGATTTCCTTCAACGCATGATCCACTTTCGGTCCAAATGCAAAATTATTTACAAAAACTATGGAAGAGTCTGTTATGTTCGACCGCATGGCTTCATGGAGGAAATCGTTCTTTATTATCTCGTACTTCCCAAACTTTTTCCCATACCATTTCATCCATTTTTGAAAATGACGATCCATATCCTGTGCAACAAAACAAACTCATTAGTATTCACAAACACATCACATCACATCGCAAGGTAAGAACATTTTTAATTCCTTAATTTCTCAAAACTCTGGAAACAATACCGGGATTTTTAATTCAATCTCTCATCCTACACTTAAAACCAAACCACCATAAAAAAATTCTCAGTCTAGTCAAATCCTAGCCATTGCTGCATAATATTCCTGCATAAAAGTTTTCTGTACTACTTTACATTATCAGCACCAGTCAAAGTCAAGTCAGTCAACCTGAAAAGTTAGGCAATGCGTTCTTTGTACTGCAAAGACAGTACAAGGTCATCAAGGTAACTTCTACACAGCATACAAACATACAAGCTAACAGGACAACATTTTAGCATTTTTATAAACCTAGTTTAATTAAGCATATGCATAAAGTGGCTGTTATTGTTATACAGCACAAATACACTTGGCTAACAAATCCAGATTGGTATTGGTACTATGTAAATTATTTTCTTTCTTTACAATGGCCATTCTACTGATTCTACTTACTTTGGCATAAGTGGAGGGCACATCCGCTTTCTCAATACCCAGGCAAAAATGGCATTCGGTAAGCGCTGCCATTTGCAAGACAACTTGACCAACTCCAGAACCCAAGTCTATAAATTTGTCTTCTGGTTTGACTGCTACTTGGTCAATCATCTGACACACAAGATCGTAGGACGTTTCACCGTACACTTCTGGAGAGAATGGTTCATAACTATTCAATTTCTCTGGATCCGTAACGGCTGCATTGTACACTTGCATCAAAATGTGTTTCAGATGCTCTCTCGTTGGTCTTTTACTAAGTCTCTGTGCCGATTTCTCCGAACCCTTCTCCTAAAAACAAATTCAAAGTATCAAAAAACTGTCCACACTTCAAAAATTAGTAGCATAATTCCTAATTAGATTTTAATACCTATTTCATATACCCAAGCAATCCTAAATACTACACATTGCATAAACCAGGATCAATACCAACCATTATGGGATTTAAATTATTATTTCATTCGCAAATATTTTAGGTTTTAAATATTTAGTCGGGAAATATTCACTTGCGAATTACTGCTGATGTTACTGCAGTGTGAAGCGCAATTTATCTCATGGGAATGAACGAGCTCTTCATTCTCATTCCAGCAATGAGCAAAACTACTCTGCTTTGTCTTATGTTGCAAGTACATGGACATCTTCAAATGATCTACCTGATTCGTTTGTTCCATTTGCTAAATTACACCCAAAGCATGTCACAAACCATCATTTCATTCAATTCAGCTCAAAATGGTAGTGTAATGCTAATTACATGTGTGGTTTAAGGCACACGTAATTGTAACACTCGAACCAATAGTTTTCGTCGCTAGAACAAATCCAACTCATCATTAAAATCGCTTACCAACTGCAAGATCTGGTCAATGCTTCTATTGTACTTCTCACATAGACTCTTCATACTTTCGTAGTTACTCGTCTCCACATCACGCAAAACCCATTTCAACTCGGGGAAGTCCTCGCAAACAAACCTGAAACAAAAAATATTCCGTTAGTAACCCTTATTTCACATTTTGAAACCATTATAACCACATTCGCAAATATTTTTAGAATTTCGCAGTTCAGCAAGCAGCAAGCTAATACAAAGCACAGTACTTTATGAGAAATATTTACCCTATTTGTTTTAAATCGGTTCCTACGTACAGTAAAAATTTATTATTAGCACATGTAATTAATTTTGTTTGTTACAGATTTGCAATTACGATATTTGCAAATTCCTGCACCTAAATACCATGATATTTGCAATTGCTACATTTAAATATCACGATAATTGCAATTCCTGTATTTAAATATCACGATATTTGCAATTCCTGTATTTAATATTACGATATTTGCACTTTCTGCATTTAAATATTACGATATTTGAAATTCCTGTAGGTAAATATCGCTATATTTGCTAAATATTACGACTTGCAATTCCTGTGTTTAAATATCACCATATTTGCTAAATATTACGATATTTGCAAATTCGTTTTTTTCTCACTGCAAAATGTAAAAATGAATCATCCTGCTTCCAGGCATCTCTAATTAATACACCTGTTATTGAGCCATTAAAATGCTAAATAGCAAATGCAAATTTACTAAAAGTGATACAAAAAATAAAACTAATATTTTGCACATTCTTCTTTTGAATACTAAATAGTACCGTATTCCAAAATTAAGATTGTAACTAATTGTGTAAACAGTAACGCAGCATATTTGGGGTTTACTTCTGTACATTCAGACTTCAGACTTTTTGTATATAATAAAGTGTAAGATGAAGAGCATACTTAACATCTCAGTTCTTATCTTACGCATTGAGTTTGCCAAAGGCTAAGGCTAAGCGAATACTATTATTACTGCTTGTAAGTAATTTTTGAGAGATTGGCCGTCTGCAGCAGTGTATCTGTTGTATTGAATAAATATTCATATATACCTTGTAGGATTGGATGATAAAGAATGCAATGTTTACATGTCTTTCTTTCTCATCCAAAATTACACAACACAGCGTCTGGTGTACCTACTTCTTTTTATATGCACAAATAAATAGAAGCCCCCGTTGCTGACTGGTTTGTTATCACTTCAGGCGAAGTCATCTTTTTCTTGCTCTCACTACACGAACTAACATAAATCTGCTCAGCCTTCTTTGTCTGCATTTATACAATCGATTTATATATATACTCTGTTCTATACTGCACATTCATATTCATAGACAAGAAACTAATCTAAACATAAGTTAGTATCCTCTGTGTTCATTTACGTGAATTTCAGTTGCCCCTCATTATGTACATAGAAGAAATATAATCAAGCTACATAGACTTTGTACCTAACAATTTTATATTTAGTTTACAAAGTAAGGATAGATAGCTCCCTCCATAAATACAGTTCGACGTATGAAAACTTTGCACTTGGCTTGTACCACGTTACATTTACATTTTGTATGAAATCTTATCTTAATAATACATTACACAAAACGAATGTAGAGTAGCAAATCTAAAATAACTGCTCTTGTATTTATTTGCAATTAAGTAGCAATGCCAAGTATTTAACTTTAACTCGTTCCAATTACAGATGTAGCTATATTTAAGTGCATGTTTGTAAATATTGGTACTCAAGCTACATGCAAAGAAAAATAGATAACGGAGAGTATTTTTGCTACTTGAATCAAAATACTGATTACGCATATTATAATTGATGAACGCCCCATCACAGTTTCATAAATTGAGACTAGGTAACAGTAATTGTATTTACAAACATTTCTCTATATCATGGACGATGAAATAAGAAACTATGTAAAATTTACTTCCAAATATTTACACATGAGAGTAGCGTAATTGGAATACGTAAAACTTGAATATGATTATGATAAACGCAAAGGTATTGGATATTGTGTTAACTAGACTAATGCATTTCCATGTGGAAAAAGAAGTTCATTTGCATTGACTTTCTATTTTACAAGGATGAATTGCACTGAACTATTGCTCATGCATAATACATAATAAAATAACAGGTAGGTACATATTTATTACATTGCAATAACTTCCAAAGCTTACATACTAATAATCTCGGAATGGTTGCAAATATAATGCGATGCAAATGCATTCGCTTCCAAGAATTACAAGTAACCTCAGTCAATGCCAAACCAAGTCAACCCTACAACTACAACTCATACAGACGTACCTTAATGTTGATGCACACATATCATAAACATACGGCACAAAAATTATTACGTCCTACACATACAGCGAAGTTCAAAAATTATGCACCATAGGCACGTAGTTCTAAAGTTTTTGGTTCTAAGGCATAGTAAACACTTCATGTAGTCTTTCAAAAACTTTAGTACGACATACCTATGGTGCGGAACTTTTGAACTTCGCTGTACATTTATCTTTTGATACCTAAATATGACAGACACAGACATTTAGGTATAGGCAGACATATAGCAGACGAGAACATTGAAAAGAACGAGCCTGAGCAACTGCAAACAAAGTACTTTATTATTGACCACATTTTCCTTGTGTCTTTGTCTGCCTGTCTTCTTCTCTTGGCTTTTGTCTATCTGCCAGAGTATTTTCCTATTATATCACAATTCCATCTTCTTCTTCTCCGTCTTCTCCAACTCCAATCCTTTCTTTCATTTACAATTCTAAGGTTCTTCACCTCACGTGCACCAAGCCATGCAATCAAATGCAGCTCCTACTTTATACGCACAAAACTAGATTAAATCCTCCCTTCACGTACATCTTCCCTCATCCTTCCAACTAGATAATACTTCTAATTTCAAAACTGCACTAACTTTACCTATTTCAGGCGCACTACTTCCAGACTCGTTTTATTTCTGTGGAAAATACATTTACACAGGAAAACGGCATTTCTCTTTTTTTAACTAATTGGAAAAATCTCTTATATTTATAAATACAGGTCGAATTTCCTCTATTCGGAATATAATAGATGATTTAAAATGTAATTGAACTATTTACAGAAATTTCACGTATAGAAATGGTTCATATTTAAGATTTGAACTAATTAGTTTTAGAAATGAAAATTCATCTTCAAAATTAATTTTCTTATCCTTTTATTTTGAAAGTACACGAAAAGGAATTTTTACCAATAAATTCTTACTCGTATGTCAATAACTTTTTTCTTAGTCAGGCGATCTGCTTAAATAAAAACGGGACAGGTGCAATAAGTAGTAGAGTTAGTGAAATATATATTTATTTGGTATGTTAATTGAATTGAACCCAGTTTAGGGTATGGTAGTGTTAGTGTGCATAGTTAAATATTATTTATAGCTACTTACTTAACCTTTCTTTGAACGCACTTTGTAAAATAAAAAATTGGCAAAGCATAAAGAAACGAAATACAGCTTAGAAATAAACCGGTATAAATACAGAGGTTTTCTGTGGGTTGGTTGGTTGGTACATAGCATCCATTCTTTGCTTTCTTTAGCTGACACAACGCCATCAATTCTCCCACGGTTTAGTTAATGCTCTCCACTATTTTTATCATTAGGATCACCTAATCGTACCTACAGAGTCGTTTCGCGCGTAAATTAATCTTGGCTTGCTGCCTGACTTTTTAATTAATCTTTTCTTTATTTGACATTGACAAATCTATATAACAACAGGTTGGTTTTCTGGATTCACTGACCGAGTGCAACTTTGCATTCAAAGAGATACCTTTTCTAAAGGATTGGAGAACAAGAGACAGATTTACTTCTGACTCATCATCATTTGCATTATCTAAGCAAGTCCCTACATAACATGTGCCTACCTAACCTAGGCCAGGTAGCCAGATTTGCAGACAGTAAATTATTACGGCATTATCATACTATTACACAACTATACAATATTATATACACATATAATATTCTCAATACTATATAATTCAATTCAGGTTATCAGTTACCAATTAATCAAACCTGTTCAAGTAAAGTTCTACTTTATATTATTATATAACCAGACTGTCTACAGATAAGATAGAAGAACACCGATGTACATAATTGTACACATGTCTATATCGGAGCTAGGGAAGGAAAATCAACTTTTTCCTACATACTCCCAAAAAATGCATTTTCTACTTAACACGCAGACAGTCCACGCTACACTGGAAATTTAACAGAGGTTAATAATAACTTCAGAGAATAGAGATGGGCAGGTCAGGTAGATGAAGAGATAAATCCTACATTTTTTAAATAATCAAGAAACACTCAGGTCAACTCTTTATAGGCAAATTAAACTCACATAAAACATTTTGCAAAATTATACCAGCCCAGGCCAATGCCAAACCAAAACCGACTAGGCTGTAGAAAAACTACCAGCCCGTATAATAAAAGAGCCAATTCGTAGTGCATTGCATATTGATATGCTCTTTCATTTTCATACATTCTGCGTCATTATTATTTAAAGCTAGATACCATCTGTAAATGATACATGTAGTATGCAGAGCTCCATTATTTCTGACGGACACTAAATGCAAATATAATGTGCACTGTAGCACATACGAGTTAAAAGGTATAATATCTTACTCTTGAGGTTTTGCTTCTCGGTATTCCCCTCCTGTATCATGTAACGAATTCTTGTAAGCGAGACACTCATATGCAAAAGGAATTATTACAGAACTTTATTCCACTCCGAATAATATACTTCATTATTTCACAGACCAATTTTCTCTAATCAATATCTAAACAAAACTCTCTAAGAAATAATACGTATCGCTATATTCTATATGTACTCTCTAAGGATTTCATGCAACCATAATATTCTTTTCGTATATATCAACCATAACTTCATTCCAATAATATCAACGACTCACTGTTTCAAGGTATCAATTACATACAACACATACCTGTGTACTAGTAAATATTTACAAAAAATAATGCGTATAGTATATATACATTCATACAAAGTAAAATGCTTCAAATACTGATTCAAGAAGAATTCTTAAACATATTAACAAAAGTTTTCCTTGGGAGGTTACAACAAAACTGCTAAGTACTTGGGTAGAAAATGAAATATCTTATCAACAACAAATCCAGTCTATCATACACCTTGTTACCCAAGTAAAGGAGAAGAGAACCCTACAGAGTATAATACAGAATAAATAATAGTGAAGTGGTCTACTCTACTAGAGCTAGATAAAAGAAATAGTATTAGAAAATATACACGAACGGTACAACTGTTTTATTCCATTATTGTATGCATAAATAATATTGCATGCAATGGAGTAATCAAATCTTTCTTTTGTTAGGCATATTAAAAATGGAATGGAGTAGGTAGGAATAGGTACAACTGCCTATCAAATATAAATGTCGTATTTCCTACTCTTCCAGCCATTATTATTTGCAATTGAAACGAGCTACTAGGTAGAATGAACTAGAACGGGCGAAATATTCAATTCAGCAGAGGTATTGGTAACAGTGCAGTAAATGTATACTACGTGAACTGAACTCTTTGTTTTCCTTGTGAAAATAGGTTACCTTTTCCTGAGAACTTTCTCGGAACAAAAGTTTTATGAGCAAGGCAAAAAGGCAACGAACATGAATATAATTTCTTTGAATTCCTTAATCAAGGAAAGGCAACTGATGAACTGACCTGAACAGTAATTGTTATTTCGTCGAAATTCTTCTTTATTTATGACAACAGCCTTCAATTCATCAAACATGAGAAAATCAACTGAAACTGAATAGCTAGTCATGTTTATTCTCTTTTCATTGCGTCAGAATTGCATTCCGTTAAAATCATGACTAGAGAAAGGGAAACGGAGACAGTTTGACTATCAACAAATTACAAATACAGGCATTGTGTAATATTGACAATCAGCAGTAACATCATTTATTGATTGAGAAATCAAATGAGTCAACAGAAACGAGTCAGTAGTAAACTATAGTAATATAACATAACTGTTCAATTTGTAAACAACTTCCTTCCCTTTTAGTATCCACATTCAGCAATCATTTCATTACGTAGTACTCCTTCTTAGAATTTTAGGTCTAGAATTTCCAGTCAATTTTAGGATATTCAATTATTTTACTACTTCTCATGGAGTAAACAATTACAGAATCAGAAACAACAAAGGAAAGTCTTCCAGAAGAAATGCATATCCTACTTTAACAAATAATATTCTCTTTACGAGCATCAAAACGTTTTTAAAAGCTTCTTAACCTTTACGATTGTAAAACTAACCCTCATCAACGTTATTACGGTTAAGGAAAATCCTTCGTTCATCAGCACCCATTTTTTATGAGTTAGCCTTACAAATTATAAGTTACACCATGGACAAGTATATTGATTTGGGTTTCATCACCTAAACCAAAACTACTGTGCAACAACTTTCTCAGTAAATCCTTGTTTAAAATTCTTAATAATGATGACCAGTGTCAGTGTCAGTTCAAGTAAACAATCTTATTTGATTTACCAATATCCTATATAGTCAAATACGTATTCTACACAATATAGTATAAAAGCATGGTCATATGATTCATGAAATAAAATGGAAGTATCATATCAAACCGTTAAACTATAAAACTACTGACCAAGGCACTATTGTAGGTTGACAATTTTTCGGTCAGTTTATGGCAACCAACAAAACCAAAGTAGACACAATAAAATAAATCGCTGTACACAAATAAAACACCCAAGTGCAAGCAGCAGGGGAAAATAAACTTCCCAAGTTTAACAACAATAGCAGGGTGGCATACATAATTTTATAA
Organism: Yoshiicerus persimilis; assembly: GCA_020352615.2. Taxonomy (NCBI): domain Eukaryota; kingdom Metazoa; phylum Arthropoda; class Collembola; order Entomobryomorpha; family Tomoceridae; genus Yoshiicerus; species Yoshiicerus persimilis. The sequence goes on along the minus strand of CM036944.2, from coordinate 19,488,996 downwards.
CCAGTAGCTTTCAGCATACAGAAGCTTCTCTCATTCTTCAGTCAACCTATTAATACATACAGCTATTCGTTGATGAGCATTATAATAACTAGATTAAGCAGATAGCGTTATAAATTCATAAGATAATTTATAATATTATGTAATATTATACAGTAGTAATATTATGATATGATATTATGATCCTTTCTGACAGGTACTAGGTTTTAAATCTAAAAATGTAATAACTAAATTCAAACACAGTAAGAATTTATAAACTGTAAATGCATTATAACGAAAGGTCAAACTAAAGGAAATAATTTTAATCGCAGTGATTCTGTAGCGATGTAAATCACAAATGTAATATAATTACTATAATCCTTTTTATTACCATTTTCTGACTACTGTGAATAATTAATGTAAATTCTTTACATGAAATATAGAGCATATAATAATAACACAGTCATTTTGTCCTTAAGTGCTAAGTAAAATAATATTATATCCTCAAGTACCTAAATGTACTTGGTTCTTACCCTTAGTTCATGAATAGTAGCTACTGACAATGAGTGCCACTTGGTTTTGGTTGCATCATACTAGTTCTCAGTTCTGTTAATTATCTTCTAAGAAGTTGATTCATATCGACATTTACAGCCAGACATAAAATAAGAATATATTCTTATCTTTCTTTCATTTTGTTGTACTACATAAACGTGGACTCGTTCGTATATATTTACAAAACGGTATACATGTGTTGAGGAAAGGCCAATGCAACATAAAGCCATTACGAAATAGTCACCCGATATCTAGCCAACACGACAGTCGGCCTTGTGTCGCATAGTGCACTTCTCATCATAAACTTGGATGGTAAACATACCATAACAATATTTTTCCACAGAAGTCACGAGACAAAATTCTTCCTTTAATCTACAGCTGGAAGGCCAAGACTATGACTGTTTATACAATGCAGTAGTTATATATAATGGTTAAACATATTATAATGCGTCCCTTCATCCCTTCCTCTATGGATTATATTTATGTCTACGAACTCTCGTATTCAGTTCATATTCGTTACAAATGTTATACTTGGTAAAAGATAAAAATATCATTCATACAAATAACAACCAGTGCAACGTAAATATAGTATGTAAACTCACATGACATTACACACTAACATTGCATTAGTTACAGAAATATTTATCTACACATAGAACTCTCTAAATTGTTACTAAATTTATTCCATTATATTCTACAAGAGGAAATAGAGTCAATATATCTAAACAATATCTTAATAATCATAAAAAATGATTACACTATTAATTTTGTAAAGTTAGTTAAGTCAAACAAATTAAAAATCATAGAAAAATATAAAAAGGGCAAGATTCATAAAAATTATTAGCTAGATTGTTAACTAATTGTATAACACACAATTTTGGGTACCAATTGTATAGTCAAAGATAAACAAGGGTACTACAAAGTTAAGAAAACAAACAGGACAAGTAATGAATTAGTGATAGTAGCAATAAATAATAATGGATTTCCTAGTAGAGTCGTATCTTTGCATTAACTAGTTGAGACACAAGGGTCAATTTTCTGATAAGTGTCCCATAACACTATATAACATAAGAAACATCCAAAGCTCGTCATATTTACTTATTTACAACTGACATAAGGAACAGAGTGCCAATAAATCAAAGAGAACTGCGACGTACTAACAATAACACGTAGCATCGAAAACTAAGTACACATTTTGATGATTTTCAAAGTGGAAAGTCAAGTCCATTTCTACTTTTGTCTTTCCTACATTCCCAATGCATTTCGTGCATTTCAGTTATGTTGCTACACAATCCAAACAAGCTGAAGACCTCCAGGACAGTCTGTATGATTTCTACGGATGCGATATCATTGTGTGAAAGTCCACTGAGACTTTGGCAACGTAGCTAACTAGGAAGAAGAACAAGACAAGACAAGACACGAAGTAAACACCAGAAGTAGTAGCACAAAGATATTTTATTACTATTGACTATTGCTACTGTACAATGGTAATGAATAAGAAGAAGAAGAACCCAATATTTCTTGTATTGAGGGATTAAAGGTAAATACTAGAATATAATACGATCACTCTCGATTCTCGTATTGAAATCTGTTTCGGATCCATCCATACTTATTTGTACTACTACAGCGATGCTCTGAAGTCAAGCATCATATAAAATATGGAAATACTCAAACTGTTTGGGAAGCATTTTCTTTCAAACGCATTAAGGATTTTCCTATGATGAGTGACTTCTGCCCCAAACCTGATGTTATCTCCCTATGATGCGTGACTTGTGCGTATCGCTGTACATGCCCGTGCCCACATACATCCAAATCCAAAATCCTTAGAGACTGAAACAATATTCTACCTACAGAACAGAACTACGAAGCATGTCGTGTCGTAAATACTAATACAATATGACAGTAGTTATTGTACAATACGATATATTATTTGTGGCAGATATATAGGTACTTTGGAAAATGAATTCTATATGGGAATAATGACCATAAAGGGCAGCAAAAGCAGTACTCTATCAACCAACCACAGAGTTCTGTCCTGAACTGCAATCAGTTCCATGAACAAATCTATCCTTGTATTCCACGTATACTGTAATTTTATTGCACTCAATTTATCTCACAATATCAGCCATGACAGTCCCTCTGCCACTAATACTGCACGTTTCAGTAATGTCAGTAATATGACTAATCATAGCATCTGAGCATTGTCTTCTAATAACAAAGAAACATTTTCCACTCGTAAATCAATTCATTTCACTATCCAATCCACTGACTTTGCTGTAAACAAATTAAATACAATTGCTTAACATCTAGATATAAATTTTCTAAGGTCGTTTTTTACAATACCAGACCAGGTCCATACAAAAGGAAGAAGAAATATAAATGAAATCAACTGACCTAAATATTTAGTAAAATACCAGTAAAAAATCAATATCTCAGAACTTATTACGTAACATCTAGTAGCTTACCTTTCGTTTCGTTTCCATAAATTACCGATTTCCTTGAAAACAACCTTTACATATAATACATACTATTCTGCAGTTAAGTCAAGGTAATTTCGTCATTTCATACGTGTTTCTCCAGTGCATGTATTATTTACATCATGGGAAACACTTTTAATAGAAAATATGAGAAAAACAGATATTTTTCTGTTTTATGAGAAATCTGTGCAGGAACACTTTTAATTATGATGGTATCAATTATTTTCTGCGTACTTATTATTTACGTTTAAGAAAATAAGACGCATTACATTCATGCCCAAAGCTTTTCCTCTCACATGCTTTAAGTCATACGGAAATGCATATATACTTTATACTACTACACGTAAAATTGTAAACACTTGATAGTAACGCCCCATGCAGTCTCATAAGGAATACAAACGTAAATAGTAAACGAAATTAGCAGACGTATACATCACCACTAAGCTATTTGACGTATTTCACCAGATACACAAAACAGTACCTATCTCCTTCATTTCATAACTTCCGTTTCTGGAAACCATCTCGAACAATTTATTTTGGTGCGTGAACTGAATTACGAGGATGGCTCATTTTCCCGAGAGCACAGAAGAGTATTAACTCTTTTGCCAATTTCTTGTTTGTTCAATGAATTTAATTAGCACCTTTATGTTAGTTTATTTGCTTAGGAAGAATTACGCGTAGCCACGTCACATTTGTCAACTTAACCTGTTTCTCTTCAATTTACTCACAATATTCTATCTCTAGTGTACATTACACAGAGATTATCTTATAGTTCGACAGTCGACCCTAATCATCATACGCGTTGACGTAATACACTTTTTAGCTTGGGAATATAAATACAGTACACACATTTGTAAGTATATTTTTACGACCTAGCAGCTCTTCAGCTAACCCAATGCATTGCAGGTTGTTTGAGTTTGATAAGATATTTTAGGTAAATATTCCGTACATGATATACGGGAAAATTTTTTAGGTGGGCATTTTAACAACCAAATGTAATACAGGTCACAACATAAATTATAATCCTGAAAATATTGTTTGCACAAAAACTGTAACAAACTAAATCACAAGATAAAAGAACTATATATAACTTGTAACTAACTGTAAGGAAAAAATTCTCACAGTAATCTCATCCTTGCTTTAATTGAATAAACGTTACATCCCTGAAATACATACACAAATAATAAAATTCCACATTTCAATTGGATTGATGAGAGTAACGAAATCAAACGGATAAAATTATTTGTTTTGGCATTAACCTAATTGTATAACAAAAAGATATTAATATTGGAACCTTTTCATCACACGATTTTAACCATGTTGATAAATTTTACGAGACCGTAACCGTAATTATCAGTACCACAGTAGTAATTAAATTTCATTTATTTAATGTCATGTACCAGTCAATATGAATTACAAATGTAATCCATTACCTTAATACTAAAGTATTGATACTGCTGTTCGATTAATAATAAATTGGTTATTGAACTTCGAGATTCTAGATAAAGACAAGACACAGGACAGTTTAGTTTTATGAGATATTAAATAGTTAAAGCACTTAGGTATTTATAAATAGAAAATAAGCAAATTAGAATTTAAAATTGAATGAGTATTTGCACTATTAAATTATTAATCCTAACATTATCTGCAATACACTTGAAAATGGAAACGTATGTTGAGTAACAGTATTACGGATATTACGAAAGCATGTAGATGTAAATCAATCCAAAGAAAATATTGGAATATAGCTGTTTAAACAATCGAGGGCACGCATAACTTTTCGTACGCACTGGACTCGTATGTAAACGCATCGACAGAAAAGTTTTTGCGTTAGCACGCAACTCGACTTTGGTTTGCCCAAGTCAAGTCAAATCAACGCATCGAAACGAATACATGTAGGTTCACTCACACACGGTACATGAAAGAGAGTTGTTATTTGCTTTGCCTTGGAATATTACATTGTACCGCTATAATAGCATATAGCACACAAAACACATAGAACGATAGAACTATGTTGACTCTAATGGGGGATGGTTTCGTTTCGTCGGTCGATTTTTCTCTGACTTGACTTCTCTTGACAAAGTGCACTGCACTCGCATTCGCTTACTCAGAGTCGACTCATCTTCGCATAACCTATCCAAGGACTCTACTACTCTACTCCACTCTACTTTCTACTTCACTACAACTTTATATATTAATGTGCAATATCCCAAACCTCTCTATCCACCACATGAATTCTAATTTTCCTCCTTACAAAACACATTATACTACTTTACAACCGAAAATAGTAGATAAAAACCAACATTTATGCATATACAGTTCGCTATATATGCAAATAAGTAAAGTCAACCGAACAAAAAGTACTAAGCAAATATCATGCCATACATTCTTTGTTATTACTCAAATTAACTCCTAAATGTACATAGGGGATAAGTGGAAAATGGTATATTACGAGTTGCACTGTAAGTGGCTGACATTATTACCAATAAAGGAACCCACGAAACTGCAAAAGTCGTCTCATATCAAATGAATGAATGCGTTATGGTAAAAATACACCAACCAACCGCTTTTAACCATTCTATTTAGAAAACTCATGCAAACTTTGTATTGGATAATTGATTTACGGGAAAACTTATTTGCCATAAGCAAACTTTGAAGATACGCCTTTCCTATATTATTATAAAGTAAATAAACAGCGAATAGAATACCAACGGGAGACACCTACTAAATACAAATATCCGTTTCTGTCATTAAGTATATATTTCTTTATAATATTCCATACCTACTAGGAAGGAAGAATAGTTCCTAGAATTTTATATACTTCTGTGTATCTGTATTATAGTTTCGTTTGTCTTTCTGTTGATAGCAGTGGGAGTAGTTTGTAGTAGTAGTACGATTGAACGCAATTTCTATTCTGATTTGAATTGGCTTGGCTCAGCTTAGCTTTATGTTTCCTTCGCTCACTTCTTTTCCTACTAGATGAACAGTGAACATCAAACAAACCTTATAAGGTATACCCGTAACGGAAATTAGGACTATTTCTAAGTATAGCAGGTTTATACCGTACTATGAGTCCACTTTTGTCTTGAATTTCAGATTCATGCGGAGAAGTAGCTAAAACATCCAATCCAATCCAATCCACCAGACCAGTAGTGCATTGCATACAGTGATGTGCATAAATCACGCACCTTAGGGACATAACATAGGTTTTGGTGCAAAAGTCACGCACCATAGGAAAATGCATACATGTAATGTTTGAAAATGAATCTCAAACTTTTGAGACACATTTTCAAATATCTTAGTACCTAATTTCCCTATGGTGCGTGACTAATGCGCATCACTGTAGTGTAGTACTATATACAGAAGTAATAGCGTCTTGGTTTGGTGAGTGAACTGAACGAGAGCTGAAGTTAAGCTTGGGAGCAAGTGGAGAAGAGCAGAGTCGAGACGAGATTCTACAACTACAGAGTACGGAAAGGAAGGAACTCAATTTCATTTCTGCTTCCTTCACTCCGTTCGTATTCGCAATCGCAGACGAGTCAGATCGATGAAACTACACGTGCCGCCAAATTTCTCTTTGCTTCTGCACAGCTAAACTTCATAATACTACCATAGCTGAGAAACCAAGCCAAGTCTGTCAAACAAACTTAAGCCAAACCAGACCATCCTGCTCCTCCATACAAACAGACACATACAATTCAATAGTGTACATCACATCATTAGAATACATAACTACTTGCATTTAATAGTAATCTAGTAATATTAGTAACTTATTGTTGCCAAATGAAAATTACTGTTTCAAGTCTTCTCCAGATACGTAACTAATAATTACGTAGAGATATTACACACGTTTAATGTCGCCAGATGTAAGAATGTAGTTTGGTATGGTATGGATTTTATGTTTAGCAAAACCAATAACCAAACCAAACCAGATTAGGTATGTACATGTGTAAACATGTGAAATGTGTGTGTATAATTACATACAATGGGGTTTGGAATGTAATTCTATAATTCTATAAACCGTAATTGCATATTGCATAGCAATTTCGTGTTTTGTGTTACAGAAGATTAGTCATACGTATAATTATAGCGAAAACATTTGCTAATATTAGTTTAGTGCTCTTACGGTACATCTGCTGTTGAAGACAACGTTTATCCATTCCCATTTTACTTTAGATTATTTAGTAATGTTAGTTGCATTAGTACATTAGTATAGCAAAGATATGCACTTGTATATATCTGCAGAATAACTTATTATTCCTATTATGTTAAAGAAGCCCTCAAGATTCATATAGAATAATAATACTTAAGATTTGAATTTGCCTTGGCATTTCAGCTACACTTGCTGGCATCTTTCAATTACTTGCAATGCTAAAATGTAGGAGTATAAGGCATTACTAAGCTATTTCCTAAGTAATTGCGACGAGTGACTTGCTAAGAGTGAGATTATTTGACAGGACAGGGCCATGTGCAATTTAAAAGGTAACAAACATTGCAAACGTAAGACAAGGCTAGAAAAGAGACAACCAAGTGAGCCAAAGCGATAAAAACTAAAATTTACGTCGATCTGCGTGCTTTACTTACGTGTCTCGTCTATCTCTGTACAGTGATGAGCCTAAATCACGCATCATAGGAAATTTTTAATGTATTTGAAAATGTTTCCCAAACAGTTTGAGAAAGATTTTCAAGTATTAAGGTATTTCTCTATTATTTATTATTTTCTATGATGCGTGATTTAGGCTCTTCGCTGTATATAGGAAACCTTTTTGAGAAGGTCTTTGCATCCCAGTTGGTTTCGAGATGGATTTAGGGAAAGCCTGTTTTCATTCGAATTACATTATGATGACGGAAAAATATTTCTGAGATGGGCTGATCTATGTATCTAACTTTAGTAGCTTAGTAAGCATAATGCATACGTCTTACTATGCACAACTGTCTTGTCTGAACTTCCTCTAATACCACTTCAGATAAAGCACAGCACAGCACAAAATATTCTTCTCGTACAAAAACAATACACGAACCTATATTACATTATGGATCCACGTATACAATTCTCCTGTGTATCTGTATCTCTGTGTTTGTATATATTATGCACAACATGCTTCCTTCATGTTCCATATACTAAATTCATACTTGTGCTTACAAACTCCAGTTTAGTACTTTGTCCTGATCAGAGATATGCCATGACTGCTACATCAATAAGAACTGCATTTTATTCTAGTCATATTGCAAGTTTGCCATCTTCACTATTTATTTCTGAACGTACACCTTTCTTTCTTTCTCCCCTTTTCTTTCATTTCCCTGGATTTGGATTACAGTCTTTCCCATCAAGTTAAGTGCTTTTTTATTTTCTTTTTTGCAATTCTTTCTCATACTCATAATATCCACAGTACACTGCACCATGTACTTTGTAATCCAACCATCTAACAACACCAGAAACACACCACGCATATTAAATTGCTTTCCATCAGAGGGTTCGATACAATTATTGACAATTCCTTTTCTCCCATCCAGTCTCAGGCTTCCACTTACTATTCTTAAATTTCATATTTTATGTGCTTCCAGTGCATACATAGTAATTTCCCACCAGGGGGTGTATTAAATATTTTACTAGTAAATGTCTATACCTTTTACCAGACTGTCAGAGAAACACTGCCAACTTACGTAATCATTTGTAGAAACTTTTCTAAAATTAAATATATATAGATACCACTACTTTTTACTTCAAGCTAAACCGAAACTCTATAAAACCCAATGAAATATGCAGCAACAAAAAAACAGCTACAGGTAGGTAAAGTGACAAGTCTGTATATTTAAAGGGAACTAGCCGTGTACACCCAATTTAAAGTGTACACAAGATATATTAAAAGCATGGGAAATTTTTAAAAATCCCTAAATTTGACACAGTAATCTGCTACAGCCACTTTTTACCTACAGATAAGCCTCAAATTAGGGTGTTAAGTAATAAGAGATTTTTGCTTCTTCTCTATATTTCTTAATTGAAATAATTTACTAATACTAGAAATAATTAACCTGTATTTTGCATTTTGCTGTTTTGAAAAACATAGCTTTCAGCGTTTACGACAGTAAACAGAACAGAGAAAGTAGTTCTTTGTACTCACTCACACAGAAATACTTATGGTTACATGAAAGGAATACATAATATTTTATTACCATTTAGCTGTGTGCAGTATCTAAACAAAAAACTATAAAACCAACACATGGAAACACACGAGTGCGAATGCATGCATACATACATATCCTCATTCTCTTCCGACTCCTTCTTGCCTTCAGACCAAAGTCAAGTCAAGTCAGCAAAACTTCAATGGAGTAGGGAAACAAATCGATATTCCCTTCAGCTAGAATATAGTAGTACGATATGTAGTACAAAAATGTTATATTATAGTCAGATCAAGGAGGGAACTATAGTTCACATTACATGAGTTATAGTAAGTTTTAGTAAGTACATATAGTACATTTGATGTAGTAAACTGAAACTATTGCATTAGTAGTGCATATTATCTATCTAATAGGTATGAAATACTATAGTGTCTATTTTATAGCATTAAGGCAAAGGAAAACTACATTTCCATGTCCTAAAGCTACACGACAATTTATTTCCGAGTTGCATAACATCCCCAATTGACTATATAGTACATGCTACAAGTCAATCCAAGGCTAACTTTCTGCGTAAAAGCGTTTTATTCTCTATAAGGACATTTTCAAAGCCGCATTACGTGGACTTTGATTTGATTCCTTATTAAATGGCACAGTTATATTGTATTCTATTTAACTCAATTCTCATTATCTGATTTTGGTAAAATAATTTGTAGTGAAAACAATATTAATTTCGAAAAAGAATTCCTACCTACTTTAAACATACTTACGATAATTACTAATTACACCAACTATATAAGCAGGAATTCAATCGAAGCATATTTTTACGTTTACTAAGTTTAAACTGCGTCACTGTCACAATAATTTACGTAAACTTTTACCATCCGTAATTTTCAACCTATGAAAGTATGAAAGACAGATATTTAGCTTTGGAATGAAACAGCTTCTTTTGTATGTACAAAGAAACTATTGAATTTCGTAAAGTAACCCTTTAAAGTCATGTTGAGTTGGGCACAGCAAGTAAATTACATTCTAACAGGAATTGAAACAGAATAGTAAAGGAAGCACTTCTCAGAGATGATAACATGCTTGTCTCACATGTAGTATTCTACAAAGAAAAGTTCAAATCAACTTATTGCATTTCTACTTGCTCCTTTCGGTAGTTTCTTCTTTTTCGGCTTTATTCTTTATATTTCTCAAAAAACAGGACGGATACTGCGTTGCGTAATGTAGTTGTGATACAACAAACTTATTCATAGGGTTGGCTTTCCTCAAATACTACTCCAACATGTCTGCTATAAGACCTAACCAAATTAACTAGACCTAATAAATAATATACAAGTGAATAATACAAATACGTATACATATAAACTAACCTAGTTATATTCAGTTTTGAACCATAATAGTGTTTACACGTTTCAGAAATGAAGTTCCCATATACTCAGAGTAAAAACAAAAGAGCAAGCGTAAGTTTTGTAAAGTTTAGCACAGAGCGATGAATGCGTGCTTAATGAAGAAAATGGAGTGTCTAATATCGAAAATATCCATATTATATCCAAAACGCAAATTATTTAATCATGGAGTGCGGATTGGATTCGTCGGACTATTCCTTATTGTACTGATTACATAGTTATACTGGCTTAGAGAGCTACATATATACTAAATACACAAAGGTTATAGTAGGTAATGTAATGCTTTATGATAACCCAAAGCCACCGAAGAGTTTTCGAAGAGTGAGATACAAAAGAACCGAATCCGGGTTTAGTTTACTTATGTAGCCTATCCAGCAAAATCAATAGTTAGATAATACAAGCAGAGAGAGTTAGAAGTTACTTTTAGATCCACCGTATACATTCTATATTGAAAGTTGAGTTGAATTGAAACTAACATAGAAATACAAGACAAGAAGAATATAATTTAGCCGAATATAGTAGGATAAACAGTATATCCGTAGCAGAAGCAGAACCAGACCAAACCAGAACCAGATCAGACAAACAGTATGTCAGTATAAGTATGTATATAGTAAGTAGGTAACTATAGAGGTTGTATTATTGTATAATCCTGCCCATCAGATATGTACGTATGATATAAGGTACAGAATTGCATTTAGCGAAGTAGATGAGAGTACATACAGAAATGTGTTATAGTAGTTCTGTTATATGGCAGGAGAGGAATTGCACATAGCTGCACCAAAGAACTATAAAACTAGTGTGATGGAGGACTGTGACTGGAGTTCTCTAGCCTAGTCCTAGTCTCATCGTAAAGAAAACACAAAACCTATTACAGCGAGGTTCTAAAGTTCCGCACCATAGTTTTAATGCATATCTACGAGCGAGAAATGTATATAAATAGAAGAATTTTAGTACCTATGGTGCGGAACTTAGGAACCTCGCTGTATAAAGACTCTGTAGTCCGTACTTACGACTGACTACATGGAAATATTTCAGAGTTAAGCAGAATAGAGACAGAGGAGGGTACGGTACAGTGTATCACATAAAGTTACGTTTAGTTACGTAGTAATACGCAATAGCTAATGCCAGCGCATATAGGTAACAGAAAGGTTCGTCGCACTCAAAATAATCCTACAATGTTTTTGCTGCCCTGCCTTGGCTTGCTAACATGGCATTGGCATGGCTTTGGCTTGCACTTATACTTAAACGTAAGCACACACATTACACAGTCGTATATTACATAAATACACTCGTCGGAGTATACAGCACAAACCATTTATACTCCCAGTCGAGTCGAAACTCTAAAACTACAAGGGAGCTCTCCTCTACAATATTTCAATGCAATACCAATGCTCTTGCATCGCCTTCCCTCTAGCCCAACCAAACCAGTCTACTTTTGCCCATTCCTCCTTCCTTCTGCAAACTAAACCATCAAAACATCAAACATTCACAGTACTCTACCTAGACTAGACATTATGCATACATCAGCCTTTTATCAACCGTATCATCCCATACATATTACTCAATCTCAAGTTTCTTTCATTCTTCCATTTTTGTTGTCCACTATATACATTTCCTAGCTAAACAAACTTTTTATACCCCTTTCCTTACTGTGTCTCCGTCAAAATCGATCTGCTTTTTAGACTATATAAAATTATTTTTTCGGAACTATATGTCAATGTCCATTTGTCAATCTTCAATAAATGCTACAAATACCAAAATTATTAAATATTCAACACAAGTGAATCAAGTTTGTGCTTTAATTTTTATAATGGTAAAAAAATTAACTAGTTTTAGCTTGAGCCCTACAATTAATAAATCCAATTCATATAATTATTGTAAAATAGCATATAAATAGGTATGTTAGGATTAATTACTTTGTTATTTATATTATAACACCCGATTTCTTCTATTACGCTTACTTGTAGTAGTTTAATTAATATGCACTATAACGAAAACCAAACTGATTGAAATGTTTACTATCGCGAATATAAACTGTAAATATTCGGATTTTTTCTACGCCCCTTTCAATGCCATTTTTCACTATTACACGTAGTACGGTATAATTTACAGCAGTTTATATGACTCAAGTAGCATATTATGTGTAGCATATGATGGTACTTGACAAACTTGACTTGCGAGACAGAAAACGATAAAGCAAAACTGATGTAGTAGTGAATGAAGATCAATTCTTTCCTCATCTCTTCGCTCAAGGTACCTAGAACTAGAACCTATTCAGTTTCATTGTCATTTGGCTACACTGTTGCATGTTTCCCGATAGTAGTAGTGACAAGTGCAGTAAACTAGTCTACACAAAATAAAGTGACTAACTATAAGACAAAATACAAGTTCCCTCATATCAAAGTCATTGTCACCACTTTTCTATTCCCCTTCGTTTCCTACACACTTAATATGTTATGCTATTGTGTCTCTGCAATATTGTATCCTTTTAAATCTGTAGTACCTCTGTCAAAAAGATCACATCATGTGTAACATGCACTACACTCCACACAAAAGAACCCCTATAATATATCCGTAAATGTTCTCTGTTTACAGAGAATACGAATGTCACATACAGCCAATCATTCTAATCCTAATCATATAAATGTAACAATGCCAATTCCAATCCCATAGAATCAGATCTTTATTCGATTAGTCAGTCGCATGTAAGTAACCTATATAGAATTGTGCAGTAACATAATGTCCTAATCGATTATTTTAACACCCCTTTACTCTTACTGACAATTTCCATGCACATGAAAGTGTGCAAGAGAAGATCTAAATCTCTAAATGACTATTTATTATGAATCAAAATCCTGAGCTGGGAAACGTTGCAAGAAAAGGTATTGTTCACTTATCGATAATTATATGTAAATATCACTTTAGTGGTTTAAACATTAAAATTAGTTAGTAATAATTAGTTTTCTACAAAATTAAATATTGTGGTTCTCCACACCGTAAAAACAACTATTATTAAAAGGAAATTTACATTTAAGATTTCATTTTAGATTTTCATGAAGACTTTGTTCCTTAATGCACTCCTTTGACATAATTTAATTAAGTAAGATCAGGGCGTAAAAGTAAAATTGGCATTTTCCCACATCACTAACGCCTGTTTCCATTAATATAGATCGCCAGGTGGCAAATGAGAAGTGAATCCGTCTCTAAGCATAAACATTATCATTTTCGCAACGTATTTGCTATCTGCGCATTTAGAATTGAGAAACTGGTTAGAATAACCATCAATATGCTTATTGACTATGGCAAAACACAATTAGCAGTTCAATTTTAGCAATTTGAGCATTGTTTATTCATCATGAGAATAAGGTTATACAGTACGAGCAATGCTGATGCTTGCACAGAGAAAAAGTTGTTCTTCTCTGGAATGCAAGGCAAGAAAGCAATGAAATGTAGCGGAAATCAATATTTGCCATGTACCACATGCTACTACAAAGTTACAATTTTTTGCGAGCACAAGGATGAGTGAAGACTCTTAAGAGTTTAGGAAAACTCGAACATTAATCCTAATGCATATCGTACGTGTCTCTGTGTCTCAGCGCAGTAGTATCAATATCAGGACTGAAAATCGAAAAAATGAATGAAAGGAATTGTAAGAAGAAGAGAGGCGTATTCTAAAGAGCGTGTATACTCGTTTGGTTGTATGTTATGTTAGTCAGCTCATTCTTGAAAATAATAAATCATTGACATGTACTGTACGGTGAGTCATTAGTTGTTTAGTTAGAAAGTATAGACAATATCATACAGAATGAAATCATGTATTGTAAAGTGAAAAACTGACACACACTACACAGAACGTGCAGTTCTGCAAAGATCGCCTCATTTCACTTGAATTACTTACGCTTACTGTCCTGTTAGCCGTAGTATTACTTTTATTTACTATTTACTACATGGATAGATATTTCGTACATACATAAGAGTAGTAATTACTCAGAAGCAGAATGCAGTTTTATGCAACATACGTTACATGTAAAATGTAAATGTACTTTATAGACTTTATTCTACATTCATTTAGATTAGAGATACTATACTTGTGTGGTTTGGTTTAATATTGAGTTTCTACAAGGCAAAGAATGCACCTGCATCATTTCTTTACGAAACCGGGCCGGAAATGCAGTTCCGCTTTCGAGCAGCAATTATTATCTTGGTTACAACTTTGTAGCCTTTTATTGTCTGCATCTCTAATGTAGAGTGAAGGCGAACCTGATCTCCTGTAGTCGGCTACACATTTACACTTTACACACTGTTGATGGAAATTTCATTTTCATCTTCACAACTTGCAACACATATGTCTTGTAAGCTGATATACATACAATTCTTATTTATAGATGCATGGATAAAACGACACCATGTGTCTAGTGTGAATTTGCTTGGTTAGTATTCGTACATGGAGGACGCATTTATGCATGATATCAAATTTTAGTCTACAGAAAGATTTTAATGTTCGTGGTTCGTGGGAGTTCAGTGAATCGTGAACTGCCTCTAACTGTGAACGGAATTATTTTTATACTAGGAATATTATAAATAGATAGATATATATATATTAACCGTCCAGATGTATTTTGGTACATTTACACACGAGATATTTTGCATAGTATTTGCTTAGCATGGAGAATTTAACCTAAAAAAGGAAGTACACTATGATTCCTTCTTGGGGTGAACAGAAATAGTAAAATTATACAATGAACGAATGAACCAAGGTTGCTAGTTAAAGAAATGCTACAAATACAAACATTGCCTTATGCCTTATGTTATGTTAACGATAAGTGCAGGTACCTACACTACACTATATAATTGTAAAAATAAATGCAGGCACTATAAATACAGACAAACTGTACTATAATATGTAATATGTGTCATGCTAAATAGAAAGTACAGTACCACAATAGACCCCCGTAGTTGCATTGAGCATTTAGTAAATGTATACTTCTAAACATAAAACAAAGTGGGTACTAACAGAGTAAGTCAGATATAAATCTGCATACATTAATCTCCCAGGCAGGCATATCATACTCTGCACGCAATGATTACGTATGTAAGTAGGTGAAATGCCTATCAAGTCCATCCAGCTATTTATAAATCGGAGTTTCTCGTTTTCAGCTAACATTATCCTTGACTTACGCTCCCTTCTTTAGGCAAACAATCTAACTGGCTAATTCAATTTTATTCCTAAACCCACAATTCACATTTGGCACTACCGCATTCTACACGCTAGTACTAATCGCAAGAACTAATACTGGATAATAACACTAAATTAAAAATGAGAGGCAATATTTATTATATTGCAAAATGCTTGTAATTTTGGAAACTTTCAAATCGTAACCTTAATTTTGCGTTTCTATAATGTGTACTTGATAATAGGCTTTTAAAGCTTTAAGGTCTTGGTCAAACGAAGACCAACTATTTGATGCGCGCGCAACTTATGACGTCACGCACTGCTTTCACCCTATGGTCTTGGTTTAGGTTTTTTACCTAGACCATGTTTTGAACCAAGAATGACTTCATTTATGGTTCGACTTTAGGTAAACGTAGTTTACAAACGATAACTGTGAGGGTGCTATTAAAATACATTTTAAACTACTCTGAATGTAAGTTTTTGGTAAATAATCAACTATTACATTCATTTCTACTTGAAAATAGTCAAGTATTTATAATTATGACCACTGAATCCGAACAATTCTGTTTTAAAAGTGACATTAGATTTGACATTGTTTTACTTTTTGTTCTCAAGTGAATGTTGCAATTCTGTGTTTTAGCTTCATGTAAATGGGGATTTTCAGAGAACTCTTCAGCAAATAAATGTCTGCTTTCTTAAAATTGAAATGTTCCAAATATTTATCATAACCAACTCAAAATTAAATGACCTTGAAATGGGAAGTTTCTCTTCTAAATTTTTGATACATGCAGCTGTTGTAAGATCATCGTCATCACAGTCCTCCAATAGGGGAATCAACAATAATTCGTTTGACAGTTTTGAAAAGATGTATACTTAAAATTTTTGTGTTGTTATTAATTTTAGAGATTAGTAAAGTTGATGTGCAGTGTTTAGTATGAGCAAATTTTAATTTTTGCGCCGTCATTTTTCAAACAATTCTGAACGATGTTGCGGAAAGACAAATTGCACATGTACGTAAACCAAGACCATAAAACTTGGTTTAGGTCTTGGGGCATACCAAGACCTTAATGCTATAATTACCTAATACTAAAGTAATTACGTAATCTTGGTTCATAAGTAAATGTGCTCGGTTATATAATATATTATTATTGCTAACAGCTGCACAATAAGACTGGTAATTAACACCAAGTCACCAAACATTGCATGGTAAACGAAAACTAACAAAATAAATACGATTGTATTTAAGGACTACATCCTACATCCTGGCTTTATTTAAACGTAAATATTTAATTATGACTATTTATAGGTATGACAAAAACAAAGGTTAGAAAATAACGAACGCTAAGGTAAGTTGAAATTCTAAATGCAATCGCAATGCTGAAAGTAAACTTACATAGAAAACTGAGAAAACTAGCACGGCAGTCTAAGACTATGGAAAATACTAATGAAATTACAGGAATGGTAAACATTTAGTGTGGAGAGGTTTACTAATACTTTTATCTCTAGCATACAAAGTATTGTATCACTTTGTGCTGCATAAGCATTTTTTTAAGTGTGTACATAACAGCGTGATCACTTACTCTAGTCTCGACAAAATGACTGGCTATAAAAATACACTGTGTTCGCTTATATTGAAATTATAGCAGCACTGCTCACGTAGTGTGCTATTTCTATTTCTACAATCACACAAAGAAACATTGTAAAATATTGTGCACATACACACGTTGCACTAGGCAAAATTAGAATGGGATGCGATTTTTTGTGTGTAACATGGATAGTTGCCAAGAATCGAAAATGTAAACGATTGTCACTTGAGACTTCGCAAAGTGAAGTCGAGTCGAGTTGGTCGTACATGTAACACTAACACAACTTTTCATTGCATTTTCTCATTGTCAGTGGTATACTGCCAACTATATCTATACCAGTGTTAGTAATATGTACAAGTGCTTCCATGAACATGTTTATACAAAATACATAACACAATACATAAATATTATTATGAATTACAAACAATACTGTTACATGTGTAGCTACATATAAAAATAAATGTAAAACGCCTGTAGTACCCTCAAACTTTATTTTTATTGTAGCTGCACTTAAAACTTATTGACCAAATGTCATTATTAAGTTTTATCAGATGTAGACGACAGACTATAGCACTAATAAAACAACAAGGCTAGGAAAGGTCATGTAAATATTATATTTGGATACTGTGCTCACTTCAATCGCATTGTAAGGATAAGTCTTAAAAGTAATCTCTTAGTTCTGCTTATTTATGCTATAATTGTCAAGTTGAAGGAGATAAATATATTAGTGACTCGTTATTCTTTCGCTCCTCCAGCGTGCAAAGTCTAGACAAAACATTACTTAACTACTTCGTTAAGATTTGAATAAACGTAGACAACAAGTCAACACAAAGTCAGCAAATCTAACTAATTAGTGGTTCTCAGAAAAATCGATGCGACCCCATATACTTATCTATACGACAGTATGAAAACTATTTATAGATTATAGTAACACTTTAATATTCAAGGAATACTACAATAATATACATCACTTGAACCGCTTCTTATCTCATTAATTTCTTTCCCGTATTCGCAGGTCAAACTAATAATAAGTTATCTTAATCTTCTCTTCTACCATACTTACCACAATATAAAGGTTTCTTGCTTTGTCACCAAATTATTATGCAATATGAAATACTATACGAATTACCATTGACGCGTAGTAATATTTCTTAAGACAAATAACGAAAAATCTAGTCAGGATTATTATTTGTACTTCCATGTTTAGCAAACGTAAATTTACTGATGTATGTATAGTAATATATTATCTTTGTCCGTTCTCATAAATACATCCATATGTACAGAAACTAACTAGAATATCCTTAGTATACCAAAACTACACAGTAAATAAAAATCTATTCTAATTTGAAGAGCTGTCTGCTATATTTATGGCAAAAGTATTTACTATTTTCATGGCATGACACAAAAACTATATACCTCTATACTTAAATGTTAGACTCGGACTACTTTGACCTTGTTGTGATAATAATTTACAATTTTATAAGGCCATTTTATCATTGCCACATTTATGTCCATGAATGACTAACAACGACACGAATTACGGAATTCCAGCAGAAAGTCGTACAGTCGTAGTGACTTGTGGCTGAGGTATTCACATTACTTATATTTATATTTATGGTACATTTCACTTAGAAGATACAAAACTAATTAGAAAACAGTAATAAAATATTGCTTAAAATTGTACTTGATTTATAGTAAGGACACTACAACAATTAAGGTAATAATGACACGGTCGACGGTCGTATGTAGAATACGGACTGGACACTGTGACCAGTAACTACATGAAATCAGCCAGAGATAAATATAAAGTAAGGGAGGTACTGCGAACTTTTCTTAATGGAAAAGCATTACATATTGCATGATAATGAATAAGGAAATACGCATATTGTTTGTATGTACAATGTACATTAGAATCCAGACACACAATGACCATGACCTTCCTATTGTGTGTGAGATACAGATATATCCTATTAAAAGACCATTCGTAAAATTTTATCCATATCTCCTCCTATCTAGTCTGTCTAGTGTCTAGAGACTACAAATTCTACGAAATTGTTAACAGACTATTTTGTTTAACGACACTAGGGTAGTGCGTTATCCTACCCTATAAAAGTCAGTGTCAGAAAATAATTGGAATACCACCTTCAATTTACAAATTACATTTAAAACCTTCCAGTAATGGTTTCACTAACAAATATTTAGTTAAGATTGAATTCTTAATTATATATGAGAAAGAAAAAACATTTAATTATTGCCTTTCGGCAAATAAACAAATGATTGTTACTATAAAGCATTATATCGATCTGTACGATTTTTAAATACTTAACTTAACGCAATGAATTTAATTAACGTTTAATATCTAACCCTTGTCAAATATAGCAAACATAATATATAGTTCACCATACAATACAGACAACCATAACATGCAATATGTAATACCATCAGAAAAATACTTCCGCAACAATAATTGTAGTATTTGTCCAATAATACTGTCCTTGAGTTTTAATAGTATTCATTGTGCTATTCATTCCAAAATAATTTAAATTGCAGTTTTTTTCGTCTGGCCATTTGTTGCAATTTTATAAAACGAGGTCAATTAAAATATATGGCATGACATGAAACTTGTTACTGCTGTAATGTCCCTTGTTTTAGGCCAACTTAAGTCAATAAATATAAAATTAGACATGATGAATACCATTTGCCAACTTGTCAACCATAAAAAGCAACCCTGTATACGTATACGAAGATTTGTAGAAGTATGGAACACTTAAACTTATACTCATCATCTCATCAATCATTTAAAATGCGGATACATCGTAAAACATAATCATACTTTATCATTTATATATACAAACTTTGACTTTAGAACTAATGCTAAGTTACTGGAGATTTGGGATCATTCCACCATTACGTCATACTTGCAGAATTAATCAACTAATGGGTTGCAAACTTTTAATATGCCTACCCACATCTCTGTATTATAACAGTATGCAATAAGGGGACCTAAAAGGAATACCTTTATGGTGCAAAGAAATTGGCTAATTTTGAAAATCAAGTCTGAGTTTAACTGTCAATACCTTTAGTGCTTTTTGTTTCGAAATTTTCTGTATATAAACAGAATAATTGATAATCTATTTTTACTAGCGTAAGGCAAAAAGCAAGCAGTAAAATAAGAATACAAATAACTTAGGCTTACTTGATTGTATCCACAATTTCCAGGGCTCCATCCACTCGATCCTATTAATTAACGAAACTTAGATACTTTCTGAGAAATACACAACTTTATGAATTAAGCTTTTTACAAAATTTTTTATTTTTAGAAGTATGGAGGAATCTTATCAATTCTGGAAAACATGCAATCAAGAGCAGAAGTATTCTGCTATTTAATAGTTATTACGTAAAAAGCTTTTTTAAATGTCAAGGACAAAAAATAATGTGAAATTATAAATACCTTGCCACTGCCGTTTGTTAGAGGCCATCCATAAACAGCAGGTTCGGTTCCATGAACCGGGCTGTGCAACCGAAGTTCCATTGCCATTATTGTCAAGAAATGTGCAAACGACAACAGTAGGCCAATGTCTTCGTTTCCGTTTCCCTTCCACTTTCCTTTTGGTGCAGACAATAACTCCTTCGAAAAATCTTTTAAATTCCTCTCACTCGTTGGCAATGATTTACCCAATTTTGGCCAGTATTCGCAACATGCATGCAGTTGATAACCAAACTAGTCCACCCCAGTTGCCTTGTTTGATTTTGTATCAGAATGAAAACATTTTCTACATTTTTGTGAATCTGCAAAAAATATACAATAAGAAATCAACGTAAATGAATGAATTCCCATCCCAAGGAATTATTATTATTATGTCAATACTGTTTTGAATGGCTATTACTGCAATTTTGTGTTCTTGAAAAGTTATTGTTCTTTAAATGTCAATTGCGTAATTAAAGGTCACTTGCGTAAATATTTCAAGTCAAGATATTCTTTCCGGAAAAATAATAATTTCCGAATTTGCTTTAGTCATTCACGTTTAATTATGCTAACAAGTTCTTAAAATACAAAAAGAAAAAGAAAAGTCTATTGCAAATACAAACAGTCTAACCTAATAACGTTTTACGATACTAATAACGGGTATTTGCTTTAATTATTATTCCAGTACTTCTATCGGAACGGAAGTAATAAAAAGGAAAAAATTCAATTTACTCAATAAATTGCTTTTCTTGCTGATTATGTTCCATTCACCCTATTCACCCAATACAATTAACTAACATTCATTCTTTCTGAATATCACACCACACCTACCCCAATGGGTTCATCTCCATTCTCCAAATACATCCTGAACACCATTAGCATTTAAATCGGCATATACAGGTTTTAGGAAGAATGTGCAATATCGAACAATGATTCATTTGTTATTGTTTATATCTATATAGTTTATTAGCATAATTATGGAAGTATAAAATATAACCACTATTTTCAAATACCCGTTTCGTGTCCTTTGGATTTTTAAGAGTTAATCAGATTATAATGTAAGTCTTCGTCCCTAAAAATATGTACTTCAGTTTCAGGCAGCGCCCGCCTTAGAAATCTGAGGCCCCCGGCAGAATGGCGTAAAATATAGAAAAAATGTGGATGCTATTTGCGCGAAGCGCAAAATTTTTTGCAATTTTAACAAAATGTCCTTAGTTTTCTTAATTTTGAGCATCAGTTTTTTGGATTTCAGTAAAATATCCCAAAAATGTGAATATTATTTGCGCGAAGCGCAAAATTTTTGCCAATTTTAACACAATGTTCTTCATTTCCCTTGATTCTGAACATCAGTTTTTGATTTCACTAATAAAATACAGAAAATGTTAATAATAAATGCGCGAAGCGCAAAATTTTTTTCAATTTTGGCAAATTGTCCTTAATTTTCCTTGATTTTGGACATCAGTTTTTGAATTTCACGAATGTCTGTAATTTTGAGGCCCCTAAAATTTTATGAGGCCCGGGCAAAAGCCGGAATTGCCCGTCCTTAAAGCGGGCCATGGTTTCAGGTTCAGGTAAGTCACTGTCACTATAAAGATAATTTACTTTTATTTATAATTGAGTTGAATACTATAATAGATCTGTAGACAACCATTTCCTCTGTATATTTAAAACGGTGCTTCAGCTGTTTTACTTTTATCTATAGATTTATTTAATTTTCACAACATGCAATAGAACACTGAAAAAAGCATTTCTGAATTTCAGATTTATTCGGAAATTCAGCCGGGAGAATAAGAGAGTTTTTACTTACCGAAGGGAGACGTGAAGTGAAGTAAATAACAATCAACAAACAGTTAAACTTTGAAAGTGTGGCAATGTAAATTGTAAAGGCAATTGAGTGACAACAAAACTGTGCCTTTAACTTGAGTTGGAAGTTGGAATTTTGGGTTTACCAATAATCACCACACTGATACAAAACGAAGAAAATGACGCAACGAATAACTAATAAAGGCAAGACTGGAACAGAAAAAAACCGAAAACTGGATTTCAGCAGGGTAAACACATTTCACTTGCTACACTACGCGGAGAGATAATTTTCCCCAACTAGCACTAAAGGTGAGTGTTGTCAAAAAGTCCGAACCATTTTTCTAATAATGTAGTTTGTCAACGCACCTTGACCATAAATGTTGTAAAGAAATAATTAAATTTGAAATGACCGGAATTTCGCACTAATTTTGGTGTATACCACACAGGCGTAAAAATCGTTACAAAATGATTGCGGGTATAATTATTATGTACGTCGTTAAGTGGCCTGTACCTTGTTGTAAATTTGCATATCTATTTTTTACAGAGAATCGGCAATTGGACAAATTTACAATTGGAACGTTTGTGCACTACACACGTAACTAAATAACTTTTTCACATTTCTAATTTTCCGAGACATCTTGACCATTTGTAAAATCATTACATATAATAATTATATTCAGGATGCAAAAGTGTGTACTACTGGAACAAGAATCCACCCCGGGGGACACCTTTTTCGATTGTGGCTATCGATGGTGATCATTTTGTTGTGTTGTGTGCAATTTCCGTCCAACATTCCCAATTAAAGTCCTGTCCAGGAAAACCACTCCATAGGCAACAGCTCCTCGAAATCACTTAACTGTGTCACATTTTCCGACGGTTATTTTCAGTGTCGGAAGTGTAAATTTCGACTGTGATGGATTTCAAAATTGGGGAACTACCTAACCCGATATTCAAACCTAAGAAAACCAACATGAACACATACACAACAGAACACCACCACACCGCTCTCACTGTAGCCACAACCTACACTGTAAATGCTATCAAATTGAATGCAATGCAAAAAGGCTTCAAAAGAAAACTATAATCCAAAAATCCAATGCTACGGCTCGGGTTCATCGTATTCCCATTCTTCCATCCCTTCCACAAGATGCAATGCACTCTTCCCAAACCCACATCTTCTTTTCAACCCCACAGTTTTGAAAACCCAAGCACTGGCGATATTCTCCTCGACAGAAAAGAGTTACAGTCAATGGCAACTTGGCTTAGAGAACCCAGCGCCTAAAATCTCCAGGTTACTCTTGTTCCCCTTTTTACACAGTCAGAATGCATTACAGCAAAATATTCTTTTCCTCAGCAACTCTTCTCTGGTTGGATACGCCTTTACTCAATTACACCATATGGACTTCGGTGGAGCTTGAGGATGGACTACAAATGGAAGGACGTCTCTACCAGTGACAAGCTCTGCCTTTAACAACGACCGTCTTTCTACTTTTCAAACGAATACACTGCAGCACCCCATGTCATCCTAAAGTTGAACCAACTCAGTACAACATAGAGCTAATCGTCAGCTTAACCACAAGGTTCAGAATTCGTGTGCGTCCTTATACAAAATATATCTTCGCCAGCGGAAACTCTTCAACACGAACATTCATGAAACATTTCTTCTACTAACTCTGGGAGCTTATTCATTACATGCTCTATAATGTAAGCGGTTTTTCCCACAGTATATACCAAGTTGGTATATATAAACTAGAAATGTAGCCGGTATAATGCTATTATGTTCACTAAAACAACTCCAAACCAAAACATTTATACCTACTCAATAGCTACTCCAAACGTTCAGTGCGCTACATCTCGGATCTTTCGCAATCCTCTTCAAGGATTAACCAATTCTGAACTTTCCCCGGCAGACGGTGATAAAGAGTTAACTTATGATTCATTGCTAACCCTAAAACTTATGGAACTCTGTATAAATGCCTAACAAATCTTTGTTTCAAACATTCTATGAAACTTTCAAGGGACTTCTAAAGATGTTTTCCAAGTTTGATCTCATTCGGTCAATCCGTTCTCCAGTTATCTATCAGTAACTGATATTCATTCCTCTAAATTAACTGATGAAACGTAATAGTGAAATTAAGTATCATCAGTATCTTATTAATACCTATTTAAGCAACATAATTTAAATTGAAGATGACATAATTAATTATAATATGGCAGTTAATTCATGGGATTGAGCAATTCTCCAATGTTGGTATGAAGCAAAGAATTAAATTAAAGAATGTATTTTCATTTGGTTAAAATTCTTTAATACTTTTCATTAATGTCCACAATCTTTCATCAATACATATTTACATATCATGTTATTTTATGCGAACATATATATCATCAGTTTTCTTTCTTTATTCTCCCTAATATCAGCAATTTTGACATTAAGTCTTATCATAATATGTACTACACAAAGAAAACTTCTAGCTGTAGCTGTACAATAGTACAATTACAATACAAAGCTTCGTTATATTTCATTCAGCCTTATATGGCCACCTATTTAAAGAAATGCTAATTAGTAGTTTCATCAATGTTATATGTAATGACAAGAAAGCGTATATTTATACAATTATTATTGTTCAAAAAGTTCTTACGAGTATTAATGAAGAGATTCATTTTGCATATTTTAATTGCATTTCTGGATAATTTTTTTTGTTTAATTTACAGCTTTCTAAATGCCCAGTTAGTTAAATAACTTATTAGTTATGATTTATTCTTACGATCAATGTAATATGTAATAACGTGTCTTACCAATAATAATAATACTTACTGAGTTATTTTAACAGATGAATATACAAAATGCGTTAAAACGTATTAATTCGTGTTGTAACAAAGAATTGTGTGTAGTGTATAATGAGTGAGTAAATTGTTTGTAAATAATTTATAAACAGGGAATCCAACGGTGTATTTACAATTGGCTAGGTGGTATTTGCTAACGGAGAATAAACCATGACCCATATATACAGTGATAAAGCACCGAAAAGTTAAAACTTTATTTTTTGAGTTTTTTGCAACTTTTAGTGAAATCCCCAATGCATTGTCATTAGGTAATATTTTCCAATTTATTTATTGTATGTGTATAATACACTAAAGAAATGTCATTTCTGCATAATTTTTCAGGTCTCTCCTTTAGCAAATGTTAATTACCTAACTAAATATTTCTTTTGCACATTTTACCTTCAGTACTTGTTTTAAGTACGTATAAAAAGCTCGTATTCTACTGTGTATAAATAAGCTAGCATTTAATACTATTTGTCAATGTACTTTCGTTACCAAACAAAATATCGTATCATAAACCATTAGCGCAGTACAGTACAACATAACATTGATTCGTAAAAATAATTAAAACAATTATCACTTCACTATTTTAGTTCCTCCTTATTTAGTACCGTAGCCAAACGATGAGTATAACGTAATATGTAAACCATGAACACAAAAGTTGTCATTAAAAATAAAAATAATTTGATTTACACACAAAGTACACTCATACCTACATTTACATATTGAATACATATATTTACACATAACTAAATAATAATAAACTCCAAGTCTACAGTTCTTGTGTTGAATTAACTGCGTCGCGCTGCAGATAATATGTTGACCCTCTGCAATTAAAACTGGAAAGGTTAATTTTTTCGTTTTATTAATACTAAGTCGGCACATGGAGATAGTTCACAATGTAAATATAATAGTCTACCCAAATTATTGGCAGAGGAAACTATTGCTACTTTATAATGGCAAACCTCGAAGAACTATATTTTAATTTTCAAAAGGATTATATTTTATTGTATATACATATCTATAGATGTTGAAGCGGATTATTTCTTAAGCCGGAGTATGTTATTAATATTTTAATGGTATAAGTATATTCTTAGAATAAATTATCAATTATCGGAAATATTAATAAAATTAAGTTAACATTGGTTTCTAGTAAACAAAAACTTCACATAGAATGGTATTGAATATTCTGTCCCATCGATTTGGTACTGGAGTTGATTGAATGTAAATGTATCGACCTTTAACAGCATTGTCGGCACAATCAAATCTCAATTTGGTATGAAACAATGCATTATTGGATCTTGAAACGGATCCACATTTGGGCTCTGCTTCGATATCCGGTGAATCTAAACGAGCTTTATTGCTTACATACACAGTTAGTCTTTCCAAGTTGAATACGTAATCTCTGTATGTTGTCACTTTGTCTGCACAGTAAAAAATGCTCAATTCAGAAAACACTTTAAAAAAATTGATAATTAAATAAATAAATAGATTCTTAATTTACCTTGACCATCTCCTTGCCAAGTCAGGATCATAACTCCAGTAACTTCAGACTTTTTCCCTAAATCCACCATCCAAATTGGGTTTTCAGCATAGTAATTGTCCATTATTGCGCATTTAGGTAGAAGGATATCTTCACTACCATCGACAGCTTGGGAAGCGTGTCCATATTTCCAATCTTTCCAAAAGTGTCGTTTGTCATTTGACCAGATTTCTTTTTTGTATGCAAGATTCTCCACTGTAAACCCAAATTGAAATATATTAATTGCATTCAGTAATTTCCACTAAACGTATCTGCGTATTAAGATTAAGCGTATTTTATTTGTAATATGTATATTAGCAAGCAATAGTAATATCTAACATTAGATTTTACATTGTATTGCATTATTTAGCATAATTTGTGGTGAAAGTTTTTCATTTGAGGAAAAAGGAAGAGTAAAATCAACGTTTGTTCCAGAATTTGTGAAAAAGCTTACTGCAAGGTGCTAATTCGTTTAATCGAAAGAAATTGGGTGGGCAGAGTCTTGAAGGGCACCCCAAAACGGCAGCTCTGAGTGCTATATGATTGTGCCACGTAGTAGGATGAAGACGGACGAAACGAGCGACAAAGGGAGTATTCAAGTAATGCCGTCTTTCTGTTGTTTTGTCCATATTTCCGCCAAAAATCTATTAAGTGAAACAAGGAACTTAACTCAGGGTATCACTCAACTGTAATGATTCAATATATTTCTGGAATTAATAAAGGAGACGCACACGGAGAAATGAAATTACCAATAGCAGTAATAAAACTGTCACCGAAAATTATTAAGAACTCACTTTTGGACTTAGATGGTTAGTTTCCTTATAGTAGTACCAAATGGAAGTGTCATTGCTATACGAAATGGTGTAGGAAGTAACCCAATGTCTACGACCTGTGTCTCCTCTTCCTCTTGTCAAAATTCCTGTAACTGTTGTTGGAGGTCCTATTTCGAATTGCAGCCATTGATGAGCTAAAAAAGCATCCAATAGACATTCTTCAAGGTTAAGAAAATCACAATTCAGAGCCATAGAACTTGAAAACGTAAAAACGATGTCTGAACAAATGTTAAATCATAAATCATTAAGCAAAAACCAAAATAATACGAATTTGCCACGATTTTGTAACTTGGATAAGATTTTTCGTGATTCATGAACAGTAGCATTAGTTATAAGTGCCATTAAATCAAACTAGAAAAATAAATAGCCAAGGTAAATGGAAGAGTTACTTAAGAGATAATGTTTTCCAAGACATGGAATTCCACTTACTATTACTGTGTCTAGAGCACCAAGCCCTGTGAGAATCAATGTGAGCATCTTCAGGTTGACACGAATTTTTCTTAGCCCACGAGGCAAAACTGGAGGCAGTTAATCCAGAGCCGATGCCCGGTCCGCTGATTAAAGATGCGCATTCTGCAACACAAGAAAAGATAAGAAAAGAAAGCACCTAGACAAATTACTTGCTAATTTTTAGCATTCTGTCTCGGCACGCTTTACTTACGCTAAAGTATTTTACGTATGTAGTGGAACAAATAAATTACATACTTTCATACAAATAGTAATCAATTCTAATTCTACACTCCTATCTTGTTAGCGCCGCGTTTACTTTATTTTGGCTCACTCACTCAGTAATGTATAGATTAAAGATTAAATCAATTCTTAAGATCTTAAGTAAATAGAATAGATACAGTTTCAGATTCTACGGAGGTATACAGATGTCTGGTGGAAAGGAAGCGTCAGCAAGTCGTACATCTGCTACGTGTTTATTTGTCTTGCTAAGCTATTCGATGATCTAGAGAACTGTTGGGAAACGACAGCAAATCGTGTGGGAAATGTAAGACAGGAAGGAAAGTCAGGAAACATTCGCTGCTTGTTGTCGGTGAAATAAGGCGATGGAAAGCCGCTTTCGCCTGAGAAAGCATTCCTGACTTAGATTTATACCCTTGTGTAAACTACATTACTGCAAATCTGTGTTCATTTTCTATTTAAAGAGTTCTGTAGAGTAAAAGACGCATTTTTCATGAATGGCAGTTCAGGTCACCCCAAGAATACTTTAACATTGCAAAAATGTATGAAAATGAACTTTAGTTTAGAGGTCTGTCGTTTTTCTGAGCATGCTAACTTATAATCGCAACCGGAAACAATTTTATCATCTGATATTTCATAAATAGTTAAACTGCACCCTGTAAATAAATGTTTATTGGAATTGAAGACTATAGAACAGTTTGAATACACAAAATAAATTCGAAAATATGTCTAGAATGTGTTATGTATGTATTCATTGTTGGATTTTTCCAGAAAACAGAAAAGAGTCTTTAGAGGAGAGAAATGAGAAAAGGGGAAACATAGATTTCTCTTAGTCACAGCGAGGAAAAATGACTTTTGTGCAAATACATACATAAATGTATAAAGAGTGCGATGGAAGTGATCTTTGTCTCACTAACTTGATTTCTATGTAGAAAGGATGAGTCCGGGTAAAAAGGGCACGCTGATTCCCTTCGCTAAGTAATATCGCTTTATCAATGGGGAAAGGAAAGATACAATGAATAATGCATATGCTTAGTGTCCATGTTAGATATTGAGGAAGCTTGATTCTATTTCTCTTCTAGGTACACATAAATTGCTGTGATGTGTGTAGGAGAAAGTCAATTGAAGTGAAATAAAGAGTCGTTGAATTTCTATGGACATTTTCAAGAGAAATGGAACTTTCTCTGATGCAGACGCCAATTTGATTAAATTCATGAAATTCTTTTGCATTCTCATTGCAACTGTGATTGTGCTTCGTACCTATATATTCTGGAGAAAGTGTATTTATTTTATAGTCTCTTATTGAATTGTGGTTTGATTTCACGTAAGGATTCTTGGAATCCATCTGTATGTATATTAGTATTCTTTATGGCGTATATTATGATTAACTCTGTGTCGGCTCGACAAAAGAGACCTTTATTCGCTTTTTCGTTGAATTTGGACTTCCTTCTTAGTTGAGTCCTGTACAGAGATAACTACGTACTTTTCAAAGAAACCAAATAGAGCAGAGAATGGCAATACAGGGCCAAGTTTGTAAATTTCTTCTGTCTCGTGTCATTTCTCTTATCTTGTCTTATGTAACAAACATTAGTGTACGAGACAGTCAGTGTCTTTTTCCTGATACTTTAGATACTTACTTACTTTACTTGGATTTAGATTCGCCTTTCTTTGTTATTCTTCCATAGCAGTCACTTCACTCATTCACATTCCTTGGTGCGTATACATAGTTAACTACTTATATTAGCAGAACGTGTATATGGTTAGTTCCCTCTACAGACCAGACCACTTACACATCTAACTGTCAAACTGTCTTCCTTTCCTATTCATTCTCTTCTCTAATTCGTCCTGACTCGGCAACTTTCATCACATCAAACTCATTCTCAACTTCTCCGATTTGCCTCATCAACAACTTTATCAATGTTTGTCATGTAGCAACAAATTACAAAATCTCCTCTTTTATAATTGCAACCCTAGTACTGAAAATCAAATAAAACCAAATTTACAAACTTTCCATTCAATATTTCAAGATTATCCTGCGATTTAGCCTTAAAACAGAATTTAAACTTTATTTTATTTTATTTTCATATTTTTGAATATCTGATATGAGTGCTCTCTTCAGCAAGTTCAATAAAAACTTGGGATTGTTAAGTTTTCAAGATTACTTCTAATTTTACACACATTTCTACAAAAATAATACATAGTTTTACTTTAGAGCTAAATAGTATCTTTTACTTGTAAATTATTTATAGAACTGTAAGGGAGAATTAGATTCAACTCCGTCCCCATCCTTGAATTTTAGAACAAATTGTTGGAATTTCCTACATTACAAATTGCAAATGAATGGAAATAGTGTCAAATATTTTAAATTTGTACTTGTGCAGGAGCAAATGCATCAGAAATTGTAATGTAGGTATTAAAAGGAGATGAAAGAAGAATAATTAGGATCATGTGCATCTGCACTGTGCACTATTTAAGATTAGATGGCACAGTAAAGTCAACTGAAGGCAGTTTAACAATTTTCTGCAAGTGTAGTAGATTTGAGAAACGTATGCATTCGTCCTTTTCAAATAAGATAAATAAGTTGTGGTTGGTGCTGTGTAGTATGTAGTGGTTAGAAAAGTAATTCTTGGATTATTTATAACAAATTACAGAGATACTTGGTATATAATGGTAACCGCTGTAGCTTGTGTTAAGTGCATTCAGATTTGTCCCTGTCATTCTGCTCCACTGGCACTGACTGTTTGGGTTGTGATAATAAATATGCCGTAATTTTCCATTTGGTGCAATTTGCGTGGATGTAGATGGGAATTGGATGGATGGGGACAGAAGAGGACAAGACAAGACAAATAAATATCCGTCATTCCACCACACATTACAGTACAGTGCAGATATACAGTTGGGTGTGCAAACCAGATCATATTTGCATACCTACTCTTTTTTGATTTAATGGACTATGCACATATAAATTCTACAACTTACCACGCTTTTTAAGAACACAGTAGTAAAATAAACTGTGACTGATCGCTAGACTAAATTGCAACTGTGCTCTGCTTTTCTGTCCTCTACTGTACTGCACTATTTTTTACATGACTTATCGGGGTCTTAATTCACTCGGTTACATTTTCGTTTTTTCTTTATGAATATATACAGTACAGTGATGCCCCTAAGTCGCGCATCATAGGAAATTGGGCAATACTTTAATATTTGAAAAATCCTCTCAAACTATTTGGGAAATATTTTCGAACACATTAATGATTTTCCTATGATGCGTGACTTGGGTCCCAAACCTAATGTTATCTCCCTATGATGCGTGATTTAAGCGCATCGCTGTACTTACACTTACACGTATGGTAGATTTAGTAGAAAGAGAGTTGTCTGGAATAGTAACAATCCCAAAGTGAAAGTATGACAGTAAACAAATATCTTTTACCAACCATTTATACTATAACAGAATTTGCATTACAAGATAAACTTAAATATTCATGAATACCAAAGCACAAAGATACGAAATATATTATTACGTGATTCGAAATCATATATTAAGTTTAGGAGGTAAAGAATAATACTAAAATTGTCATTCTGACTATTATTATTTGTCAAGTGGTCCGCATTATCATTCTATCCACTCGCAGTAGATTATATGCTGATGATTGTGTTGACTAATGCTGTGTAAAGATGTGATGTAATGTTATTTAGGAGTATATTAACAGAAAAGATGAAAACCTTGACAGCCGAGTATTTCCAGACGAAGACTAGGATTTCGATGCCACTCTAGAACATGGAGACGAACAAATCTGGCTGTGACGGGTGAATCCAGCCACACACTTCGGATGTTATACGAGTCCAAATTCCCACGAAATGTCTTCAAGATAAAAATATCAATTCTTAAAATGATTTCAATGAACTCATCCTAATTTTCACTTTCAATTTTCTATTCTGTTACATCTATCCAATCCAAACAAATTCCTTACACCATTTTCTTTAAAAACCTGCAATTTTTAAATAATACGAATGCACTGTAAATAATTTAGAAAGAATTTTGAAGACCAATTCAATGCTAAATTTTGAGAGAAAGTAAAACCTGCCATTTGTTCTAGAATATTTTTTACTAGATGTTTACAAAAACTAAATAATGTTAAATTGAATATTTGCAACTAAAATTCTTCTGTTTCATTTCTCTTTGACAAGAAGTTAAACACGGTCCCATTTGCATTAATTTGTTTTAAGTGTATCAGTTCCATGTTGTAAGGGTTGCGGTACAACTTCTCTACACGCCTTTTCCTTGTTTCCTACAATAACTATGATGTAGAAATGCAAACAACTTTATTTACTTAGTTTCAGACCGCAGAAAGTGCTTAGCATTAAATTTTGGTCTCTAATCACTAAATCCTGAAACGTATTCTTATTTCCCTGACTTTAGGTATTCACTGAAAAAAGTAAACCAGGAAATCCTATTGTATTTCAGCTTGGTTGCGTTTCCTATTTGTCAGTATCACAAAATGTGTGTGACAATGAAAAAGACAGCACCTCAATTCCTACTTAAGTGAATATTCTAGATATGCAGTGCTTAGGAGTACAAACAATATGCTAATTTGACAGGCACAGACAGGGAAAGAAAGTATCTGTCCCAGTCTGTCGCAAAAATCACATGAATCTCAAAAAAGATATTTGCATCAAGTTTTACCAGAAAGAAAGCGGATAAAAATCTTGTATACAAAAGGCAAGTTAAACCAAACGTAACGGAAAGGGAGAAGTTTCTGTCAAATGATACTCAAGATGTAACTTGAGATTTTTGATTGCCCTTTCACTTTCATTCAACTTTTACTCAAATAGTTTTACACTTTTGTACTGTCTACAATGTATTTAAGTTTTCTCTAGCAAATTCTGCTCTTTAAATCATTTTCACTCCAAAATCATTAATTTTGGGCTCACTTTTCAGAAAAATCTTTAATAAACCTGAAAAATGAGTGTAAGATTTTCCTTACAGTTCAGATATACTTAAATAATGATCCCGAGGATATTTTGCTGAGAACAATATAATATATCGGATTTTACCCGTTTTTTGCCATAGACATCATGAACAAAATCCCATTTGAAGGCATCTTCACTGAAAGCCAAGGTGAATGAAGTGACCCATTCCAGTTCGTCACCCCTTCCTTGAGTTAACAGTCCGCTGACTTGTGTCAACACTCCGAGATCAACGAGAATCCAGTGACTTTCTCCAGGACCAGTGCTCAATGCACACCAAGCTTGAGATCCAGGTTGATGAAGTCGAGCGAACTTTACTTGACAAGTTGGCTCGTCTCGGACAGAACTGGCTGACAGTTGCCAGTCTTCGATTTGACCTGTCATCAACCCCAGTGGTTTGGAACAACCTGAAATGCCATCACAAACAATATTACATTATTTCAAAATCACTGGTTTATGGTAGAAATATAACATGTTAAAGGACGATGGTGGCTAGTACCTAATCCTATTAATGTACGAATATTTTTTAGTAATACATTATTAGAGAACGGTGTTATTTAACAATTTCATACGACAATTTTGCAAAAAAGTATTGCATTGATACTTTGAAATATTAATTTATCTCAAATCAAACTTTTCAAAGTATACAAAACCCTAAGCTGCAGGTTTCCTATAAAAACTATAAAACTATGTACTTTTGGTTATTCATATAAATTCTTTAATACAAGGTGTCCATAAAAGATTAGATTCGAAAAATAGTAGTATTTTCAAATCCTACCATTTAAAAGGATATGTTTTTCACCTTGATTAGCATAATACAGCAATACGTATGTATGTAGCTTTTGTTTGAAACGCTGCAACAATGTTTCCGTACTAAAGTATCAATTTAGGTAACGTATTCAACAGAAGTTTCAGGTTGCTTTGCTTTTGCTTCGACAATAGGGGTATTAGTTTGGAACATTTGCATGCTAATGCTTCTACTCTGGTTTTGGTAACATTGAAAGAAGAAAGGACATTAGGTTCGTAATAAAGTCTTTCACTTCTCTCCTTGTGTAATAATGACAATAGGAAAAAATGAAAAGTTTTCCACTTAAAGAAGTCAGAACTATTATAAACGCAAAGTAGGGAAGGAAAATACAGCTGGGTACAAATGTACTATACTTATGATACGATTTGGCAAATTGCTTGATAAGTATAACCGTTTTTCTGTATGAAAACAATTGAGGAGGAGAAACTTGGAAATGCGTACTAAAAAAGATGCTATAGCTGTATATTGTGTTCTTAGGCCTGAAGAAGTATGGAAAAAATGCGGATGTTTTCAGTAGTGTAGAAAAAGGACCTTAAAAACTATTAGGGAACGGAACAAGTCTTACATGCTTCATTTACCTTATCTGTGTACAGTCATAAGGCTTGTTGAATTTTAGCATCTGAGAATGTTCCGAGTATAGATAATAGATATACACGGTATGAAGCACTCAAAGCAAAAAGTGATGACAAGGGAAGATTTGTAGTTGTGGCAATCAGTCTATGATAGCGTTTGCAATTTATTTTAACCAATGGGAACGTTGGCACTACTTATCTACCACTTTATGCTCTGGGCACTTCATACTTCGTAATAACATATCAGATCTCCGAAAAATTACTCCTAAACTAGCTGGATATCATATAAATCTATTTATTAAGATAAGATTAAGGAAAATGAAAGTTATGAAGTATAGAAGGCCTATAGAAAATTCACAATTTATTTTTATACATAGGAAATGTATACGAGGACATATGTTTGTGAGCATGATGATGAAAATTATGATTAAATATATTTATTTAGTGTATTTATCTTCTCTTTCTACATCCGGCATAGTTTAATCACAAAACTGAATGCTTCCACACGCTTTTCGTCACTTTTTTACTTGCTGCTGGCAAATGAAGTGCTAATACAGTGCAGGACGAATATAATTTGTAATGGCTAAAATATTCTTTGATGTTGCCTGCATTTAGAATGCAATTTGTTTAATAGTTAGCAAAATCAATTCTGTTTGTGGAAGACGCTCGCCCAAGTTTTCTTTGACATGCCTGTGTCTAAGTCGTAAATGTGACTTCTTTTTAACGCCTACTTTTCCTAACTCTTTTACTAAACTATGCTAATTGACATGACTTGTGCTTTGTCACGTCTGTTTTTTTCCAAAATGTACTACAGTAGCATCTGTTTTAATTCTTATTTTTGACTCTCTGAACATAAGACAAGTTACATAGCAGTTTTTCCAAGTTCCACCTTTCAGAAACTTATGTACTTTGCAAGAATTACAGTGTTTCGAAACATCTCATTGTCATTGTCACTTGGAAATCCATAAAATACATAGTTCATAGAGTTTATAGCGTAGTTTTTATATTAATGACACGAGAGCAGCTGATTCTATTTAATTTTTCAAGCTTAGAATGTAAATACGAACTTCAAAAGTGACCTTCTGCTTCGTATCACGGAAAGGTATTTAGCTCACGCTAACTATTTTTGTTTAGGTGTGATGTTATTCTTGAACAATGGATTTGATTTCTTAAGCTTTTAGGATATCTTTGATGTGGAGACAGGAAAAACGATAAAACCAGAAATCTCAATGGCACGAGAATGAAAAGCATCTGGTTGACATTGCAATTAGCAATGTTGGTTACAAATTAGGTTTGTCTTTGAGAAATGCATAGAATTGGTTATAGGTACCTACGCAGTACCTATAATATACAATATATGTCGTAGTCTTTGAGAGGACGCAGTCTTTGGGGGGACGCGGTGTATATTTTAATATTAATAACTTTCTATCTGAAATTTGGAACATAAATCAATGTTTTCAGTAAATTTCATCCCCCTAGCTGTCACAGAAAAACTGTTATTTAGTATTAAGTTCAAAATGTTAACAAAATGAACAATTTTTGAACTTAAACACAAATAACATTTTTTCTGTGACAGCTAGAAGGATAAAATTTACTGAAAGTATTTATTACATCAACATAGATTTAAATTCCAAATTTCAGATGGCTAAGTATAATAGAAAGTTATTAACATTACACACCGCGTCCCCCCAAAGACTGCGTCCTCTCAAAGACTACGACATATATGCCCTATATATATATAAATGAATGGAATTCTTGTTTTAGTATCTAAAGATGTCTGGGTGTCGTGTGATGTCAAGCCAAGAAGGAGTGTTAGCATTGCTGACGGTTAGGAAAGCGAAAGAATGAAAAAAGACAGCTTGCTTACCAGGTTCATACATACTGACGAAAGAAATACTCGTCGCAGCCACGAGAAACAACACATGTGTTAAATAAGTCGGGACAATCATCATAAGGTTAAGTAATGTTTTATTTCTCAAGTTGAACCTTCAGTCGGTTGATTTTCTTCTTTATTAGTTTTTCGTCTGGCGTGGCGAAAAATTCGGATGTTCTTTGATGATGTTTTAAATTTTGAATTAGTGTAAAGTGCTCCTTCTCTCTACTACAGGGTGAGTCATGGTCTTCATTATGGAAAAGGGCAATTTGGATTTTTTATTTGCTATAGCTTCCATATCTCATTGACTTGACTTGACCTGACCTGTCAATAAATCATCGGGGAGTCAAATCAAAATTACTTTTATTACACAATATCCATAAAATATAAATAAAAGTATTTTATGATGAAGGCTCTAATGACAATAAAGCAAGGCTCACAATCAGCCATGAAACTTGTTCCGGCAATAAAAATTTTAATGAGCTTCTAAGAACTTCGTGTTCTGCTTACTGTTTACTCCAGCACAGTGCCAACAAACCAATCTTACATAACACAACATACCAACTACTGTTCTCTTGTTTTATCACAATGTGCTCACTTAATGTGCCACTCCATAATACATAACTGGAATCTCGAACTACAGCGAGATTCTAAAGTCAGGCAGCATATTGCATGTGGTAATAAAGTTTGTAACATGCTTCTAATGTGTATGAGCGGGTAAACACATACTTATTAATTAAAAGCATGTCTCAAATTTTAGCATTATATGCCCTATGGTGCATGATTTTAGAATCTCGCTGTACATCTCTACAAGTCCATGCTCTTATAAAGATCTCGTTAATAAACTCGAGTGATTGTTATTACTATTGCTAAAAATCTCTACACTTCAGCAACACAATACAGTGAACAGTCAAATGAACAAACCATACATTATCTTATCCC
Source organism: Yoshiicerus persimilis (assembly GCA_020352615.2). NCBI lineage: Eukaryota > Metazoa > Arthropoda > Collembola > Entomobryomorpha > Tomoceridae > Yoshiicerus > Yoshiicerus persimilis. Next base: position 19,451,406 of record CM036944.2, on the reverse strand, counting down.
CATCTTCAATCTTCAATCTTCCCATAAAATACAGGTCAACAGTCATTAAAATACACGAGAATTATAGCCTCAGCTCTAATTGAATATCCAACTCCAAATGAGTAGGTTCAAAATGATATCTCAATTATCAAACGAAATTAATTACTTTTTTATTTGTTTTATTGCTCTATCATTCTTCTTTTCCGCACAGGAAAAATTGAAATATTACTCAATAAAAATGAAACGTTTAGAAGCAGGTCGATTTCTCAATTACATTTCAAAAAAGAACTCTCAAAATTTTATCTTTATACTACTAAAATTTTATACTACTAAAATATCACATGCTTTAAAACACAGTAATTTATTTAGCTAATATTTCGGAACACAATAAAGTTTGTGCACATTATTTCTCGTTTTCTTTTCCGTCATGCATCATATGGTGCAGATTCGTTTAAATAGTACTTTGCATTTTAAATTTAGCTATTTCCATGTATGTACAGCGGAAAAGATTAGTTGTTAATCCATTTATCAATCCCAGACGTGTCTAAGTGGTATAAACACGGTATCATTATTTCCCTGAGCATTAATCATGCTAATTCAGATAAAAATGTCAAAGGGAATGATCTGAGAATAAACGTAAGCTTGTTTGTCAACAGAACTTAAAAGGAATCCAGATAAGACAAGACAAGTCCAAAGAAAATAGTTTTTCCTCTTCAAGATCATGCAAATGATAATCTAATTGTTGAGTTATAAACGCAATGTAGCAAAAAAGCAATGATTCAGTGAATATTTATCTCTTTATGTGATGCGTATGCTCATTTTCTTCTATAGATATTATTATTACACTGATAATACCAATCTCAAAAAAACAAATACTTTAGTAATGTAACATACAGTACGTGAAAATCGTGATGTGCTTTTCTATAGAAAGGCAGTTCTGTGAACTTGGTTACAAATGCTGAAAGAACATAACTGTATTACAAGTGGGAACAATAAAGAACTATATTAGAGAAATGAAAAAGGAGGAAGATGAGAAACTGGAATGAGGATTTGCTCCGGTGTGTTTGGTTTTTGCTCGCTTGGATCGGTTCGGTTTGTGACCATGCCTTTTGTCTTGACAGTCGAAGTGCTGAGTGCTGGAATGGATGAAAAGGAGTTATAAATAGATTCTGCAGTGCAATAAGAACAATCTGTGCATAAGTATTAGTGTTGGAGGTGTACGATGACAAGAGCTATGGTTTAATATTGAAATGAAGGAAGGATAATAAGTACAGCGTTGGCTCCAAGTCATGCACCATACCGAAATAGTAAGAAAATGATTCTTAAACAGTTTGAGAAATTTTTCGAACGTTACATGCATTTTCCTATGGTGCGTGATTTTTGGACAACGCTGTAATAGGGATAGAGAGGTAGATGAAGAAATAATGATCGAAGAAGGAGAGAAGGAAAACAAGGAAATCGAAATGCTAAGCCACACTAAATATCCCATGATAGCAAACCGTAGCATAAACCATACTAGACTTTTCTAAGAGGAATCCTTACTTAGTTTTTATGCCTGAAGTCTTACGATCAAAAAATATGAGCAGAGTTCTCTTGACAGTTTTGTTAAGACGACTCTTGAGCGCTTCTATAATATTGTCTATTCGTATTCAATGCGTGGTTATTATATGCATCGCAGTCTTTGCTCAAGTGCGTAATAATATGTAAGAATGTTTGCAAAGCTCTCAAATCATTGTGTCTTAGAGGCAGCAGGTGTACTGTATTCCGTAATGTTTTGAATATCAGGTCGATGAGAGAACGAAGGCTGCCAAACTCAAAATTAAAAACTTTCTGTCAACTAACAGCCCTCTGGTACGTACCTTATGCTTTTGACACACAATACTTCAACTGTAAATCCTTCTATTCCTTTCATCTTCAAATGTATCACATAATACTTCAGGTTCTTAAGTAATTTTCCAAGATATTCTACCAATTTGTCATTCTATTCCATTCATTGTACAACTATAACTAGTGTAATTAAGAATTCTTTAAATAGTTCTCAGTAAAAAAATATTCATATGATATTTGATTGATTAATTTAATTTACCTACGCAAAGTATGCAAATTGCAAGTACGGTTAACGCATTTAATTTTCAAGGACATGATCTAATAGTTGTAATGGAAGAAACATAAAATTCCTTGATGATAGAACAGTTCAATGCATAAATGATCCTAATGTTTATAAATTTATGTATCCTGGATGTTGATCTTAGGAAAAGATGTCACAACAATTTTTCATGATATGAGGACATAGAGTTTCAAGCGATTTGAGTAAGTTTTTATGTAACTACCCTTGTAAGTGGATGGAGATACAATTATTAATGCATTTCCCAAAAGAAGTTACATTTATACAGCGAATCTTGGTAGATACACACTTTGCATATCATTATGGGAGATGTAGTGCATGATTTTTGAATTGAAATGAGGAGGAACTCATTCTTTATGTGCGATGATGTGACTGTGATGTGATACGATGTGAAGTGACGTCATAAGAATCCAAGGATGCTTTTTGACATTCATAAGTAATAGAATTTAAAGTTTTCGTGTGACTTGGCTTTGGCTTGGTTTCGTCTTTGTCATTTGCTTAAAGTTAAAGTAGTAAATACAAGCGGAAGAATTCTTGGTTTGGTTTAGCTCCACTGCGGCTGATTTCATAAAGCTTGTTTGAAACTGTGGAGAGAGGCGTTATTCATAATTCACGAATTTCAGACTAATTTTCAAAGTTCCTAATGGAAATCCACATTCTCCTAAATTTATAAGGGGTGCCTATGACCCAGAATAGGAAATTTGGTCTGCTGGTCTAGTCTACCAACCACTCATCCATGAACCGTCACGTCAACTCAAATTCAGCCGACATCTGAACCTCACTCACATTTCCTAAAGTTATGTCCTAGACGCTTATCCATTTAACTAACCAACTGTTTGGTATTGCCATAGAAAGTATGTTTAAAAGAGAACCCGCCAAATTAGCTAAAAGAAAATCTGTCAAACATTCAATTCCTTTTCTATCTAATACTTCAGTTCGACATGTTTTCATCTCCGAGTTAGGTGGACAGTTGCAGCTCTCCTCATCTTGCTTCTAATAGCATTTTTGTGTTAATTGTGATAAAAAGGTTTAATCTAATTGTGTTTTCTTTGTGGTACAGACAATAAAAATTCATCTATTGAATTGTAAAAATTGTGGAACTGCAAAATCCCATTTTGTCCAGTCCTCCAAAATAAGTACACATAGAGAAATAAGTACACGCATTAGATTCACAACACTTTTAACAGTTTACCGACAGTTACACCCTTCATCTTGGTCCTTCGTACGCCGCACTGTCGTATACAGTGAAGATTTGCACCAGTGACAACTGGAAAATTGCCTGAAGTCGGGATTTGGAGCTCTCAATGTGAAAATTGAAGTTGTCAACTCCGGATTCAACATTGCATCGTACTCCCTATGAAAACCATTGGTAAAACTGCATGGTCGATCCTTGATGATCATCATTTTACTTTTACATTTGCATGTGTTCTCATTTCGTAAATGAGAAAATCTAAAACTTTTGAACCGAAAAATAAGCAGTGACACAGTGTCACTCATCGCATGTGCGTCGATAAAAACAATTTATCATTTTAAACTAACATTTTGTGGGAACTTTATTAATTTGTGAATCCAATTTGAAATTTTGTAATGTCAAATATGGAAAAACTACTGAAGAAACGGACTGCTCTTGTCAAGAGGATCGACTCCCTGAAAGCAGTAGTGGATAAACACAAAACTACACCGTTTACTAGTGAAATTGCAGTCAAGGAACACTTGAAAAAACTGGAAAATCTTGTTGAAACACATGAAGATCTACATAGTCAGATCGTTAGTCAGTGTAAAACAATGGCAGAAGTAGAAGCAAGCAACGGACCCTTCGAAATGGAAGATTCAAGGCTCACAGCTATAAGTATAGAACTGCAAACTATACTTAAATCTCTTTCTATTTCTCCAGGAAATCCAGGAACTTCAGGAGCGGCTAGGATGTCAACTGGGAATGCAGACATAAAACTACCTAAACTGGAATTACCGTCTTTCTCTGGAGAAATACATCAGTGGATTTCTTTCCAGGACCTATTTACTGCCTCTGTTCACAACAATAAGAATTTATCTGCTGCACAGAAACTTCAATACTTAAAGGCTGTTTTGAAGGGAGAATCTGCAATGTTGATACAATCTCTACCTGTTACGGATGCAAATTACGCAGAAGCCTGGTCTATGCTCCAAAACAGGTATCAAAACAAACGAGAAATCTTAAAAGCTAATTTGGATCGTTTGTTTTCCCAGTCAAGTATCGTACAAGAAAATCCCGCAGCATTACGGAAGCTTGTAGATACGACGAACGAATGTGTGCGAGCATTCGCAGTGATGGCTATTCCTCCCGAAGCAATTGCTGATGTGATTTTAGTCCATGTTATCTCCAAAAAGCTGGATCCCGAATCCAGACTCCAGTGGGAAAGGTCGCTAAAGAATGACGAGCTACCTACTATCAAAAACTTCTGTGCATTCTTGGATCAACATTCAAGAGTGACAACTGCAGCAAAGGTGGGTACTACTAAAGGGAAACCGACCAAACTACAAACAAGTCAAATGTAACGACCACAGTACATCATGGAGCCGTAGACAGCGTGTCCACAATTAAATGTGGATTATGCCACGAAGACCATTTAATTTACAAGTGCCAGAAATTCCTGGATATGTCTGTGAGCGACCGCTTAAAGCTAGCTAAGCAGAAACGTTTATGCTACAATTGTTTGAAGACTTCGCATTCAAGCAATTCTTGCAAGAGTGGAGACTGCCGTAAATGTGCCAAGAAACACCATACGCTCTTACACTTAGAAGAATCGCAACCAAAGCCGAAAACCTCAGAGGAAGTGAAAGAAGTTCAACCAACGGTTACTACTACATTGGTGAATGACATTCCTGTCACAATTCAAGTACTGCTGCAAACAGCTATGGTGAAAATTGTGGACTCTCGTGGAAATGAACATGAGTGTCGTGCTTTGCTAGATCCAGCGTCACAAGCAAGCATCATCAAAGAATATTGTGTGCAAAGACTTGGTCTGCAGCGAAATCGTGTTCAGGTGCCCGTTACTGGCCTTGGAGGAGTTTCCGTAGGATCGTGCCGCACAACTACAAGACTACAATTACGTTCAAGTTCGGATAAGGAGTTTTGCCTGGACATGAATGCACTTGTCTTTACCATAGTGACTCAAGCTCTGCCACATACGAAGTGTAACCCAAAACAATGGCCACATCTTAGTAATCTACCTTTAGCGGATCCAAGTTTCAATGTGCCTGGAGAAATTGATATATTGTTAGGAGCAGACGTGTATGGCGAGTTATTTCTTGGAGGAATCGTCAAAGGACCTATTGAAACCCCCTACGCAATGAACACGGTGTTCGGTTGGGTGCTCGGAGGAAAGGCTTCCTCTTCTCCATCTCTCCCTCCAGTGTCAATTAACCATATAGACTGCAATCTAGATGCTACGCTACTAAAGTTTTGGGAAATTGAAGAATTACCTAAGAAAACTATTCTTACTAATGAAGAAGCAGTGTGTGAAAAGCACTTCGACGAAACGCATTCTCGGGATTCCAATGGAGCATACATTGTACGTCTACCATTTCGCTCTTCACGAAAACCAATTGGAGAATCTCGGAATGCAGCCATTCAACGTTTAAAGCAGATGGAACGAAGATTTTCATCTCAACCAAAGTTCAAGGAGCAATACCAGCAAGTGTTACAAGAATACATCGATCTTGGCCACATGGAGGAAGTACATACTACTTCAGATATTTATGCAAAGGAGCACTTCTACATGCCACATCATGGTGTAATTAATGAAGCAAGTTCCACTACTAAACTACGCGTTGTGTTCGATGGCTCTGCAAAATCGTCCACTGGAATCTCCCTTAACGAGACCTTGATGGTTGGACCGAAGCTGCAGCAGGAGCTCACAGCCATCTTAATCCGCTTTCGAAAACACAAGATTGCCCTAACAGCGGATATTGCAAAAATGTACAGGCAAGTACGAGTGCACACTGATGACGCTGATTATCAACGTATAGTGTGGAGACAATCACCCAATGAACCCATAAAAGATTACCGTTTATTGACTGCTACTTTTGGAACGTCTGCAGCACCGTATTTGGCTGTGAAGTGTCTCCAGCAGCTCAGCAAAGATGAAACGGAATTTCCAGAAGCGTCTGGAGTTTTGATGAAAGGCATGTACGTGGATGATCTTCTGTCTGGAGCTGAAAACGAGGAAAAGGCACTCCAGTTGCAGGAACAATTACTACAAATCACTAGAAAAGGAAACTTTGAACTGAGAAAGTGGTCTTCCAACTCTACAGTTGTTTTGGAGAGTCTCCCATCAGAAGCCCGTGAAACAAAATTACCCTTGCGCATTGACACTGATGAAAAGATCAAAACTTTAGGAATTGCATGGAATCCTGCTTCTGATGCTTTCTCTTTCTGTGTAGTGCCACCGCCTTTTCGTGAAAAAATAACTAAACGTACTTTATTGTCTGATTTAGCTAAAGTATTTGATCCTCTTGGATGGCTGTCACCTACCACCATCAAGGCGAAGATTTTATTTCAATCGCTGTGGAAATTAAATCTTTCCTGGGACGATTCACTGAATGAGGAGCTTTCTGTGGAATGGAAAATTTACACTAAGGAGCTTTCAGACATTGGGAAAATAAAGCTGGAGCGCTTTATTTTACAAGGTGGAACATCTCAGAACCGACTCGTGGGATTCTGTGATGCTTCAGAAAAGGCATACTCTGCTTCCGTGTACCTCCGCTCAATGAATACCACTGGAGAAGTGAAAACGAGTTTAGTGGCTGCAAAAACAAAAGTAGCTCCACTAAAACAAATCTCTCTACCCCGGCTGGAACTTTGTGGTGCTGTGCTACTCATCCGATTAATCGAACTTGTTAAGGAGTCTCTGATGATGGAAATGGAAGCACCAATCTTGTACACCGATTCAACAATTGTTCTTGCGTGGCTCCGTTCTCCACCCCAGCGATGGAAAACATTTATTGCAAACCGTGTGTCGGAAATCCAAGACACAAGTACATACCTGCAGTGGAATCATGTTTCCAGTGATGAGAATCCAGCGGATTGTGCCTCCCGTGGAATATCTCCGTCAGCACTAGCAAACCATCATTTATGGTGGAATGGTCCAACCTGGCTAATGGAAAAGGATATTCCAATCGCGGAAGTTCCAGAAAATACAAATGGAGAAAATATGGAAGAAAGAAATCCACCAAGTATTGTCGTGTCACATATTGCTGTGGACAATACACTACTCTCCAAATACTCATCTCTCCCCACACTTCTGAAGGTTACTGCATACTGTCAGCGGTTTTTGAAGAACTTCTTCATCAAGGATCCAGCACAGAAGCAAAAGGGACCTCTTTTAACCCACGAATACAACTCGGCTCTTATGTTTTGGATAAGGCGAGCACAGGCAATGGAATTTTGTGCAGAAATTCAATGCTTAAAGAAAATGCAACCACTACCACCGAAGAGCAAGTTATTGTGCCTTACTCCATTTCTGGATGACAATGGAACGTTAAGGGTGGGTGGCCGACTCACCTTTGCTCCAGTTTCTCCAGATAGGAAGCACCCCATACTACTACCAAGGAAAAGTGTGCTCACTAAACTTATTATAACTTATGAACACTTGAGGAATTTCCACGCTGGCCCTCAACTACTGTTAGCTACACTCCAGCGGAAATATTGGATAATTTCTGGACGTGATACAGTGCGACACATCATACGAAAATGTGTGGACTGTCATCGGTTAAATGCAAAAACACTTCAGCCCTTAATGGGAAATCTCCCCAAATCAAGGGTAACACCTTCGCGGCCTTTCCTACATTGTGGAGTGGACTACGCTGGACCCTTATCTTTGAAGGTGTCATCAGTACGAGGAAAGGGACCACAGAAAACTACCAAGGCTTACATTTGCCTATTCGTCTGCTTCTCAACAAAAGCAGTGCACTTAGAACTGGTTAGTAATCTAACCACGGAATGCTTCTTAGCAGCTCTGAAGAGGTTTGTCTCACGCCGAGGCAAACCAAGTGACATTTATAGTGATTGTGGAACAACGTTTGTAGGAGCCAACCGTCATCTTAAGGAACTCCTACAACTGGTTAACTCAAAACAACATGTGGAAAAACTAGTGAGCAGTCTTATTTCCGATGGAATCAACTGGCACTACAGTGTACCCGCTTTTCCGTCATTCGGTGGTCTCTGGGAAGCTGGAGTGAAATCCGTTAAGTTTCACTTACGACGAGTGATAGGAAATGTCACTCTGAACTTCGAAGAGATGACGACCACACTAACGCAGATAGAAGCCTGTCTTAATTCAAGACCATTAACAGCAACTTCAAGCAATCCCAATGACTTGTCTGCTCTCACACCAGGTCATTTCCTAATCGGAGGTCCTCTAAACGCTATTCCAGAGCCAGAATTAACTTTTCTGCCGGTGAATCGACTATCCCGTTGGCAATTGACGCAACAACTTGTGCAGCATTTCTGGAATCGCTGGAACTCGGAATACCTCAGCCGACTTCAGCAGCGACCTAAATGGTGCAAACCTGAACGGGAATTGAAACCTGGGGAATTAATTCTTCTCAAAAATGAAAAGCTTCTTCCCACTAAATGGAAACTCGGGCGAATTCTGGAACTCCACCCAGGAAAAGATGGAATAGTCCGAGTCGTCACATTAAAAACTGCAGATGGAGTCTTTCAACGTCCTGTGTTAAAAATATCTCCATTGCCGTTGCCCCAAGGGGATTCAGACATCTAAGTGCTACGTTATGTTAGTAATGTTAATTACAAATGTTAATGTATACCTACTCTTTGTATTTATGATACACTTATTATTCATTAGTGTTTCTCTTTTAAATTTTGAAATTATTATTTCAACATGCGGGAGAATGTTTGGTATTGCCATAGAAAGTATGTTTAAAAGAGAACCCGCCAAATTAGCTAAAAGAAAATCTGTCAAACATTCAATTCCTTTTCTATCTAATACTTCAGTTCGACATGTTTTCATCTCCGAGTTAGGTGGACAGTTGCAGCTCTCCTCATCTTGCTTCTAATAGCATTTTTGTGTTAATTGTGATAAAAAGGTTTAATCTAATTGTGTTTTCTTTGTGGTACAGACAATAAAAATTCATCTATTGAATTGTAAAAATTGTGGAACTGCAAAATCCCATTTTGTCCAGTCCTCCAAAATAAGTACACATAGAGAAATAAGTACACGCATTAGATTCACAACACTTTTAACAGTTTACCGACAGTTACACCCTTCACCAACATTACATTAGTAAATAGCCAGATTTGCCAAGTATAGAAGTGAAGGCGATTAAAGTCAAAAGTCAATTCTACTAAAGATTATTATGAATACTTGCATAAAGTACACCTTTAATCTTTTCGTAAATCATTTTCTTCGAAAATTATGCGCTGAAACATGAAAAACAAGATTTGACACGGATTTAGAAGGATAATCCTTAAGAATCAACATAGTTGACACAATATTATGTAATTGATAAATAAGAAGGTAAAAAGTATAGAAAATAAAGCAAGGCCAAGGTGTGAGGAAGAAAATGAAAAGTGGAAGGTTGAGATTGTAAGTATTTTCATAATTGATAATGATAATGGCTTGCCAAAGTTGTGAAAAATGATCTCTGCAAGGTTATCGTAATATAATTTACATAAGAAAAAGCATTTGAGCATTGGAAATTGAATTTGGTTAGCACGCCTGTTTTACTCCATTATTTTAAAGATACTATAATGTGGGTTCCTTTTGCAATAGAGAATAATCAGGTTGAACAATGAAATGAAGTTCTCTGGACAGGCTTTTATCTGTACAAGACAAGACAAGGCCTACGGAGAACGAAAAGAGACGAAGGAGACGACGATATGAGAATGCTTAAAAAGTAATTGAATTGCAATGACGGAAATTCAATTTTGGTGTTACAGAGTCACAACCCTTTCTCACTTCATTATATCGAAATACCTGAAGCTGAAAATCACATTAGACAAGATTCGCTTATTATTTACCCTTTTCCCACTGAAACTTCAAACGTTTCGTCCTTTCCCTTGTTACTCGACTTTGTATAACAACAATCGATCCTAAACTACTTACGAGCAATAAAAATCAGGTAGGACATAATAATAAGGGTAAAGTAAAATGGAGAATCTCTTGCTTATAGTTGTTGGACGGAGCAAAAAGTAAATCTGCATTTACCATAAGTGTTTTCAGTCGAGTCAAGTCAAGTGGAGCTATTGATTTATTACATTAAGCCAAAGTGAAGTCAAACCAAAAATGAAAGACAATAGAACAACAATAATTGTAGGAAGCACTGCACAAAGGCTAACGCTAAATGGACTAGTACACTTGGTAAATAGAGATTCACGATTCACGACGACAAAAAAGATTTTCACTGTGCGAACTGATTCGAGATTCAAGTCAAAGCTAGTAAACAATCTAAATCTTAAGTTAACCTTACGAAGATATAATGCAATATATAATAGGGAACCTCTCTTAATGCGAATTGAATTTAGTTCACTTGAATTCAATAAAGGAAAACAACTCGATAGACTAATGATTGTAGAAATCAGAAGGTAGGACGAGATTTTAAAGGGCTTCACTTCACTACTCTTTCCATTATCTATTATTCTATTATCTCTCCTGTAGAATACACGAGTACAGTTTTTCTTAAGTAGAAAACACATTGAATGCTATCATTACTTATAAAATAGGAGTAGGTACCTATACAACTGAAGTATAAACAACTTTAGTGCATTCTGAAGGATTTATCATATCACTGCTATCATAAAACAAGAAATAGTATGTATAAAGAGCTAACTTTTGTTGCTTCTGTACATTATAAATAATACTTTCTTAACATGGTCAAAAAGAAGACGTATTAATGCATTGCACTCGAAAATTATTAGCGCTTTACCTACAGGAGCCCGTTTCATTACAGATAATGACTTTTCTCAAGTCTTTCAATGCATATGACGATGTCACCGCAAATTAAGGTTTTCTACTAATTCATAAATGACTAACAAACTATATACAGTTAACAGGGTAATATAAAAAGGCCAAATCTAGTTTCTCCACACCATCCCATGACACAATAATTATTATTACCGTAATGAAAATAAAACCAGACAAAACTGAACAGGAAAAACTATAATTTATCGCGAAAATGCATTTATGTATACAGATACAAAATGCAATACACTTAAGGAAAAGGATTAGCCGAAAGTTCAAGTTGTACAATTACAGCTACAACTCATGCTATAGGTACAGATATGTCCAATATAATGAACTGTATGAACAAGACAAGGAAATTATAGTATTTGTAATAAATATCAAACATTTCAGGTTTAGATAGCACTGTAACTTAATACTCTGTATCTATCTTGGTATTTAATGTTGACCCATGAGCGAGAGATTCAGATAAAAAGATGAGATAAAACCGTCCCAGCTCTACGCTAACTAACTGCCCTCCAAAGAATGACTAAACAAGGAAACTAGAACTCAAGTTAAACCTCAGTAGGCATATCGCTACAGTCACCACAGCATAGTAGCACTAATTGTAAAGTTCATGCAACCAAATGTAGAGATAGCACGAAGACAGAAACTATCACCATCTCAAAAAGCCAAAACAAACTTAGCACTAGAATATAGAAGTTAAGGCGATGAAATAATTCCTAACTTTCCCCATAAATAGATTTGTTACGACTTCCTATACTAAACTCTGTCAAGATCACAGACAGAAATAGATACAAATCTTTTTATTATGTATGCATTACCAAAAGTGGACGAAAATAAAATTTTATTCGAAAAGTATTATACACTCTCGGTTGCTTGTTTTTAACTTTTCGTTCTGACGTTCCTGAATCTTTCGTTCTACAAGCTTACGGAATTAAATATTAAGAACTCTGAAATATTAAGTGAAAACCTGAGATACTCGTTATGTTTGTGATGAGACTTGACAACTGTATGGTAATATGAATACTCTCAAAATGAATTAATATGGGGGACACGACGTTTAACCCCCTGAATTTTTTCAACCCTCTAGTATTTCAAACCTGTGCCTTTTCACCCCCATGTTTTTCAAACCTGTCTTTTCACCCCCATGTTTTTCAAACACTTGCTTTTCCCCCTTATGTTGAAGAATGGGTTTGACGAGACACGACTTTGAAAAACATGGGTTTGAAAAGACATGGGGGTGAAAAGCATGAGTTTAAAAACATGGGGGTGAAAAGCATGAGTTTAAAAACATGGGGGTGAAAAGCATGAGTTTAAAAACATGGGAGTGAAAAGCATGAGTTTAAAAACATGGGGGTGAAAGGCATGAGTTTAAAAACATGGGGGTGAAAAGACAAGTTTGAAAAACAGACGTTTAAAAAGACATGGGGTTGAAAACCATGAGTTTGAAAAACATGGGTATGAAAAGACAGAGATTTGAAAAACTAGAGGCTAGAGGGTTGAAAAGACTCACAGGGGGTTAAACGCTATGTAACCATTAATATGAAATGTATTTGGAAAACAATATTTGCAATTGAAATATGGAGTTGGAGGAAAAAAGAGAAAAAAGAGAGAGATTTGACAAGAATTTGATTGAATGGAGATAAGAGTTCATTTGATTATCTCTATTGGGTACTAAAGTGTTCTTTTGTATGATACGCTTGCCATTGTCCAGGGGTGGGCTGACAAGAAGAAATGAGAGTATTTTAAGAATGCAGGGAATTAACTGAGACAGTCTGCTTATCCTGTCATTCTTGTCTGTCAACTAATCTATCGATGCATCTATACGCTTGACACTATTACGATCTATTACTCTTTTATCTCTGTTTGTATCTCAAGTGGAGCTGCACAGTGAATACTGAACAGGTATCCTAAGCCAAGGTATGTCATCCCAAATCGAAATCACAAGCATTTCCTTGTTTTCTGTCAACTTTACGGTATTTTGCAACTAATCTCTGAGAATATCTACTTTTTCATGTAAAATGCAAACATTGAGTTAATGTAAATATTCTAGATGAACATCCCGATAATGTATCGTTATGTTAATTAGGAGTTTAATTTTGTTGTAAAGTTGTTGATTGTTATGTTATGTTGTGCATGGGTTAGTGAACTACAATAGAACGGAGAATTGCTTGGTTTGCATGCATTATTCTTGAAAATAGAGCGCATCAATTGAAAGATGAGTTTTATAGAGAATAAAGAGATAAGGGAAAAAACTGGCAGAAACTGCGAGTTGTATGTTCTGATCTGATGGATTTATTTGACAGTCCCCATGTGATTCTACTTTTGCTTGAGCCAAGAAGTCACGAAAAGATGAAATCAGCTAGTTTTGTTTTGGTTTGGAGAATGGATTGCTCTGCTAAGTAAATCCTAGGTTAGAACTAGACGTTAGATCTTGTAATTGAAGAAAAACCGATTTGCTTATGTTACATATAGTATTTTCCAGCTTTCATTCATTTTCTTTTCCCGTTTTATTAGTTAAAGAAGCTGTTTTGTTTTCCTCCATGTACATATTGTGTTTCTATGAACGGAACGTATGTAAATAACTAACGACTAAAGATTCCCGGCTTTTGCTAATGAAACTCAATACGATTCTGCTGTGAGCTGACGAGGAAGCTGTGTAAATATGTAGAATAGTAAATTCTAGTTTTCTTATCGCTTACAAAGATTATATAGGAGTAGAGTAAATGAAAAACTGTTACAAGATCCAAGAAATTACAACATTAGTAATATATCTTCCGTATATACTGCTTAAAGTATACCGAAGCAAACTACTCAACTGATACTATTGTATTTTACAATCTTTCTCATCATCTTCCGCAGTTCATCCTTCGTATCACGAAACTAATGCAATAATTTCTGTCTAAACCGTATTATATATGTAAATAAGTGTTTCCTATACTATACTAATGCAATTTAGCATATATAGCATAGTATACTGTAATATTACATGTATGTATCTATTCTACTGCTTATTGTAAACAACTAGTGATATGATAACGCCCAAGATGAAACTGAAGAGAAAAAAACCTGCATGAATATTTCATCTTCACTTACTTGCCTTCCCTTCCACTTCCACTTCTTTATGGTCTGTTTATAAAGAGAGAGAGAATAAAACTTTTTTCTCCTTTTGACTGTTGTCTTGTCTTGTGTTATGTTATGTTATCCTCGTTGTAAACATAAATTTAGAAAGTCAAGTCTTCAGACATCTCAAGTCACAAAGACATTAACTTACTTACACTATGTTTTATATTACGCAGACGTAAGTTAGTTTCCACGTCTCAAATACAACAACCACACTATTTTTCACAAAACACACTAAATTAACTCCAAATAACAACTTTTCATCGAATCCCGAGAAAACTAAACACAAAAGGAAAGCAAGGACAATTTACAAATCGTAAAACTGATTTACCTCCCAAATGGATTCATTTTTAGTATTCAAATGCCAATATAACTACAAATAATTCGTCTCAACTTGAAAAATTGTTGCATTACTATGTTTTACATTGTAAGACATGAGATAATTATCTTGTTGTCAAATTACCTTTAATTGAATTGTTAATAACGAATATTAACATATAATTATTGGGTTTATATACGTAGCTTGTAATGAAGGTTAGCAGTTATTGCAATAAATCGATTTATAATTTACCAAAGGTACACCTAATTATTAGTGTTTGGTTACATACTTAAATATTCTGAACTAAAGCTTTGCCAATCGATTCGAATTGGCCTCAGGTGCGATGAAACTTGCAGTACCTTGTGTATCTTGTGTATTTTCAATTATTATGTGTGTGTGATGGGGAGATGCGACTTGATACAAATGCCACATATTGAGTTGGCTGTCTTGCCTGAGCTTTTAGTACTTTTCTTCGGCATGGGGCTCAACTGAACTCGTTTGAGAACCTAATGAATCAGATTGCTCTGACATCGGGTTTCCTTCAAACATAATTTCAATAAATGCCCCACAGTTAGAAAAATTTGACCAATTTCATTCACACATGTTTTTCTTTCAATTTCAGCTTTTCTACAGGGTGTACAACTACATTATGCACTTTTTCTGCATTTCTCCTTTAGCAAATGGATAAACATACACTTTAGTAATTTTTAGAATAATGAAATTAGGAAATAATTGAAAACAATTATTTGTATTTATTTTGCTACAAAAGTTACATTTACTTATTTTATATTCTATTTTATTATTTTATTTACATATTCTTAATAGATATATCGAAAATTTAATGGTTTTGTTACAGTGTCTGATCAAATGAAAATCAGTCGTGTGCCATGCCAAGTTTTGTTTATAGTTTCATTTGGCCTGACCGGATCTAAGGAGTTGTAAAGTTTGAAACTCAATGTCAGTTTGGCGATAATTTTTATTCATTTCACACCGAGAAGAGAACAGTCTCCACGACCTCCGCGAACTAATGCAATTATACAACACAAATTAGTTTCGTAATGAATCTTAACGTGAGATGAATGAGACATGAAATAATTTTTAATGAGAGAGTTGCTTTAGAAGTATTTCAAGTGTGCCCATGTCTATAGGTCTATATAGAATATTTATACATACAAAATATTATTGACATTCGTCGGACTGGAATATTTTATGGGACTGTTATCTCCTCTATGTATTAGCACTAACTTTTAATGAGTTGCGAGTGCACTGATTGAAAAACAACTTTTATTTTAGTGATTTGCATCCGATTAGTTGTCCAATAGATAAGAGCCTGAAGACAAGAAACCTTCCTTAAGTAATTAAATGTAATATACTGGTAGTTAAGTTACTAATAGTTCCAATATAGTTTATTGCCTATACTGTTGAGTGTTATGGTAAGGTATGATGAAAGTTGACTTTGCACTTCATCACAATTCTCAATAATAACTGTCTATCTGAGAATAAATTGACTTTTATCCTATTTCGCTTCAGCTACCATATGAATCAGTCGTTTTAGGTACTGAGAATGTAACAGGTGAAGTGATGTGATATATGGGATGTTTTATGCGTTGTGTTTTGCTATACTTAAGGATATTAGTTTTGGAATGCAATAAAAGGGTTGTAGTGGTAGGAAGGAGAGCCGCTAAATTTTAGAATCCGTTTCGATTCTCTTTCTAGACTACATACATAGATTAATGCACCTCTTGTTGATGTAATAAGGAGACCTAGTAAATTGCAGAAACATATAACAAGAGGATTCGAGTAATACAACTTCAGTAGGGCAATAGGCCAAAACAAGTGACAGAAAACAAGACAAATGTACTTCTGAGGGTGAGACGATACGGAGACATATTCAACAGAGCTTTTTCAACTATGTAATATGAATTTCCCATTTCACAAACGTATATACTCACATAGAACCAACATATGGACTTTTCCAACCCATTTTAGTTGTTTTCAGTTTCTAACCGTTGTGCACAAATTTTAGTCATAATGAGGGCGAGGGTAGCCACTTCAGTCCATCATAAATTCTAACGTACTCAATATTATTATCTGAGTTCTTTACGACATTAAATGAGGTTTCGGGTTTTAAAATATTCCAAATATACTTATCATAAGTTAGGTTCTAAGATGCGTTTCAGTTATAAATATAACTACTCTACTTTTCTAAGAGGACAGGACACCAAACCAAAAAAAATTGGTACAATGTGGGTTTCTGTTACTATACGCATTGACACAAAGAAAAATGAGTACCTATGTATAACCAAGTCTTACTTTGGCGGATTTTCATTTAAAGGAAAATTGTCTTGACGTGTATAATACGAAATAATACCTGAGAAAATTTCATTGTTACGTTTACAAATTGAATTAATAGGTACAGAAAAATCTTAAAAACTATTTAAAGTGCGATTTTATGCTATAATTTCAAAATGTCGAAAATTAATATTTTTGTCTTTTTGTGCGACATTGTAAAAACATTTTAATCCCCTAAATTTACTTTTTATACAGTGTTTGTAGATTCGTCTCTCTGAATATCGTCCATTTATGCATTACATAGTCAAAAGAAACCGTTTTTATCAGAAGTGTAACTTTTTGTGATGGATAATTTCGGTTTATCTGCGAGATTTTAGAGAAGTAGACATGCTTTCTTTATATTGTGTACAATTTTCTTGTCAAAGCAACCCTGAAGCATTCTTTATCGTTTTATTTAACTTTGGTTTGGTTTGGTTTGGTCTCTTGCGTAGGTACTTGAAGTATTTTGGATGTACTACAGCAGTTGGAAACAAGATCAGTAGATCAATAAGCTTTCTTAAGATGCATACTCGACTTATCCACAGTCAGTAATAGTAGTAATACTGCATAAGTAATGTTATCCAGCAGTTTAGATTTTGTGTGGGTGTGTGCTCTTGATCTCAGTGAATAAAATATTGGCAAACCGAAAAGCGTAGATAAGTGAGAACAAACACCAGCGACCCATAATAAAAATCCAGGCTTGTCTTATGACAAGACAGGAAAGCGGTTGTAAAATAAAAATATAAGAATGTGAGATCATCTCACGTTCATTCTCTACTAAAACTAAAATCAAAGAGAAACCTCGGGTGGATTGTAATCTTGAACAAACCCTAATCCTATATAAGCAAAATTGTATATGGTTGTATTGTATAAAGATTTTACTGCATCTAGATTCACATTTTATACTTTCTAAAATCAAAATACAAAAAATAATCGTAAACTCACTTTTTAATACTTTCCTTTGTTCTTTTTTCGCCCAAATCTATTTTTCACTTGTTTTATTACCACTTTTAGTGTTTGGGATGGGTAGAACAAGAACAGAGCATAAAACTAGATTTATGATCTACCTGCCTGGAAAACTTTTTTTCTAAAAATATTCACACCAATTCAACAATTCTATGTCAACTATGCAATGCATAACCAAATTGCAAGGGCATGCAACCAAATAACCAAACAAGACATTTTGTGACAATTCTGAAAGTGCAGTTGGGAATTCACAAAAAATATCTTCTCTGTATTATTACGTGCTACATATTTATTACACTCCCCATAATAATGGTACATAGTAAAATATGAAACTTAAAGTGAATTATTTTTTGCTCGTGTATAGAAAAGTTTTCCCAAACATCAAGGAGTTTAGTTACGATGATTTATACACACTTCATTCCTGAAGAAAGTTAAGCAACCCCCAAAGAGAATAAGAGACTTGATAAAAATGTTATTAATTTGCATCTCCTTTTTGGATTTATAACCACAGCGAATTTCTTTACTATTGTAATTCCAAAAGGAATTGTAAATTCATTCATAAAATTAAAAATGTGAAATAATCTACCTTCCTAGTAACATTTTTTTTGATTTTTTACGCAAAGTACAGTTAGTTATTCATAATGTAATCCGTCCCATGCAATAATATGGAATTAATCCTGATTTGCATAGATTTATAAGTATTTAATATATAAGAAGCGGTAAAAGGTAAAATGTGGTTATATATGATATTGCCAGTAATCGTATGTAAGTCAATATAATTGAAATTCTTTTAGAAAAATGATGATTTGACATGTTGAGTGACATGACATGCAAAAATGTGACAGGAACAAACGACAAACGTGAGCAAACAAACATGTTTGCGTGTCAGATTCAACATACCTAAGTGAAATAAACAATGATTAGCGAAGAAAATCATAGTTAACTAAATATACAACTATACCTATAGCCAAACCCAAGAAACACTATTAAGAGACATCCTGGTACTGTGGAATAATAAAGTACGTAGAAACTTGTAGGTTTACAATTGTTGTGTGTATTTGTATCTAATGTGTGTTTACATACTCGCCTGCCTATAAAACAACTGAGGACGACAACAACTGCTATACCAATAATATTACTATTGACTTGGCATACACACTGAATCTTAAATTAAAGTATTGATAAGATGCACACGATAATTATTATTGACTTGACTTGACCTATGTATCTGCTGAATACCAAATGAACCAGTAACTTCTCCTAATGGGGGAAAATAAGATTAAATTGGATTACATTACGTTACTATGCACACATTCGAGACAACACAACAGAACCGATACTCCACACAAAACACACCCTTAAATCTAACTATTCAGTATTCCATTCAAATATCAACATACTATTCAGCTCTCTTGTGTACATAAGTTCTAACCAGACCTCCATATCCTTATCTCAAATTATCTGTATGTTTTACCACTTAAGTATTAAGATGAGCATATCAACACGAAACCAACATAGCACATCACATCAGGTACAGCGAAGGACCTAAGTCACGCACCATAGGGAAATAACACAGAGCACAAGTCACTCTCAACAGAAAATTGTATGCATTGTTTGAAAATATTTCTCAAACCTTTTGAAAAACATTTTCAAACATCGTACCTAATACCATTTCCCTATGGTGCGTGAGTTTTGCCCTTCACTGTACTTAATGTATCAACAGTTAATTTCATACAGTCGCCAATCCAATCAGCAATCAACATTCAATTCAAATAGAAACGAAAGGGTGTCTATTATATTTCTATAGGACTTGCAAATTCTTTTAGTTATAATTGCTACTCATATTTGTGTGTTAAATTAAATAACTGTATTGTCATTGCATTGGTTTAGGTACCCAGCATCAATAAGTGTTGCAATTTGCAATGTGTGCAATGCATATTTAAAAGTAAATTAATACTACATATGTTAACACTAAGTCATCCTATATACCTAATAGGAAAATGTAAATGCGTCACAAATGATAAACAAAAGTGCATTCTCCTTTCTCATTTAGACTAATTATCACCAGATAGATGCAGAATATAAGTACACTTACTAAACTGGAATAAGAATTTATTTATATATGCAGTATGCAAAAAGTAACACTATATCCAATGCATACCAATATAATAAAACTTATCACATTCTATGTTTTAAATACTTGTTCGCTTCCCTTTGGGTTTCCTCTCTATGTATGACTATTCATTTCAAACCATACGCAAAAATATGCTTCAGTGATTGCACTTCAGTTGAACTCGTATGACTTGTGTATTAAACATTTATTACAGATGCACTACCCGTCTTAGATACAACCTAACCAACATAACACTAAATGGACAGATGTCTATCAACAGAATTAAATGCAATTTAATGCAAGTCAACTTTTTAATAGCTTCTGTGGCTAATTTTTATAAAGTTCCTTTTGCAAATTCACTCTATTACTTGTATCAAGTTAAAAGTGGCGTAATTTAAATGAAAAATTAAATTCTCATTTATCATTTCCATTAAGAACATTGAGGGTCAGATAATAATGCAGGAAATTCACAAAAAATGTTGTTAAAAATGGATTTTTTGTTTTTTGTAAACTTTGTTGTCTAAGAATAATATATTGCAAGTTTATTTTAATAGCAATACAACTATGCATGTAGATAATATCAATATCTAACACAATGATGTTATTGTATTGGTTTACTTAGAATCTATGTGAATGAGTAATTCAGAGTGAAAATAGGTTTGCAGTGCATTTCTAACTTAAGAAATGATGACTTAACAAAGTATGAAGATAGCATGGGAGCAGAAAACTTGTCAAAAGGAAGATTCAATTAAAATGATGATCTGAATTAAAGGTCGGTAGAAATTGATAATATAATAATGAATTGTAGGGAACTAGAGAAGGAATAATCACGAAGAATTATCGTGGCATGATTCATCTGTAAATTATAATAGATATGAAATAGAGCCATATAAGTGTAGCAGACGAAATGAAATTGTATATATGTAAAGTAGGAATTTCCTATTACTTGTTATACTCCTCTTTGGAAAATAGCTAAGTGAGTTAAAGAAAATTTGATTTGAGAAGTGAATCTGTGGTTGCGTATAAGGAAAAGGTTGATTGTTGGCTAGACTTTGAATGGACATACTTTTTGCAGAGAAGGAAAGTGAAGTGAAGCAAGCTGTCTGTCACTCATTGTCAGATTAAGATTGTTTAGCAAGAATAGTATAGTAGGATTTGTATTTAGTGTGTAACATGAGTATTCTCTGATCTTGTACTATTGTACATGCGATTGCAAATGCAGTAAAGGGCCAAAATCACGCACCATAGGAAAATAGTATTAGGTAGGATGTTTGAAAATGCCTTTTAAACAGTTTGAGAAACATTTTGAAGCATTACATGCATTTTCCTATGGTGCGTGACTTATGCCCTTCACTGTAGAAAAGTCTAGTATGGTATATTGTATATTTATTGTTTATACGCATAAACAGAACTAAAGAATTGTTGTTATTTATGGAATAGAGATTATATTGGAGAGGGAGAGGATTGTAAATAGAGATTGCAAGTGCTGAGTAGTGAAGTGATATAATAATAGGTATAGGAAAAGGAATAAGGAGAAGAGTCGAGAATTGTTACCCCACATGGAGCCGTCTGTCATTCACGTCAGATTGGTCATAGGCTGATGTGATGATCTGTGAAAGATGATTGCTTTCGTTTCGATGCATTAGGTTGAGTCTTCCTTTATTCTTCTCACTGAATCTGTCTGTTCTGCTCTGCATTAAAATTGTAGACGTGTAAGTGCTAATGCAGTCAGTCAGAACACAAATCCCGGTTCCAGCAGCAACTTGTTGTGTTAACTTGTTTGAAATCCAACTAAGGCGTTCTCTTTTTCCAAATCGGAATAGAAAATCAACTTGTTAACCTATGCAGGATATAATGCAGTTCAGGACACATGTATGGATAATGTGCATAAGTACAGCGAGATTCTAAAATCACGCAACATATGTCACGTGGTATTAAAATTTGCGACATGCTTTTAATTCAGGTATATGGGCGGTAAGCATATATATGAATTAGAAGCATGTCGCAAACTGAAGCACCAAGTGTCATATGTTGCGTGAATTTAGAATCTCACTGTAAAAATGCAAAAGTCAATTCCATACACATAAGTAGGTGACGATTGGTTCTTCACTTCAGTTCGAGTTTCTTCTTACTTGAGATTTGGATGACAAAAAGTCGAGTGAATTTAAATCTTGGAGAAGTGGACGAGGACAGGGACAAGTAAGATTTGCACTTTAGTTCGCAGTTTACTTAGCTCTAAGCTCTTCTTCTGATCTTGTGTGAAATAGTGCAGTACCCTCGATTTTCTCAAAGGATATGTATTACGTAACTGATTGAAGTTTTAAATCTTCTTATGTCATGTTATTATAGTTTCTTGTGTGAATTATATGTAAATACCTTTTCTTCTTGTCTTTTTTGACTTGTGAGGTTTTTGACTTTACCGTTTCTTTTCTTTTCTATTGTCGAGACTAACATTATAGTAATGTAAGTAGGTAGTAGGCAGTTACTGTTTCAAAGTTTCGAGTTTCAACCTTAAGAATTGTTTCTTTTGTTTTGAACTTGAAATATTCAATGCTCTTATCCTAAGTTATGTAATTTATACTGGTACAAAGTATGAGTAACACTAATACTACTATTTACTAATATATTACCGATATATATCATGGAACAATCCATTGTGCTCATCCTTAACACTGTATTGTATGGAGTCTAATGTCTATGCATTGCACAATACTAAAACTTTGTGTTCTAACTTATAAACGTCTTGTCAATTGACAATTTATTGTAGTCTTGCACTTTTCATAGAAAACTTTCCACACAAGTGCACCAAGAACCCATTGTGTACTGTATTAGGCAATATTAGCACGTAAATAAGACTTTTTCACAGATTCTTTACTTAAAACCACTCTAAAGAGTCATCGTTAGTTTTCCAACGCTAAAATACACTCTATTGTAATTTATTACCTTACTGTGGTTTGGTTGTGCTTGCTTGTGCTTACTAATAAGTGTAATGATACTACTTATCTATACAAACATTTCAAAGTAGACATATTTATGTAGGTGCATTACCTCTTACATAATGAATCTTCCACGGCAACTAACACATTACTATTTCTCAAAGAACTTACAAATATGAAATATAATGCAAATATGTAAATCATCTTTCGTCTACTCTCACAACCAAAAAAGGTTCTTTTTAAACTACTGTTTAATTCCTCGGCTTAATATTGGCCTTGCCAAAAGTAGATTTCTAAACAGGGTATACTCGTAAACATCATATCGTTTGCTCTTCCCTCGTAGTATCATAAAATTAAACTAAGTTTACTGTGGAGAAGCTCAGACTAAAGTTTCCCATCGATGGAACGAAACTTGTCGGTGAAGAAAAGAATTTTATTTAGGAAAATGTTTAAGCGTATTTCCTTATTTACGATTATAGGTAATTCTATTGTATTTTCAAACCAAATCCATGATATCTGATTGTGAGATGAGAGATTTAGGAAATTTTCCTTTTCTTACAAATATACTACGGTAAATATGCAACAGAAACGAATTACAGTGCAACGGAACAATAAAACGTGGGTGGCCTTCTTTTTTCTTCACTTTAACTATTCCGTTCTTAATACTTATCTGTATTTACATCATCTTTTTAATAGAAGAAACCTCCCTTATTTTATTACCACTTTGCTTTCTCCTTTGTAGTATAATCTATGAATACATTAGAAACCCACTACAAACTATATAGTAATAACTGCTTAAAAGTTATCAGTAACTTTTTCCTTTCTCTCTGTTAGTCTTACAATAAGCACTGGCATTGTTATGAGGCATATCTAATGTGAATTTAAAATAGTTTATTACAAATCTTGATATTTATTGCACGAAGGATGTGCCCATATCTGTCTCTTCTCAAGCTGAATGAGTTAAGCAGTTAAATCTTCCAAGGGGTTGTGTCTTCTTTGTTTTTATCTCCTCAATAATTATAATATTACATTCTCAATGTGTTTACTACACATTTACTACAGTAACTACACTAATATACCTGGTAGGTACAAGTACACCATTTATTACATTAGTTCTCTATTCTAGCAGTCCTATGTACATAACTGATAATAAATGGAGAGATGCACTGCAACAAAGTGCTAACCAATTTCCACATTATGTATGCACGCACATACTTAACTTAAGTTGACTTTGGTTTCTGGTTTTATTCCCTTCGTTTAGATTCACATTCAGATGAACCACTACACGGAGATATTCAATACGATTTATACAACTTTGCTCATTGCGAGTTTACACATGCAAAGCATCACTCATCTCCCAGAGATAACTTAAGTCCACTCCACTCTTTTCAACACACAATTCGAACACTAACACTCACGACGATTCCAAACCACTACAACATCACATAAACGTAAATTCTTAAGATTCACAATTACAAATAGGTAGTTCTGTAATCTCTGCAATGTACAGATGCAATTTAAAAAATTACACATAAATAGTTATACAAACAAACACAATACATCATTACGGTTTATAATACAATTTAAATACACAGAACAGAGATCGAATCGACATGGACAAACTTTCAATGTTAGCCACTTAATGATTTTAGATAAGGATTATTAACTTATTACTTACCTTCCCTTTCTTATCATTATCATTACTCATAATAACAACATACTCTACTAATAAATGTATATAGTGCCATATATATACCTTTAAAAAATTAAGAAACTATATCTATTCTATTTTGTACACACCTTCAGATACATTGGGATTAAAATCATTGAGACATTTATAGTAATCAAAATCTACATGTACCTATATATAGGTACTAATATATGTGCGAAATCTTTTAATGTACTACAGAAAGGCAGAGTAATTTTTGTTCAGTAATAAAAAGTTGTATATAGTGTGTATAGGTATTACAAGTAGATATATAAGATGCATTCAATAATTAATATGCTTTGCCATGCTTCAATAGTCAGGTCAATACGCATAAACATGAAAAGGACAAGACGGTGTAAAATGTTAGTACGGGCCAGTGGCATACCTACGTTGAGCAGAACTAATATATTATGTATTTACTATTCTACCCACTTGACTTATGTATGTAAAAGATGTAATGCTCTTTTGGATTTTTTGTTGATTCTATGGGTTGTTGTCTTTCTTGTATCCTCTGACTGAATTGGTTTACTTCGGTTTTGCTCTCTTTGTAGTTGGAGATGAATCCTATTTGATATAGATATGCATAAAGTGTTTCTTAATGGAACTAGAGTACAAGTACATTTCCAACGTGTGTATCCATCCCTATTGATATTCGTTTCATTTCATTTGGTTAGTGAGTATTGTATTTTGTTTAGGGGTCCGCCCTGCTAAATGTTGATGTTACAGATGAGAATCGCGTCTTCACTTCACTTGACTAGCTTTAACTTCGATTTTCGATTGACTTGCTTGTTTTTTACGAGGACACACTCTAATATATTATTATGTCGCTTTCATTGCTTTACGAAACGTATCTTTCAGTTCAGTTGGACCAACCTTGTTTTCAGTTGGAAGAAAAATCATTGAATTTTCTGCATTTAAATTTTTTAAATGCGACCAGGCGGAATTACTAGCTTAAAACTTGGTTGAACCTGAAGATTGCGGTTACATGTAAATAAATACAGTAGATTACAAGAAGTGAATGCATCTGAGCATTAAATATAATGATATAAGGAAGATTTGATTTGATTCGACTGTGATATCTAATAGAATATTGAATGGCTATAGATGAGAAACATTAAATAGCAGTTTAGATTACATTCACGATGTTTTATTATAGGTATGCTTTAATATATACCAGTTGATGATACAAATGTCCTGTCCTACCAGACAGACTTGACATGAATTGTCCGTCCAAACTAAACTATAAACCAACTCAACATTTCAATTCAATTCAATCTTCAAGAGACATGGTTCATTTCATTTCGTTTTGTGAATGGATGAATCTCCTTTACATGTTGTGGCTTGGACGAAAAGTTTTATCGTTCTTTTATGTGCTCTTCAACAGCAAATAGTAATCTTACTTGAAGTTAACTACCTTTAACAATGAAGATCGAGTTTAATGTAATTTAAATCTGCTTCTTCTGCTACAACCGAAATCAAAGTGTGTCCTACACGGAAAACTACTTCAAAACAGTGGTCATTGTTTAGACTCATCTTTACTGTCTCTTATACAGTACTTTTATATTATTATTTTCTCAAAATGGTAAATAACTATTCAGGCAACTGGTCTTAATCTCAATCTTAATCCGGCTTATCGTTTTCTTCTCGTAACATTTTTCAGACCAGTATTTTATACTCAAGCTAATAACAATTTAAACAGTGACAACATAGAAGACTGAAAAACAACAGTATACAAAAAGCAACCATTGCGTAGTAAGCGTGGATTAATTCTAATTCTATCATTTTTATTGTAGAGTTACTCACCCTGTTTAAAATTGGACTAAATTTGAAATTATTCTAGTAATTTATATACTAGGTCACTTAATTTTCAAAAAATTCCGTTAGTGTGGTAAATTATGAATCGTTGGTAATGTTAGTTTATGCGATACCTTTTGAAACGGTAGAAATATGACATTTTACAATTGGTTAGTGTTACGTATTCTAGATACAGATACAAATAGGTCATAAGCAGAGCAATTTATTTTAAACGCTAGAGAAACTATTTAAAATTGCAACTCTACTACAACAATCTGCACAAGGATAATATTTATGAGAACAGAGAAGTAGACAGAAACTAAGAGATAGTAAAAAAGTTTCTAGAGGTAGTTTTTAATTTCCAATTGAATGCAGACTATAATTAATGATTTACAAATGGGAACGTACCGTTGTTTTTGTTTAGGTTGGCTTTGGCGACTATGTGTGTTGTAATTGTAAGTGTAGCGTGACTGGGATCTGAAGAAGTAACTCGGTAAATAAACACTGGTGAATTGAGTGAATAGAGTCGTACTGTCAGTCAAGTTTGCGTACAAGGAAATATAATGAATAGAAATGGTAGCACATGTTTGTTGCAATTTGTTGAAATTTTTACCGGGTGTTTGTGGTTTTCGTTTTCCGTTTGCGATTCTCTTCTTTTTTAGTTGTTTATCTAAAGAAGATTTGTTTCTTCTCACTTACAGCACTCTCTGTTGATGTTACTAGTTTCGATGAAGATGTGATGATGTGAATTCCTGCATAAAACTTTCGGATGAGAAACTGTGTAAACATTTATACAATCAATCAATGTAAATAGTGCAGATTGATTTTCATTCCTTCTTTGGTTCCATATTCCCTAATAATATAGCTTGTGGCTACATAAAAGATTCACTTTAGTACTGATGTAGAAAATACGAATTTTCTTAAGAATCTCCTGAAAGTAGTTTTTAAAGCCCGCCCCTCGATTCCTATATATACACAGTAAAACTTGATTGGAACGATTTTAAATGTTGATTTTTCTATTGCATGTGTAATCACTTAGCGTAAAATCGTAACTAGGAAATAAAATGCACGTTTGGTATGTAAATTTTCAACTGTAGTTAAATGTAGTGGTTGAGAGACACGCTTACAGTATTACAATGCGATGCGATAAGATAGCTTACTCTCGCAATCTAAGTTGTTGTTATTTTATTTCACTTTGGAATTCTTCTGGGATAGGGAGATGAGACGGGAAAGACTCAGCCAAGAAATTTAAGCAAAGAACTTCCTCGGAGAAGTCCAACGAGTCAAATGAGAGACAGACAACCTCTCCGCACCATAAGATACTCAGAGAAGGATAGAGCATTCAGCTTTTGCTTTTGGCTTGGCTCTTCTGTCTTGACTTGGCTCATGGCAATTGTGAATTGACTACAGTACCAAGAGACGAAACGTTTTACATTACATTCTAGCAGACAGGACAGGGCAAACTGAAAACCTAACCAGACTACGCTACTTACACATTGTGTGTATACAAATACAATAACAGGGGTACAGATACAGAAACAGTCATTCACTCACAGACTTTAGACACATCTCTATATTTTTACATCATATCACTTAAGCTATCTATCTATATCTTACGTAACTAATACAGATACAGATACAAATACAACTACACACGAAAATTGTAGGGAGGAATCTGTGTGCATTTATTTACTATACAATAATATAGTTGTTGTATGCTAATACACAAGGATGATAATACAGAATATTAGATTTCCTATGCGATTCTCTAATAGAGATAATATTGGTAGGTACCTGCTCGTAGTAAAGTATGCAAGCTATTTAAAGTGGCTAACAAATAACAATGCTATCAGTATTTACGGCTTTGGTGATACTTCTTTATTTATACGAGAGTTAATACTTACAGGGATATACGTATAGATACACCACAATTACAAGTTACATTAACAGTATTTTGTTGAACGCAAACTGCTGTTTTTTCTGTTTTGTGATTTGCGTAGAGTTTCGCTGATTTGTCTCGAGTAGGGCACAAGGGCAATTGTTCGAGTAATCTTATGACTACGGCAATTCCTTCTTCTTTGGCCATTTGGCATGCTATGCAATAGAATGTCTCATTTTACACACTTGCACGTTATTTCAATTTCTATCTCTAATCTAATACAATGTGAGAATAGAAAAAGTACAGAGGATGAGTTTTTCGAGACAACTTTTATTTTACTCCTCTATATATTAACTGTGGGACCAATAGTAAGTGGAAATTCAACTACATCATGATCAAGGCACGGGCAGCACAAACATTGTTTTGCATTTCTATTCTACGTACCTAGGTCTATCTATCTTTATTTCTTTTCTTCGCTTTCTTTCCACGTTTCACGATTCAAGTAATGTGTCTAATGCAACGCAACGTAAGAATACGAACAATAATCGAACAGTCACAAAACCAGTTGCAATCCAATCCAGTAGTGCTTTTCTTTGTTCCTACTCCAAAACAAAATAGTGCAGAGATACGGATATAACTTTTCGCAAGATTGGAGAACAATCCGTATTGAATAGCACATTTCTAAAAGTATTGCACATTAAATATAAATAGAGTGTAGCTACCATTTTCCATATATGTACAATGTACATGGTGAAAGACAAGAATAGTAAAACTATTAAACTAGTACCGACAACTGAAAAAACCAGTGCTAAATTTGTGCATAGTACACTGAACAGAAAACACAATACAATGAATAAACAATGCATCGTTTTCCCTTATTATGTAATTCGAGTTTTATTTCGCTGGATAATGTATTTTATACAGAGAGTTCGATTTTCTACATGCACTACTGCTTAGTTTTCCCTTTGTGTTTCGTTTTCTTGCAGAATTTCGTGTAACACTTTTCTACTTCCGTAGCTTTTCTTGTTTTCTTCCTGGAGTCCAGTCCAGTTCCAGTTCGATGCTACATGCAGTCAAAGTTAAGTTGCTCTACTGTACGAACATTGCAAATTGACAAGATGAACGAAAGAAAGACTCTCGGCACTTCTTTGCTTCTTACTTGGACTTAACTACGTGAAAATTGAATGGGCAGAACTGTAATGAAGTAAGTAGTAAAATGGGAGGGACGCCTCGACAGAACTTACAGCACTTGACAAGGTAACACGAACAAAACCATCTAGTTTATTTATTTCATTCATTTCGCATTCATGACCAAACTATCTCTGGTAAATATTGTAAATATATGCAATTTACATGGTACACTTTTGTTTACTAAAGCCAAATCTGTGATTATAGTCAAATAAACTAAAAATAATTACTTGAAAACTAATTTGTGGTACAAAATACGTTTTTTGCAACGGAATGATCTAACTTTACCACTCGGAATCTGTAATTAAGTAATTAGACACGATAATATTAATTTAAACATTTTAACATTCCGGTATTTTAGTCTACACGTTAGATTGATACTCTATGGATCGATACTAGAAGAAAATCAATTTCTGGAATTTTAATTTGGCGCAATCAAAATCACGAAATTGCACCCCCATTTAAGGTGACCATATTTAATTATTATCTACATTAAAGTGATAGTTTGTGCTCACAAATTTCAAACACTATTTTTAACCTATTAATGATTTAATTAAAATAAATTTCATGATAAAATATATAACAGACCGTAGTTAAAGTAATAATTTTAGAAATGCACTTACATACATTTCTTACCTGTAAAAGTTGTCCACGAATGTTAAAGTTATAATGCGATGGTAGTTATGATGATTTTTCTTGCACAGTTCAGGTTCTAATTGCGCTGGTAATTTTTGCAAGTGCACAGATACATAGGTAGATATTTCTTTGAGCAAAAAGTGCTAATTCGTTCCCTTTGTAATGATTTAGTTCTCCTTAGCTAGTCTGGCCGTGTTCCTTTGTTTTTTGTTGTTTAGTAGATTGAACAAGCAATAGAGCTGGGAAATGTAATCTTAGCACCTGCCTTGTAAATTAGATTAAGTTTACAATCAATTTGAATATTTAACCATTGGCCAAAGGGAAGGGAAACGCTGAACGTATCCCGGTCTGCATTACATTCTAGACAGTGTTCAAACAGATTGGATTTCATGCAGAAAGATCATCTAAGTAGATACGATTGATCGTCAAACTAACTGTGAGTGAAACAGAACCAAAGAACAGTGTCTTGTACAGAGTCCATTGTTTTACATTCCTTCCCCTGCTCTTCTCGTAATTGTTGGTGAGCTGAGCTGATGAACCAAAGTTAAAAGGTAGGTATGTACTCAGTCACTTAGTTTTGTTAGAATGTAGATACTTAACAAGATAATAGCGTATAATGCAAATTCGTGTTTGTGTAATTACCCAAGTGCCAAAACCACTGACGTCGTACTTTCAATCTGCTCCAAATAAATTATTGACAACAACAACCAAAACCTTGTTGTATAAACGTTAAATGTGCTCCATAGTTTAACTGTACACTTAACATTTAATGGATTGCGGAATTAGAAACATTCCTACTGATTACAAATTATACACCAGTACCCAAATTGAAGATTAAAAAGATATAAATTACATTAAGGCATTTAATACATTGAGGTGCCTATATAGTATGTCTTTATTGAGAAGGTAGGTATTAGATGAGACATAAAATGTTCCTCAAGCCAAAAATTCTGACTTATTGTGATCTGAGACATAATCATCCAACCACAGACACATACGTCAATATTTATTGCTAGATTACATGTAAATGTTTACATCGGATGAGTTTCCTTTGCCAACACATGTTCTTGTACCCACAGCTTTAGATAATGCTAATTTAATATCCTATGTCGTTAACTTTAGAGTCTACGTGTCTTTAGAACTCCTAAGACTGAAAGATTACAGGGTTAATCCTAAACTACGCTAAAGTATTATTATATAAAAATTGACTTATGCAGAAACATTAAACTTAGTTTCCAATTTCGTGTAAAACGTAAAATATTAATGGGCGATAATAAGAAAATTTAGTTAAAAAGACTTTTGTTTTAAAATTTGTTAAATTTCTTGCTTTTTCCTGAGTATTTCTAACGTAAATTATTTCATAAATCTTGCTCTGCTTTAAGAAACGACCTGTAAGTGGCAAGGCTGTTGCACTGCAATTATGCATTTCAGATTTTACGATTCCTAAACCTACTCAAGCAATGGGTAATGTAATATGTGTAAGATAGGGGTGCTAGTAAAGCATTATAGACTTCAGATACATTAACAGCTGAGTTAATTACATAATTAAAACATTTGTCGGAATCTTTTGAACCAAGAAACTCGATACAGTAGTTTGTCTGTACGCTATAATATTATCACATTATCACAATATTATTATCTTGACTGGCAGACGGAGACTGGACTACTTAGATAGCGGAATACGTTGACTTGTTGACTGCAGTCGTGGGTACAAGGATAAAAATAAAGTTGTAGCCAATTCATAAACATTGAAAAAAATTAAACGAAAGAATTTTTATTCGCCACTTTGCATAATACTTTCCTGGCTACTTTCCTACCAATACCAAAGGTATTTTCACTAATCACCTTTACTAATTTAGATTACCAAGCTAAATAAATGAAGGTACATATTTAAAAACTCATTGCACTAAACTGAAAAGTATATAGTAAAAAATTCAGTAAAACATTTGAGGCATTTTTGACAATGTTATTAAATTCCATGTTGAATATCATGCAATATAATATTGTAAGAATACGTTAAATGCTGTACACATAATGATAGGTATAAAATACTCTCTTCTGCTTACGAATGGTGAAGTAAACGATCACAAAAGTCATGTAAATTTTGGCCATAAGATGTTATAGTCAGTGAGCAGTAAGAAAATTGTGGCACCTGCCTGTAATTCAAAAAATAAACAAAAGTTATTCTCCTGGAGAGCGAGCAATTAAAGAAGGTGTAAGAAATGTGGTAATTCTCAAGTGGTGGCAACATAATTTTTGCATGGGATGATAGCTACTAGAGCAGTAGAAACCAGACAAGTTTGTAAATGAAGTACTAAATGTCATATAAATGTTAACTAATGTCAAAAAATGACTGGATAGTATGAATGAGTGAAACGAAGACACCATAGGAGCAAACCATCATGTATTCTGAGTGTAATACTTGATTTCATTAAATAAATAAAGACTTGCAATTATAAACGCCATTATTGTGTTATTTATGGTACACCTAGGTACTCTGTAAGCACAATGCGTAGTGCTTATCTAATACAGTAATATAATTGCACGTATGAATTAAAATATGCGAATTTTATGATGATATTAGATTTATTATTAAAATCAACATTAAAAAATGCTACTTTTCAGATCTCTATGTTATGCTGTACCGTGTAAAGTTTTAATTCATTAGGTTTGCATAGTGCTTACAGGAAAATCTGCATAGGTCTGCATACGTTGCAAATTCCTATGGATCCATTCAACGAAAATTTCCTACTAGTAATGAAAGAAAGGCGGATCCGTTCATTGAGTCTGAATTTTTTATTAAATCAAGTCAGGATCATCAAAGTTTATTAATACATTACATAAACATGAATATTATAATGATAGGGTAAGAGTTACAAAGGGCAAACATCAAACAGTAGCTATAAGTCATCAGAATGTTGTGTTACGTTAGCTTGGATTAGTTTACAGCTTGGAATCTTAGCGAAGGGAGCAAATAAACAAAAGCAGTATATAATTCCGAGTAAATCCTATTCCTAGTCGTGGAAGGATTATTTATGTACAGATATGCGAAACATTTTTGCAGAAATAAATGCAATAAGCCATAAGAGTCAGATTACGGATGCAAAAGTAATACACGCAATATTAAGGGATTCGGGACGCCTGGGTTGGTTTGGCGATCAAGAAATGAGATTCGAATGAAAAGGTATCTATGTATCTGTAGTAATGAAAGTATTAAATCAAAGCAAGAGAAAATCCACTCCGTCCTCGAAAGTTTATAGTTTACCTTTCAATTACTATTAAATTATAGTGCAGGAGCCATGAACTACTGTTTGGGTAATTGTTTGCCGACCTATCTCTTCTCAATCTATTATTATTGTCCAAAGAAACGAAAGGAACATTGCAAAGGTAGGCAATGCAGGTAACTCGTATTCTTAGGGAGCTCCTTTGGTGCCTACAATAATAAAGACTTGATTTACATAATGGAATGCTAACTCAAATCGCCTCTTCCCTTCGTCTTTGCAAAAATACAAGTTTTCCTCAACCAACTTCTACAATCAATGCAATTTCAACCCACGATCTTTTCCATACATTTTATTACGCTGTCTTATCAACATGTGCTTGTAAATGTTTAGAATTTCATACTAGTATTTAGAAATACCATTGTATTCTAGTTTTCATATTATTTATACCTACCACACGTTTTAAATGTAAACCACCCGCATAATATTCTTTTCAGATAATATTATACCTTACATTGTTATATAAGCCATTTTATACCTAAAGTATTCCCAGAATACAAATTACATTTTGTAATTAATTAATTTTTGGGGCTGACAAATTAGAGCATGAAGAAAAACAAAATCTTCTTTACAAATTACACTAATTACGCTAACACGCCATATTTATGTAATCTTTTCGTCTTGCAGCTGTCATTAATTTATTTTCAGTTGAATTAGTTTATACAAAAAGGATTGACAGTTTTTTAATCAGTATGCTCTAGTTATTATTATTTCCCGAGTTCACAATTTCATTCATTTCAAATGATAACTGTAATGTAATTAATGATATAGTTATCAGAAGCTATTAGGACTATGGGGATGAATTAAAGTTCAGTTAAATGGAAGAGCGTTTTTTGTGGTTGAGCATTGAGGAAAAACGTTTATATTCAAATAACTCAGGCTTGAAATTAGTTTTTATCTTAAAGTGAAGGGAAAGACAAATTATGGTTATATATTAGTAAGTAGCCGGCTGCGGCTGCTTATCTTTTCATACAATACCATTTCCCAATCCCGTAAGCAAAATAAAAACAATGAATGTAAACATAAAAAGTCAATGGAACAAACCAAGTATTATGCGACAGCAGAGCTTTGATTTATTGTGAACTGGGCTCCAAAATGTAATTTGTGCTGATAATGATAAGCCATTCATATTCCTCATTTCGGCATTTGCAATATATTACTAGTCTTTTTTACCCTACCAGTGTCTATTGTACAATATACAACAAATAAGTAGAACTCTGTTGAGATGGCGAATTTCCATTGCACTGTTTAACAACGGCTTGTATTTATGTGTGCCTCAAAAATATTTTGTTTACCTCTAGAAAAATAATCAATTTACCGCATTACATTTTTAGCTAATAAATATTTATCCAGCCTCAAGAATCATTATTCCAAACTGACAATATACCATTTCCTCATGTTTTAGTACAATATGCTAAGTTTTGGTACATTTACCTCAAATAAAGTAGAAAATTAGAAAATCCTCTCTATACTTGAGATAAATGTAGTAAAACGTTAGCAAATTGCATTAAAACTTGAGACAAAGTTATATTATCAGTTCGGAGTAATGATATTTGAGACTGGATAAATGTTTATTAGCTAAATGTATTAAAATATGAGGTAAACCGATTATTTTTGAGGTGCATTTAAATTTTCCCATTTCTAATAAATGTATTGAGAATAAAGCGAACACATGCCACCGATTTACATTTACTTTACTAATACATTTAGTAAATATACAATTGCATTTAATATTTCAGCCATTTTTACAAAATTAATACAATATTTCATTAAAATAGCAAAACTTAAACAATATTTAGTCATTTAAAAGTAAGATGTGCAAAATTTACTTAAACGCTGTCCAAAAAATATACTTAAATAAAGAGTATTGCATCAAACAGCAAATGCACACTACATTGCAATCAGTTGGATGTAGTGTGCATTTCAAGGCAATTTGAATCGCCATACCAACGGGGTTGGCCTGGCTAACAAGGTGCAGACATGGCCTGTTATCCTCGTTTTCTGCACCCAATTTGGGCATATGTAACTGCAGAAATTGGTGCAAGATTATCTTACTCGGTTAGGTGTAATTCTGTTTATACTTTTAATTTCAAAGTGGCAAGTTGTGCAGTTTATCCCTGCCAAATACGACCGTACTTGTAAAATGAATACAATGAGGAAGAAAGGGTAACTTGTAAGAATAATCTTGCACCCAATTATGCTTTCAACAATAACAATGGCATACAAACATGTACTTAGCAGTAAGACACCAAACTCAATTTGTACTCTCTAGCCAGGGAAAATATGGAAATGAGGGGAAAATGATGCCATCAAAAGTACTGCAGAGCAGCTAGGTATATTTTTGTAAAATGTAAGTTTGATAGTATAACTAATGACATAATTACCAATTTGAAATGGCTCCTCCCAAAATGGCTATATAAATATGAAGTCCTTAAAATGGCTTTTACCATAAAAAATAGCTTATGTCCTGAATATTTTAATAACTATGTAGATTACGAAAACCCTGTCACAAATACATAACTAGCCACCGATTTACATTTACTTTACTAATACATTTAGTAAATATACAATTGCATTTAATATTAGTATAACATTTACTACAATCTCCGATAACCATTAACTATACAGAACAAGGAGCAAGTTCATTTCTACGAAGAGGATTTACAGTACACCATTACTGTGTTGTTGACTTATTACTAATATTCATTTCATCTTTGCCCTTTCAAACCAAAACATAATTTTCCTCCTTATCTTTAAAACTTAAGTAGTGCTCCAGGGAAATTATATTTTTTCATTACATATTGTGTTATAGAAACATTGAAAATTACCTATAAATCTTTTCTAGGCTAAAGAAAACAAGAATTCATAGCTGTGTTTAAACGTAATATATCTATACCTATGCAGTTTCTTTCTATAATGCAATAAGCACAAAATATTAGCAGTTTTTATACAATAGTCTCATGCTTTTACTTTGTAGAGACCATATATTATAGCCAGAGGGCAAATGTATTTAACATTTACGTGAAATATTACAAGTTTTACCATGTAGAACATCTATAACCGAAGAAAACACAATTTGCTTTACACACACACAAATGCTAAACAAATGGCTTATTACATATTACATGTGTTACTTAAATCAAGCCCAAAGTAAGACACCAAACTCAATTTGTACTCTCAAGCCAGGGAAAATATGGAAATGAGAGGAAAATGATGCCATCAAAAGTACTGACGAGACCTTACAAGGAACTATTATTACATGTTTGTTGACCCAAGAAGAATCTATCTAAGGAAAAATTAGCTGTTAATATTTGATGGGCAATTAATCACTTATGGATAACGTTCCTTTAAACATAATACCAGTTTACATGGCACGCACATAATTCAATTCATAAAACGCACTGACAGCAAACGATCAATTTCCAAAGTACACATACCTAAATTACATCTCTCTTTTTCTCATCAAAATTATTTACAAATTATTTAGTAAGAGAATGTATTGCAATTATAATTTGGAAACCCAATAATACAAAAATACTATTTGGTAAATAAAGTATACTTATTTTGAATTAGATCCTTGAGACGTCAGTTCTGCTTCTTCTTCAGACAAATTAATTTACTATTGGTATTATTCATAATATGCAACAGTTTATTAATAAAATTAATAATAGATTTACTAATTAGTACAGTTTAATATGAATGTAATGCAGAAATTGGCACGTACTCCAAAAAGAAATGATTAAATAATGGAGCAACGATATTAACAACTAAAGACCCTGAGACTGGCAACCCACATCTAAATAAGTTCAAATTAGCAAATACAGTTTAAAAATAGCATCGTAGATTGTAAGTAATATTTTCTCTATTACAGTGAAGAAAGGTCAATTTTAGTTTAATAGGAAAAAATAGCCACCTCAAGAAACAATACCGTAGCCGAATTGCGTTGACTGGCTACGGAGAGCTGAAGCATGGAACTAAATTGAGACAAGGAAGATAGGGGGATAAGGATGATGATGATGACTTGTGGAAGAGCCTGACATGAATGCCTTATTATTTATACATGAGTAATAAAAGAAGATTGTGGCCCGCCAGAGAAGGAAGAAGATGGACCAGAGACGCGACCCGAATTTTTCTCACATTTTCTTCATCGGGAGCATTAATCTTTATTATTTGGCAGGGGAAAAATGAAGTCTACTTTTAGGGTTAAATCCTCAGCTAAGCTTTTAGTCCTCCTAAAGGTGTCTTCCCATTCTTTATACGATTCACAATATCGGTGGAGAATACGCTTCCATATACTTCCTATACTACGTATAGGAAACTTAGGTTTAGTTGCAAGTGTATTTACAACGTTTCCGTGTTGCAATGCACTTACGATTAGTTAAGTCTCTAGTCTTCGCGTCTACTCTATGTATTTCGTATTTCAGAGAGAGACTATCTACTAACTGGAAAAGGAACTCCTAAGGGACTTGATGGAGATGAACTAACTATATATTGATGGAAGTGGCTAAGTGAACTGAAAGTTCTTTCTATATGTAACCATTTTGTACCATTAGGTGCATTAGTTATGCTCAACTATTTTTATCGCCTATGTTTTCATATTTTAAAGTAACAAACCTGAGTATACAAGTACTTCACTAACTTTTACTATCATATCTGCCATGTAGTACAAGTACATATGATACTTAAGTATTACAGGTTTTTTACAAATTTCAGATATCCAGAAATGCACTGGTACGTAATATTATATCCAAAACCTTAGAAAAAACAAATACTAGGAAATTGACGTAAATTTATGGATTTCGAAATTTTGGATCTTTTGTTTTTGCATTCTTAATCGAAAACTAGTAAAAGAACATTTAGGAATTCCATTTCAAAGTACTGAATCATGAAATTGTTAATTCCAATAACTTTTGTAAAACAAGGGTAATTAAAATTGCCGTTTTTCTTCTAATAGGCAAATTAGAATGCTTGAAATGTTGCATTCGTAATTTGTATTTAAAATGACAAAGAAATGCTAAAGAAATTTGAGTTGGAATTGATAACAAAGAAAGCAAATTGAGATTTAAATGGGTTTCATGCTAAATAATACAATAAATTGCAGATTACTTTCCAGTTTATCTATATTCCAATAATTTAAAATTGTACAGCGTGTTTTATTGTTAAATCTTTACAGTGTAGGTTGTTCTCTTGCGAATAGGTTGTTAAGATACTAAGAATATTAGAAAATTATGAGGGAATTGAGGGAAAGCATAATGACAGTATAGGAGATAGTGTGCTACTCGTGCCACTTCATTTCTTGATGCCTGTGTAAAATTATATTAGGCAATACACTTAGAGTTTAATGAGATGATGCGGACACGATGTGATGTGATGCAGGTATTAAGTGCATTACTTGTTTGCTTTTGAGTGAGTGAAGGAAGAAGAAGCGAAAGACACCACACGAATGTAGATGGGTATCGTAGGGAAATAGCAACCATTACCCTAAAGAATAGGTGTTTCATTACGCTCTGATACAATCCACAAATTCTAAACGGTATACTTTAAACCATGAACCACGTATGAACACTTTCACATTTCCTTCTTTAGATTTCATCGGTTTGCACTTTGGTGTGGTTTTCGTGGCTCTCGGTTATCTTTCCATCAACTCACTCTTCATTTTCCTCAGACCCGACTTAACTTACGCTTAACACAGCTACAGCAGTCTCTCCAGGAAAATGGAATGCAAAACGGAGATAAGTTTTCGTCTATAGATGCTTTTCTGTCTCAACTCACACCAAGATGCAATTTCAATGTTCTTTAACATTATTTTACCATAGTTTGTTACGTAACTGCTTTTAATATGGGATAACACTTTATTATCTGCTATAACTTGTAATTTTCTTCTCATATTCACCTTATGACAACATTTTAACGTTTATAAAAGAAAAACTCTTGGAGAGCACTTCTAAACGAAATGAAAAGGAAAACATCGAAAGTATTTACCATAGAACTATACATTTGTACAATATTTTATTAAATTCAAATATTACACTAACGATGCATCCCAAGAAGAATCTGTCTTTAAAAGTATACAAGGAATATGTATTGCCATAAATATTCGTAATTGGCTCTTAATTGACATAAGAAACATTAAAATGAAAAAGTGGATGTCTGCAGAAAATTAAGTGTTATATTTCAGGTTTCATTGAACGCGAATCTTCTAGAAATAATTGTTCCTTTTTATTTCACATGGTTTTTGAATCTGATTAGGAATTAGAGGGAACCTTCTTTGATCTTCTTTGATTTACTATTTGTCATCATACGATAAACCAGTCTGCAGGCTAGGCTTTACACGAAAATATTCTTTGCTTAGGTAATTCACATATTATAGGTAAGGACAGGAAGATATATGTGTGTAAAAGTGTTCAATCGATTTGATTTCATAAATCTTGTATTTCAAGCTTGGATAAATATGCCATTAGGTTATTACTATATTTTAGTGATAAGAAACCTGTGAAGTTAGAATTGTGCATGAAATCCTTGGAGAGTAGGTCTGGATGCGTTTTCTCGTAAAATATTCATACTGATTGCTATGAGTATGACGTAAGAATGGAAAAAAGGTTTGCCGACTGGATTCCTTGGATTATCACCCCACACACAGTATAGATGAAGATCCTCCACTGTATCAAAGTGAGTTCTTCTTTTTATT
This sequence comes from Yoshiicerus persimilis, assembly GCA_020352615.2. Taxonomy (NCBI): domain Eukaryota; kingdom Metazoa; phylum Arthropoda; class Collembola; order Entomobryomorpha; family Tomoceridae; genus Yoshiicerus; species Yoshiicerus persimilis. The sequence goes on along the minus strand of CM036944.2, from coordinate 19,411,377 downwards.
AATCTTAATCTCAATACTGTTAGATAGTGTTCAGAATAAAATTGAGGTCTACCTTGATATTATTGCAAAGGTGCTATTTTTGTATTAGATACAGCACAGGGAGAGAAATTGAAAGTAAAGAAGTGTATTAAGGAGAAGCAATGAAGCAACGAAACGGAAAGCCAAGTCTCCGACAGCCAAGATAAACTACGGCCATATATCTGTTCATGAGAGTTAGTGATAGAGGATGGAATTTAAGGGATCTTTACTTTATGGAGATAAAGAGATGTCTTTATTGGAAGTGATGGGATTGATTGTCTGCACACTTCTTGAGGATGGCGGCTCGAGTGATTCCATCAACTAAAAGACTGCCGAACCCCCATTACTTACATATGTAACTAACTAACTACTTAGTGTACTTAGCCACCATGTGTTTATCAATGTTAACTATTAAACCCCATTCTGAACACCGATGATATAGTAAACCTGCCCTTATAAGTACCTACTTCCATTACACGTAATTATACCTCCTTCGGTGATCGTGATAACGATAACTAACACTCGGAACACTTTTCTTTCACCACTCCATAAACCACATTATTGGCTTCTCGCTTTGAATTTACCAAGATACCATATTTTGTGTTGCTTTCTTTTTCCCCTTACACAATAAGATTCAAATTCCAAACCTGCTATGTCACTAGGAAAATATTTGGGGATTTCTCGGGATTTCTTACATTTTTTACAAAAACTAGAGGTTTAGATGTATTGTTGCAGTAAGCCATTCTAGAAAAATTCCTGTATGCCGTGGTTCAACCGAAATATATTACGAATTCATAGAAACTTCCTTTTCCTAGCTGACGTGACAAGACATGACTTTGTAAAATGGAATGCTACTCAGCTAAGAAGATTGACAACAAGAATGGATAGGGTATACTATTTATGTATCTACACTTAAGTAGTTCCAAGATGAGTCACAAAATCGGTTCACTGCTACAGCTACGTTAAGTACGCACTACATATTAGAAAATATACCTTGAGATCATCACTCTCCTATAATAAACTTTGTACACGTAGTATTACGGTACTAAAACAGTTTTAGTAATGGATAATCTTGTTTTCTGGAGTATAGTACTGAATGATATACTAAATACACACGCAGTATAACTGAAACTACTACTATAAACCCATTTTGGCAAATAAGAATAGTTTGCGGAAATTGTGTCCCTCGGGCATCATTATTATCAGCGGAGTAAACGGTTAGCTCTATATTGGATGATGGTTATATAAAATTTCTTTAGTTTCTTGTTAGAGATGGATGAATGAACTTTTGCATAAATAAATACTTAGGTATCGTGCGTCCCTAATACTAGAAGATAATTCCAGAATTTTTTGCAATTGCTTTATGGACAACCTTCAGCATCTACATATAATTGTAAAAATTATATTTATGCTAGAAGAAAAAAATACTTGAACAAAATATAAATTATTAATAAATAATTTTATTATAAGTAGAAATAGGTATTGAATTTTAAGTCCCAGGGGAAATGTGAAGTAATTGGAGAAGTTTAAGTAACAGGTGCATGGTAGCAGAGACATAAACAATAGGAGACGTAATAATACATGTAATAAATGGGATAACAGAACAATAAGTAGTTTTAGTATCTGTTGTGGGTTTCATTGAATTAAATTTGTGTGAATAAATATTTATAAAGCTTCGTGTATGACAATGTATGATGTAAATATGTAAGTAGTAAGTGTAAAGAGACTTGTATCTCTCTGCTGTAATAAAAAGAGTTTTAATGCCAGGCCAAGCAAAGCCACAACCCAAACAAAGCTAACATAACAGACAGATCACGCACCAAGTCACGTCACGTACAGAGAACGTCGTTTCGTCGGCACTCTGCTATTATGCTATTCGGTTCGGCATGATTGTCTAAAGTGTATTACAGTGAGATTCTAAAGTTAAGCAACATAGGGTACATGGTGCTAAAAAGGTTGCTGGATGTTTCTAATTCATATGTATATATGTGTTTACCCGCTCAAACTTTAATAGCACCACGTAGGGTATGTTGCGTAACTTTAGAATCTCACTGTATAGTATAGTGATACTGTGTCATAAATGTATTTAGTTTCAGTACAGTGCATAAGGGAGTAACAATAGTGTAATATTGAATGAAAGGAAGACGAAATCACCAACTGAGAGCATGAGAGGATTATTTTTCCATCGTCGCGTTGGCTGGTGACAGGTAGACAAGGCTTCTCATCAATCACTCATCTGTGATCTTCTTCCTTACTTTTATAGAGTTCCTTCATCGAAAGAAGGCGACACAGTTGGGGATAAATACAAAAATATCTCAACTTAATAAACTAAAAGAAAACTCTCAAATCGTTTCCAGTATATTACATTATTTACAACGTGTATGTGCAAATGTAGCCATTTACACATATTTATGTGTCTGTAGGAGTAATAAATGCTTTGTCCTTCTTAAAAATGAATTAATCATAGTTGGATATTGTATTTGAACTGGTAGTTGAGATAAAAGCTAGACAAATCCAAAATCCCTCTACACAGAAAGGTAAGATTGAACCAACTTGTTTTATGGCGACTGTAATATGTAAATATTAATAGATAGTATGGATTAGATGGAGGAAAGTTGTTAGAGGAATACTATTATTATTTTCTGAGATGAAACACTAAAGTACATAATACAAGATGGGAAAGTGCCCTATAAAGTACCAAAAGTCAGCCTCAGGGAATCCTCAACTGTATAACATAATGTAATGTCCTCTGTGTCTACCCAATTTCAATGAAACATGATAATACTCTGCTATAACACAATATTGCAGTTTCCACAATCTTCATTGCACTTTACAAACGTTAAATAGAACAGCTTTCCTCATATAAATATTTCATTCCAAATGAACAGAGAAAATTGTATGTAAATGTGTGCAATGGGAAAACATGTTTACAATTTATGGCCTATTAGATAACATTTCATCTAACATAAGTTTATTTTATTATGCATCGTAAGTTACACTTTTACGTTCTTTCCTCTCTCTCTCCCTACTATTCACTCCGTTTCTAATGATCCACTTCTTGTTCTACATAATCTACATATCTGTGCCGCAGAAATAGAGTAGGTAGACCTAAAACTATTTCCGTGAGCGAATTATTTATGCAAAATACAGGGCAAATGTGTAACATTAACATTTTTATCGTAGTAAAACCAAACAAACCATTATAAATCGAAAAACAACTTTGAAAAGATTTCTCTTCGTTCTTTAATTGCTTTCTAACTTAATTAGCTTATCAGAAAATGCACAATAATTAATTAACATAACATTATATATTCAGCCTTATTTATGCCTTACAATTCTTCAATCATAAATTGTCACCGTAAATATTTAATCTATGTTATTATATTATACTCTTTCTAACAATTAACAGGTAATATATCCATTAAGAAATGTAGTCGAAGCATAAAATACACAAATGGCAAAAAATTCCGGTAAGAATAATATTTAGTCTAACTTACTACTACTTATAATTCTTCAATCATAAATTGTCACCGTAAATATTTAATCTATAAGTTATTATTATATTTTTACTATCATTTAACAGGTCATATGTCATATTGAATATTGAATAATCATAGTGTATTGAATTGCTTAGTATTTTCTAAGGGTTGTAGTTGAAGCATAAAATACACAAATGGCATTCCCAAATTAAAGTCGGGTATTTGTTCAAGGAAAGGTGGAAATAGAAAATAAGGAGCGGTTGTGTGTAATTCACTTGTAAATTGTAGAGGTAATGTTGGCTGCACGTAGGTACAAAATAATTAATGCTACGCATGTACTTATATAGGTAGTGGAAGGATTAAATGAGTGAATCTGCATTCAAGCCAAGTCATAATGCATTGCGTGTTCGGAAGATTAATGTAATTTTTTATCCTAAATGTATAGGCTGGGTCCTTTTAAACTTGGCTAATTTAAATATAAAACAAAAGTATCGAGTTAACTTAAGACAAGACAAAAACAAGGAATGCGTGAGGTTGCTGTGTTGTGTGTGGAAATATTTATCAAGGAATAATAATTGCAAGTTTTATTAATGTGCAAGCAAATAAGATTTGATGTCTGATGATGATGGCTCTTGTCAATTTAGTATGGGCTTTCAAAAATTCATCAGTTGGTTACTTTGAAATATTGCACACACAAGAAACAAAGGGAGGTGTATTTAAAACCAAAAGGGGTTACATTCTCGTAGTTAATGTGCTAAGTGCGTTTTGTGTCAGTTGCAAATACATGTGGGCTGCATATTTTTATACGTTAATGTAATTAGTAAACATAGAGTATGCTATTCTCTTATAAAATAAAAGAGCTCTTTCCTTAGTCAGATTAGACCACATGCAGGTTAAATCGTTTACTACTATTAACTTGGTACGTATGTAGAAAAGGAAAAAATGCGAATTGAATGCATTATCTGTTAAAGTATTTGTACAAAAGGTGTAGGAAGATAATGCGTATGCATTTACGCCTTTTCTTCCATTTTACACTTAATTTGGGCAACTGTACCTATACGATTGCAAGATCATGTCGTTTAAGAGAAGAATTTTTAGTGGAAACTGGAAAAATGACCTCTTGAGTATGAACACGCTAATTTCCTTTTATTTACTTTTTCATGTGCGTAATACCTTGTAAAGAGAATTGTGCGTAAAAGAACACTATAATTAATGACTTTAACATGTCAGCTTTTATTTGCATAATTGTATACTAATTATTGTGAATAAAGTTCCTCAGGGCTAATAATCTTTCATCCTATTTGATCCTATAGGAATCCTTTTGATAGATTTCCGATTATAATTTCATGAACTTTGTTTTTACAAAGAATATGCACTGAAAAATAACAAATGCACTAAATGCATAGGCAAGGACGCATTAGTAAAGTTTTTCATTTGTTTGCAGTGTTCTAGATCACGCGTCAAGAAAGCAAGAGGCTCTGTTTGAATCGAAAGTTTAATCAGGTGTAAGAAAACCAACAAAACTTGTTTTTCCTCTCCGCGTGACTAATATAACTGGAGATAAATCTATTTTAGATTATTTCCAGGAGCAAGTAATAAGGTTTGGAAGCACTAATTGTGCACACTCGGATTTTTACTGAAAATGAACTCTTTTATAGCTGTACGAGCATTGGTTAGTTAATAATTATCTAATCTTTACATTTGTGTAGTCCGTATGTAACGTATAAACATTTACTTTTGTATATTATTATCTCTTCTAAGTAGTAAATTATGAAATTAAAAGAAATAATGTTAAATAAATTTTTTAGAGTCATAATTAGTTTTCATTTTACTGATTGCAGCGCACAGCAATCAATAATGGAAACGCTCCTTGGAAAAATACCTATGTTACCAAATCTGGTTTCAATATGAAAAATCCTCCCACCGGAGGTTCAGCAGCATCCAGCTCAGGTTCAAGCGCTTCTATTAAGATTGCCGATCCACCGAAAAATGTTTTCAAAAATGTTGATACTAAAGGTTTGTTACTTAACATCTTAACACATACAAGTTATATTTTGATACTCAGCTTGTTGGTCAACTTTTTGGACTATAAACATTTACAAATCAAAACCAGTCTTTCAAATCTTCCAATTTTCGATAACTTTTAGATGTTGGGCCTGGTGCGTCGAAAACCGGAGAGTACCCCAACCCAGAGTACTTCAGCTACCACAATATGAGTTATGCTGAAATGGAAATTGTCATGGCCAAGTTGCGTTGTCCTCAACCATCCAGCAAAACGAAATGATCAGTATAGTATCTGAGTATCTCAACAAGTGGTAATATTATGTGTATATCGTGTAGACTGTTTCTAGCTATTTAATCTTATCTTCATCGAAAGCCTCCTATCAATTTATTGTATGTACGAGATTTTAATTATAATAAAGCCAAAATTAATACTTAGTAATTGCGTTGCGTATCGAAAATGAATGGGAAATATAATTAATTTTCGTTCCTTTGTCATATTCAAGAAAATCGAAATATTTTAGTCATAAATAAGGTGCTACAATTGGTACAATAAAAGGATAGTATATAAAAAATGTCATGATACAATCATACAAGTGCGGTAGAAAAACTCGAAAACCAGAAGAACGGAGCATTACGGAATCATCGAAATCGAAATATCGATCAAACTCCAAATTGCATTGATCTTTCGTTCATTCCAAAAGTAGCCATAGATACAATGAAACGGTTCTAATCGTTTTCTAGATTTTTCCTATAACTGCTTTGGGTCAACAAAGACATTTTGTCGTAATTTCATCCATGAAAAAATTGATTTCTTGTTCTTGAAGAATATCCTCGAAGAAAGTGAAACTTGAAAAATCGAAATAGTAATTAATTTTTACACATTGAGTTGTGAGCTTGAAAATGTCAACGTATGCCCAGTTGCACCCGAAGTACATCTTCGGTGTGAACGAGTCATGCAAGGGAACGAACGTTTGGTTTTTGGACAACAATACAATAATGTACCCTGCAGGAAACGCAGTCGTGCTTCTTACTTTGGATCAGAAGAGTCAAACCTTTCTCCACGGTGTTGAAAAAGGACGTGGTGTGACATCGATAACCGTTTCTTCAAATCGGTAAACAAAACTGCAATATTTGTCAAAGGTTCTATTTTGGTATTTGAATTGCATTGGAGAAATGGCGGCGTTATATGCATATTCAGGAGGAAATGTGTTTGAGTAAAATTTTATTGTGTAGTAAAAGGAGGGAAAGTGGTGCGCTGACTTTCTCCATCATTTATGAGTATTATACGTCCGTATATCACTCTTTCCTCCAATTTCCTCTTCCGTAACTTTTTAATGTGTTTGATTCTTTTACATCAGCCATAATATGACAGAAATTGCTAAAACGGATGAAATCTTTATGTTGACCGATAAAAGTTCCTCGAAACTACTTTGAACTGCCTCGTGAATAACTTTCTCTTTGACTTCCAAAATGGAAATAAAATCTTGCCCATTTTCGCTTACCATTGCACAGATACTTTGCTTACTATTATTGGCACAGCTATTTTTCAAACTTGAGAAGTTACATTATAAATATAAAGGGATGAATTACTATTATTGTACGATTATGTCTTTTTGTCAGCATTGTGCTCAATACCCATTCCTGTAATTTGTTTTCTATTATTATAGCAGTTTTACTTTTTTATGAGCTTCACTCTACTTCACTGTTATAGTTATAGTGTCTAGAATCAAACGTAACTCTCATTTTCTCCAGTAAAATAAAAGCAACGAGAATTTCCATTGCACACCTTACCTGTACTTCCATAAATACCTCCAGACGCAATAAAAACCCAGAGTTCTTCCAGAAACTAAAAATATACGTACCATATACAGATTATATACAGTGTTGGCCATAAATCACGCACCATAGGAAAATGTATGTAATGTTTGAAAATAATTCTCAAACTGTTTTAGAGCATTTTCAAAGATATCGTACTTAATGCTATTTTCCTATGGTGCGTGATTTGTGGCCAACGCTGTATAAATGTTCTATGTCTGCAGGATGTACGCAGCAGTGGCTCAACTTGGAGAGAAGCCCTCCATACTGGTGATAGACTTGAAGGCGAACAAACGACGGAAGACACTCCAATTCAATGAAACTATGGCAGAAGAGTACATATCTTTAGCTTTCACTCACGATTGTCTGCATTTAGCTTCGTTGACTGGTGCTCCTGAGTTTTATCTCGTTTTTTGGAAATGGGACAGAAGTCGAATGGTTTGCTTTGCCAAAACAACTAGTTTTGGTCCAGTTATTGAGGTTAAGTCAAGTCACACTTGCTTTGCTTTCCTTTTCTCCCCTGGTGTTTTCCTTTCTCAAAAGATAGTATTACTTTTATATGTGCTATACTCCCTGCTGTATATATTTGTTTTCTCCAGGAATAGCTTCCGTCTTTCTTTGTGTACTGCTTTTAGAGCATTTAGATGATAATTCATTTGGCAATGCGAACAAGTGACATTTTGCATTTCCTTACCAAAGGAAATGCAATACTAGTATGATTTTATGTGATGTTTTAAGGTAAAAATACATTGTTCTTGGAGTTTCTTCTAAGCAAATATATGCGTCTTTGTAAACAGAAAAGAATAGATGAATTTTTATTACATGTAAATAGTGCCTTTGTGAGGAAATGCAGTTTCCCATGAAAAATGCACTTTCTCCTCCTTTCTCCACGTTCCCAGGCAGAGAAAGGAGAAAGTAGAGCAGACAAATATTCTATTATGTATAAAAATGCATTGTCAGGAAATTCCGAGCATTCGCAAAGAATTACTACTATTGTGTTTGGATCTGAAAAACATTTCCCTAAATATTTACAGTTGTCGACAAGCCCAATGGAGAATAATGTTATGTGTGCAATTGGAAAGTCCTCATTCCGTTTCTTCCGTTTCAACGAAAGCCACATGAAGCCATTTGGCTTCCAAAAGGGTGATGCATACAATTTCCTCTGTCATGCTTGGCTTGGTAAAGGAGATCGACTCATCGCAGGAACTGCGGACGGCAGATTGATGCTATTCGAAAGAGGAGAATACAGATTAGACATTCCAATAAGAAAACCGGATCGTCATGAAATGTAAACAAAATAAATTATAATATATTTACATTTTTTCATTCTATTTCACCCTAATAATGTGTACATTCCAATTTCAGTAAACCAAGAATAGCGAAAACAGATACAGACAGCACTTTAATTGATACGGGTCACGATGATACCCGATCAAGTAATTTTAGAAGTACACCCACAGAATCTTATGAAGGAATCGAAATCACAGCTATTGCTTGCTACTCTAAAGGCTTCGCCATTGGCTATGGAATGGGAAACGTCTTTATTTTTGAAGAACAATCAGTTTACGAAACTCCTGAAGAACATTACAAACAATTGCACACAATTCGCATACCCCTGTTTTCATCTGTTCATGAAGATCGTATTGTACATTCTTTGGCGTTGAGCATGAATGAAGAAACTCTGATCGCAACAACAAAAAGTAGTCAAGTTTTCATTTTTCCGTTGAGTAATGCGGAAATTAAGGTATCTATTGCATAAAAATAAGGAATTGTGCCAACTACGGAAAGAAATTGTAATTTAATTATACTTTGAAATTTTATTAAGGACCCAAGCGAAATGGTTTTCGAATTCGCCAATTGTTCGTATCACCGTGGCCCGGTTTTATCCATGGATGTTGCCATCAGAAAATCTCTCTTAGTCACATGTGGAGAAGATAAATTTATCCGTGTCTGGAATTTTCTTTCTCTTACCCAAGAAGCTAGTAAGGAATTTGCTGAAGAAATTTATTGTGTCTCCATACATCCAACAGGTTGAAACCTAAAAACCTATTTCTTAGAATTACTTTCACCATTGATCTTTGTTAAAAATAACTTACAGTAAATTCTCCTTTATTTTCTTAGGATTGTTTTTACTGGCTGGATGTATTGATAAAATTCGTATGTTTACCATACTAATTGACGATATAAGGGAATTAAAGGACTGGGCTGTTCGTATGTGCAAAGAATTACGATTCAGCAACGGTGGACACCTTTTTGCAGCTGCTAATGGTAATATTCTTCAATTGTACTCGACGACAACTTTGGAAAGCGTTTCTATAATGAAAGGACATACTAGTAAGGTACAGTGAACAGTCTTACCTATCAAGAATCAATTAAAACTTATTAATGCAAATAAATATTTACAATCCTATTACAGATCAAGAAAATAACGTGGGCGCTCGATGACCATAAGATAATTACAGCTGGAGGTGACGGAGCGATTTACGAATGGGACACACAAACGGGAAAAAGAACTGCAGATGTTGTTGAACGAGGGTCTCATTTGATTTCGGTGGTTGTCTCTCCGGATTGTAAAACACATTATGCTATCAATGGACACAATTTTCTAAAGGAGATACAAATTCATGAAGGAATGGTAAATATAGTTTTGTATTCAGATGAATATACAAAAGTATTACTTATGTATATCGTTTGCTAATGTATATGACTCTTAATGTAGATTCTTAAGGAACTTGAACTCGGACTGGAACCAAGTTACATAAATTTGAGCAGATCTGGAAAGATTCTATTGGCAGGATTCCGAGACGGAACAGTCAGGTCATTTCGACAACCTTTAACTTACGCTGGAGAATGGTTTGACTATCACTTGCACTGGTACATTTTACATTATACCCAAATTATGTACAAATTATGAAAAAGAATTGAAACAAGGATATTTAAATATGATTAAAATATAAATTTACATTTTAGTGGAGCTGTAACTTGTGTAATAAGCACCTTCGATGAAATATTTTGCATCAGTTGCTCCACTGGGAATGAAATCGTGTTTTGGAAAATGACTGATGCAGAAGGAAGAATGGCAAAGCTCGAAAAAGATCTAAACTATGCATCAGAAATATTGATAACAAAGTAACAGAATTTGAACAATGTTTCTACTTATGTTTGAATTTTCATGTATTAAGAATTGAAATAAATGCAATGATTTTCAGGGCGGATATCGACGAACGCCAAGTCGCCATCAATGAAATGAAGCAAAGATACGGAGAATTAAAAATGGAAATGGATTACCAACTGAAAAGAAAAGATATGTCGTACCAAGAAGAAGTGAAAGAATTAAATAAAACTTTCAATATACAGACAACTACTCTTAGTGCTCAAATTGAAGAAATGATGCGGGACAAGGAAAAACTTGATGAAGAGTACAAGGTTTTCGCACAGGAAATCGAATTGCGAAATGTAACGAAAATTGAAAATATGGAAGCGAATTTCAATACGAAATTGATTGCTGAATTCGAGAAATATAATGCGTTGCAAAATTTGTTGGAAGCCACCATTCAAGAATATGAAGGGTACATTAAAATATGCAATTTATTTAAACTAGGTCAATAGTAATTTTTATATTTGTTGTACTATATGAAAAAAAATTATTTGATTTCGCCTGCAGCCGAGTTATACTTCTGGAGGATGACCGTCGTAAAGCAATCGAAGAAATGGTCGAATATTTCGAAGGCAAAATCAAAGATAAGAACTCTGCTCTTGAACAGGTAACTGAGAATCTTAAAATTTGATTGTAAAACTAATACTTACTTTGTTTATGATGATTTCTAGGCATACCAGGATGCACGAGCCCAAATGAGCGAAGGAGATGAAATGAAAAAGCAAATCGAAGAAGATGCTGATCAAGAAATTCTCGAAATGAAAACGGTGTACGAAAGAAAATTGAAGCATGAAAAGGAGATTAACGCCAAATTAAAAAGTGAGGCTGGAATGATGCGACAGAAATTGAAAAGCATGCAAAAGGAAATCGAAGAAAATAAAATAGAGGTGCAGAAACTCATTGGAGAAACGGGAAAACTGAAGAAGGTTATTGTCACTTTGGAAAAGCAACTTAATTCCATGAAAAAGGAAATGATGGATCGTGAAGAAAGCATTGCTGACAAGGTCTTTAAGAATTACCTTAGTTCTCTGGTAATTTTTCAATTTCGATGGTATTTACGTAATGTTATTATTTTCAGGAAAAAATGTACAACGATATGAAGAAAGAAAATACTGAATTGGAGAAATACAAGTATGTACTGGATGACAGAGTGAAAGAATTGAAGAAAGTCATCGAACCCAAAGAACGCGAAATCATGCACCTTAAATCGCAGATTTCTTACGTAAATTCATTTGATATGATTTTACCAATTAAAATTTCATTTTCATTAATATGGAAAATATTTACGAAATTATTAATGCCTTTCTAGATGGAACTAGAATTGGATAATACGATTGTTGTTCGAAATGGACTACAATTACAAGTGAATGAATTGATGAGAAAACTGAAGGTGGCTGATGGAGAGTATCAAATTGAGAGACGATTGAGATGGAAAGCAAATGTTTTAGTTCACAGAGTTCGTGCCCATTTAACACAAGCCATTGCCTTGCAACAGGATCAGCGTGCTTTAAGGCAGTGTGTTAAGGTTACCTAATACTCCTTTATATAATTCATTTTCTGAATAATCATTATTATTAGTTCTGTCGTTTATTTAAAATAATTTTTGTAAATTTTTCTAAAATTTTGTTTTAGTCCATGTATCTGAAATATGGACGCAACTTTGAGAGTGTAAAGGTCACTGCTGCCGAACAAGAAGCCATTTGCGAATTGGTTCGTCAGAAAAATCATTTGGAAGCGTATCTCACTTCTATCAAACGAAAAGTCTTCAAAGACACAGAACTGACACGAGCCGATCAGCTCAAGGTTATGAGGGTGAGTAAAACCAAAAAGAAATTCCAAAAATAGGAAAATTTTCAGAAATTTTAAAGATTTTCCAGGAAATTATAATGCTCTTTAAATATTTTACCGAATTTAGGAAAACATGCTTCTTGTTACTGAAATTAACAATCTGCGTCGAGAATTGAAGACAGTTCGAGACAAAATTTTGTCTTACGAAAACATGTTAGGTGTGACTCAAACTTCTCATCCAGCAGAAGCTGCCGAAGTTCGAATGAAATTGCAGAATGCAATTGAAGATCGAGATGAAATCGATATAATTCACGAGGAGGAATTAGACGTGAGATTTTAAATAACAATTTGTAATACAAATATATAAGACTTGAAAAATTACATAATAATCTTTTTTGAATGGTATAGGCACAAGAGCAATTGATGCGAACTCAACGAAACCAACTGGAAAGCATCAATGCGAAACTTATGAAAATTTCGGAATGCATTGCTGAAATCCGACCAAATTCTGCCCCTGCCTCTGCAATTGAATACATACGTGCAATTCTTACATCATCATAATTACTACATTCTTTGTACTCGCTTTTATAAGTTTATATGTTAATACTGGAATATGTAAACTGTTTTGTAACCAGATGGGTTAGTTACATAAAGATAAATACAATTGAAATAAAAAGCACTATTAAAGCATGTTGAGAAATAATCATGAACTTCAATTTACGGTGAGAAGAATTTAGGTACTTACTTACATACTAATTACTAATGTAACTAATGAAACAGAAACAAGTGAAGTATATAATTCACACGTAAACTTTATTCTCATAAGAAACTAATATTTGGTTTAACAAAGAGTATATAGGTACATTTGAAATAGTTCAACTTATATTAATGGAAAGTTGGAATCTATAACATTGTACGCAACACATGAAATGTGTCTCGATCGAAATTAACATAAGAATTTCAGAATTCACACATGTTTATTGAAACAACTATCAAAGGCTGTAGATAGTTATTCCTTACCAATAATTTACGTTTTGTATTTTGGAAACTGTACGATTACAATAAGTAGATATCGATGTCATGTCTCTAGATAATTCTAAGTGGTGGCTTTGTGTATGGTGTACTGGCTTTTTATTTATGAACATAAGTGTAATACGTAGATAAGGTCAGGTTGTGAGTCTGTGATCTTGATTTCACTAGTTACTTTTTGTTTTGTCTATTAATTATAATTATTCAGCAAATAACACAAAGTTGCGTACCAATGTGTCATTCTGGAAATTACGAAGTCATTAATAACTCAAATTAAATAGAATTATATCATATTATGTATTACATAAATTACATAGTTTATGTGACAGCTCAGTTGTTTAAATCAAGAACGGAATGATGGATTTTCGTCCTCTTGGGTACGACTTGAACTCCTTTTTGTAGGACTTATGTTTTCCCAATGCCCAAACTGTCATTTGGTATAAGCCAGCCAAAGTAAATAATCCAGCTAAAATGAAAGCAGACGACCACATATTAATCAATCAATGTACACTTTACATTACAATATTAAATCAATTAATGAAGTCATATTTTATTCTCACCTGGGAGGCATTGTGTCATAACGGTGAAAGCCAACCACGAATAAAATTCGTACGTGTAGTTAGGGCATGACACATAGCGGAATAGTTGGGTAAAGGGATTGTTGTTTGGGTATGGGATTTTTCGAGCTGTGGAGCCTGGTGGTCGCAGATCTCTTAGAAGGAGATGGATGCTTAGGTTTCCAAATTCAGACAGCTGAAATGATTACACAAAAAAAGGATTTGAGTTTGATACTGACTTGTTGCATCAACATAAACATAAAATCATGTGCAATAATTATATACTTAATAAATGTTCAACTTACAGCGAAGAGTACTAAAGAAACGTATATTTGAATGTCATTGGGAGTAGTGTACAGAGGGTGGTTAACATGGTAGGCCACGAAAGCAGTAAATCCCCAGTAGTATGAGCAATTTTTAAATAGATTCCTCAGAGGCATAGTAGCATGAGAGAATCTGTGCACGAAGAGTGTCTCCAGGAGTCTTTTAGCGTAATGAGCAGACCAACAAATTGCAGCAATGCTAAAAGTAAAATTAAAAGAATAATTAATTACAAAATCAAAATATTTATCTCTAGAATTGAGAATTCTTATGCTATAAAAATTGTAACTTACTGGACAACTTGAGCGTAAGGCTTGCTAGCTGCATCTGCTCCATAAAACAGCCAAGGTCTTGAATAGAACCAAAGGTACACAAATAATGGTCCTGCATACTCGGCCATAAACACGGTGGACCATCCAATTTGTGGTCCGAGATCTTTGAGGTACACTTTATCTCCTGACTTAAGACCAATCGTTGTTAATGAATCTTCATCTTTCAAAGGCTTCCCTTTTGGCTCCAAACGAAGCATTTGGCGTCCAGGGTAAGGGCCTTTCTTCGCATTATGAATTCGAGTTTTCAGTTCCAATACCGTGCTAGCAGACGAAATCTATAAAAAAATACATCGTTAGAATATGGGAGTAATTAAATGAAGTTTGTGTCATAATTTTAATAAGACATTTCATTACTTACAGAGCTAACTGTAGTTAGCAGCTTTCCACTACCACTGTATACTTCGATCTGAAATTAGATAAAAATACTTATTAGCTGGGGACAGCCTATTACATGACAATGGTGAGCAATTTACATAACTATGACATATTTGTACATGTATGGCTTCTCTTGTGTTTAGATTTTAACACGTTAGTGGGTATTATATTCTTAACCTGAACTTCTGAAACTCGTCATCAGGAAAGCCCTTTTCTTTGCAAATGACGTAATGACTTTTCGTTAGTAGTGCAACACATTTAAACAGCGACATTTAAAGTGTTTAATATACCGGTAAACATAAGTTTTAACATTATACAATCTATGTGATAATGAGGATTTGTGTGATATGTGAGGGCAACAAAATTAAATATCATTTGGTAATGTGAGGTACATACATTTTACACAAGCGACAAAGTCCAAGGTCTTTTCCCTGGAGCTTACATGACCGTGTGATCAAGGGCATTAATTTCCCAACTTGGGTTAATTAAAGGGAACGGAAATTCCCACGCTTAAAACAGCTATAAACTACAGCCAGACAGACCCCAGTGCAGCAGCATTCCCTACTTATACCGAACGGAAATAATTTTCATGAAAAACTATGTGACGTTTCTGGTTTCTGGAAATTTCAGATTGGAAATTGGAATGCCTTTTCTGCCATCGTAAACTTAAATTCAATGAGTTTTTTTACCCCGAAACATAATCAACCACTTGCATATTTTTACTTTTACCGTTTTACCATAATTATTACTATTTTCAATGTTTTAAGATACCATATATGACAAAACTATTGCCTATATTCTGAATACCAATAGTTTACAACATTTAGGATTTACGCTTACAAGATAAAAATGTTAAGAAAAAAGAATTCAATATTATATTGACATAAACATACCTCCATGGTTCCAGATGCACTTCACTGAATGATAGACGTAACAGACTGACAAAATGTTGCCGAAATCGTAGTTTTTGAAATTGACAGAGAAGAGAAACCTGATGTAAAATCAGTTTCCGGAAGTACACTCTGACGATGAACAGCAAGTTTGATTTGATAGGCTCGAATCAAAGCTTGCAACCTGGAAGAAACAGATGATAAGGTGTTACTAGAGATTCAATTGCTCAGATAACTGGAAACTGGAGAAGCAAACCTGCTTCACAACCTAAATAGTCTTACCTAATAAAATGCAATATCTAAATGAATAAAAAACGGAATAAAACGAAAATCATTGAGTGACTTAAATGCAGATAACTTACCACGTTGAAAGCAGAACTTCAACTCAGCAGAGCTTTAGTTTAGATTCAGCAAATCCTAAAGGGATAGACAGAAAGTCGTAATTTTTTCTTTTCTCAGACTA
Source organism: Yoshiicerus persimilis (assembly GCA_020352615.2). Lineage (NCBI taxonomy): Eukaryota > Metazoa > Arthropoda > Collembola > Entomobryomorpha > Tomoceridae > Yoshiicerus > Yoshiicerus persimilis. Next base: position 19,395,149 of record CM036944.2, on the reverse strand, counting down.
CAAAACCAGTTTTATCATTTAAATTCAACTCACCTTCACCTTTGATTCCTCCTGCTGAATGTTAAAAGATCGCTTCGCTAGCAATACAAATGCAAATGCAATAATCCCTTCTTCATACAGTTCATACTCTTTAGTGTTTTAGTACTGGTAATCCTAATCTCGGTTTCTTGGCAAGTCGAACTACACTCGAATTGAATTTTCCCATGTTCCTCTGTCAGCCTATGCTAAAGTCACTGTTCTGCGCAAGTCAGAAATGAAATTTTGCAATTGCCAATTTATTGTCAATGTAAACAGGTGAGTGAGGAGGCGGAGTTAGCTAGCATTTCCTCTCCCCTTGAAGAATACTTTAAATGCATGGAATACACAGAATCTATTTTTAAAACAGTTCATAGTTATCGGAAAATGTGAGTGGAAAATCCATCCTCCGGGCAGCCCAATAAGGCGAATGACCAAGAATATTCGGGAAAGTTCTTGGCACTTTTGTAATAAGTTTTTAGTCAAAGGACCAGCTTCCTTTGGAATCAGTTGAATGAAAGGAATATTTCGTCTTGTATCTGTTCTATTTTAATCAGTGTCTTGTTGAATTAACAACAGAGCAGATGTTCTTTGAATTAAGCTCTTGTGTTTAGTCTAACAGTCAAACAAACAGTAAACTTTACCAAAATACGTACGAGAACTAAATCTTCAGCAATAGTGAGATTAATTATTTCGAGTTTCGGAAAAGTGTAAGAAATTAAATTTTTTATTATTAAATACTCCATTGGAAAGACTAAAGTATAAAATTAATCGTTTTATTAAGTTTAGTATTTGCGGAGATTACATGTATTTTTGCTAAAGTTGGGGTAATAAAAATAAAGAGAGGAACATGAAAAAATATGTGTGGTTTTATGTGATTTGATTTTGTTTCTGATACACGTGTTTCTTTGCAGATTGCTTCATCGCCACTTCTTTGACTTCTTGAGGATATCTCAGATAATTAGATTTCGTCAACGACCGGAAGATCGAAGCAATACGTTCAAATTTTAAAATGGGTAAAGACTACTACAAAATTTTGGGTTTACCCAAAACAGCAACAGACGATGAAATTAAGAAAGCATACCGGAAACTTGCCCTTAAATATCACCCGGATAAAAATAAAGCAGCAAATGCAGAAGAACAGTTTAAATTAGTTGCGGAAGCCTACGAAGTACTTAGCGACAAGAAAAAGCGAGATGTTTATGACCAGTTTGGTGAAGAAGGTTTGAAGGGCAATTCTGGAGGAGGAGGTCATGGAAATCATGGACCAGGAAACACGTACCATTACACTTTCCACGGAGATCCCAGAGCCACTTTTCAGCAGTTTTTCGGAACTTCAGACCCTTTTGCCAGTTTCTTTAATATGGGAGGTCTTGGCGGCGGACTTTTTGATGACGACGATAATGAAAATGGAACATTTATTAATTTTGGAGGTCCAGGTTTAGGAATGCACGGAATGGGAAGAAGAACTCAGAGCTTTAATGTTCACGGAAGTCAAAATAAACCTAGGGAATACCAACAACAAGATTCCGCAGTAGAGCACGATCTGTATGTAACATTAGAAGATATTGATAAGGGTTGTACCAAGAAAATGAAAATCTCAAGAAATGTGATAGCCCCTGATGGCAGCCGTCGTAAAGAAGATAAAGTATTGACTATAACCGTTAAACCAGGATGGAAAGCAGGGACAAAAATTACCTTTCCCAGAGAGGGAGATCAAACAACGGGAAAGATTCCTGCCGACATTGTCTTCATCATCAGAGATAAACCCCATACATTATTCAAACGAGAAAACTGCGACATTCGCTATACAGCTAAACTTTCGTTGAAAGAAGTAAGTCTAAAATTAAACATTTACTCATCCTCGTAAATTAGCTGCATTGCATTTTGCATATGGTTTACTGCTCGCGTTCATGCAATGTAATGTAAATAGGTATATACTATTCATCTGCTGTACCATGATATCTATTTGGTTTCTATTATGGGTCAGGGTTTGCTTTAATGAGTTGCAACATTCTGTACATAGGCAGGGTGGGTATCAGTTTACTGACGATAAGTTTTTCTAGTTTACATAGTTAGCTTTCATATCTTTCATTAGGTTATTTACCATTGTTTTTTCGACAATCGTTAAACAAATGTAAAATGTACCTATAATACAATTATAAGGTCTGTTAAATGGTTTCGTATGCAGTGGCAGTAATGCACTTGTGTACTTGTACTTTGTATTTATTTAGCAAATATCTTTTAATTATTGCTAAACATCATATGAATATTGAAGTGCATTACAATCTCAGAGGCCTTATCATACACGAAATGGCTTAAAAGAATTAAATTACATTAATCAGATAGCTAAGTCACAGAGACAGGACAAACAGTTCCACTTGTTCACACATGTATAATTATATTAAAATTAACAATTTGTTCGCATTTAAATGCAACAGTCAGAGTCTAATAGTATTATGGGATTCGGAATTTATCGGTTTCGGTGATTTTGCAACTTTACTATAGCATTAATATTAGTGTTATGTATGATAATAAATATATTTTGAGGTATTTTGGTTTTAGTTTAGTCCAATAGGGTAGTACGGGTAGAGCTATAACCAATCTCTATTGCATGTATTGATTTATTAGGTACATTTATGGATATTGGATGCAATGCGTAGACATTTATTTGGGTTCTTTAAACAGTTGTGATTGTAATTTTGTGATGGTATTTAAATACAAGAATCGTAGGTTTAGTTTAGGGTTATCCCTATCGTATTTCTAAACTAGATTTTAACTTTAACGTTTGCCAAGGTATACAGAATACAGACACAAGTTGAGATTTTGAATGTAATATGGAATGTCAGTAGGATTAACATGCACTTATTTATATTGTAGTAGTTCATAATATGTGTGGAGAAGAGAATAAGTGAATCTTTTAAGAATCTAGTAGTGGAGATTAGTAAGTATTACATAACCGTACACTGCCCACGCAAAATACGGTACTTCATTTTTTCCCGGCCTGCTATGTCGTTGACTAAAAAAGTGTATGCGTGTGAGTCTGAGATAATAATAAATGTACACTAATGAATTAGGCGTACAGTGTAGTAGGAGTCAAGTTGGTCTGACTAATAAATGACTGGTTTTTTGGTCCTGAGCTCCTAACTTTTAATCTCATCCTCATGCTTATCTGTATCTGTATTGGCTGTAATAAGTTCTAAGGATTTGCCTTAAGTCTTTTGGAAATGTAATATTATGTACCTCTTACAAAGTAAGACTGGACCCTGAATAATTTAAATCGTATATGTTATTATCCTAACCTACTATCCTTAACATTTCATTCTTAAAGTCATCTTAAATTGAGGTTCGCGAGGTTCATCAAAATAGTTATCGAAGAAGAAAATTAAATTATTATTTTCAAATAGTATATATACCGTATGAGGCACTAACTAGCCGACATCACCGTTTACATTGGAAAGACAATTTACATTAGAAAGACACGGCAAATGTTAACATTGCTGTACAAGTATCTAGGGAAACAGTATTTTTTAATCTGAAGAATAGTAAAAATGAAAATGAAATTACCGTAATTCATTTTGAATTTACTTTGTTTCCCTAGATACTTGTACAGCAATGTTAACATTTGCCGTGTCTTTCTAATGTAAATTGTCTTTCCAATGTAAACGGTGATGTCGGGTTGGTCACGACTCATACGGTATATATTTTTACCTACATACTATTTTACTTAGGTATGCTTATAGCATAATCTAAATAGTTACGATCTCATCTTTTTCGAAATAGTGATGTGAGAGTTTAGATTTTTAATTGATTCTCATGTCAGCCATGTCAATCTAACTTTCATATATTGTTTTCCATTTTATGATGACGATAAGATGACCTTTTACCAATAGTTAACAGTAGAAGTGAGAAACTGCCAATTGATAGTCAAACTAACTAAGAAACTATAATTACTTGCAAAGCTGTGAATGTGAAAAGAATTAATAATTTCCGCATTTTTTGTTATATTTATTAGCGATTATTGATCAGCAGTAATTGTAATGTTTTAAAATATTAACAAGAGGACATAGAAGATAAATTTTCATTATTAAGTACTGTTGCACAAATTTTTACGATCTACAGTAAATAGAAAACTGTATTTTGTGATACAATGATAGACTTTCTAGCACGTTTCAATCAACCAAGGAGTATTGCTTCATTGCTTCACAACTAATTTAATTACATAGGTCCCTGTTCACATACCGCATTTACAAAATGAAAACTGTTTTACTTTTGCTCATGTTAACCATAATTAGGATAATAATATTATTAACATGAGAAGTACCAAGTACGTTAAGGTACCCAGGTAGCCTAAAGTTTATTAGGTAGAACATACTATTACGAAATTATTTTGCGATAATGTCATTTCTGCTTTTCTAGGAAAAAGTATCTACAATTAATTTATATGATAACTTGAGGTATTAGATTTCTTCCTCTCGATATTCAATGCTTACTATTAGTAGACTTGTCATGTAGTCGCGTCAAGGTTGACCTTCCGTTTCCTTTTCGAGAGATTAACATGGATTTCATGACAAAATAGGAAAATACGATGGTACGGTACAAGTGTCTCTCCTCGCACTCACACTCACAATGTCACAGATAATCTACTGCACATTACATCAAGTCCGAGTTATTGTTATTCTAAGCTACCTAAATACATTACAATAATATATCTACGTCGTTTCGTATCAATATCAGAGTTTTACAGTTGTACCTTTGTACATTAGACATACTTAGCACTAGACGGCATGTACTTTGACTATCCATATGCCATATGATTAATCCTTATCTTGCATAGGCAATTATTTTGGGTGAACCTTTTTGGATGCAGTAATTTCTATTTTTTAGTATACAGAAACTGCCATGTTGTTGTTTTCCTGCCTTGTTTCAGTTTTTTAGCATTCTTCCGGTGTCCATTCGGTTTAGCAAGCCTCTTCAACATTCGTGTTCAAGTTATGCAAATAATTCTGCTCTGCTGTACCACGCTTTTTGTACACTAATTTCTATTTCTATCTTCTTGTAATTTAATTTATAGAATAGAACGATAGAACTTTATCTTAGTAAAGCGTTGTTAACAAATGGACAGCAGAAGCCAGCAGAACATGGCCAAATTAAGTTTGCGATTATCCATTATCCATCCATTGCGCTTATAGTACATATAGCTAGGTACAATACTAATTCGACGCAATATGTGGAAAGTTGGAAAGTAAATTCAATTTCTCAAAGCACCCACTCAAATCCAAAACCATCTGAGTAGAGATTTTATATTTGATAGTAGCGAGTGATCTATTATTGGATTGAATTAATTTAGATAATTATTTGGAATGAATCTGCCATTAAATTAAAACTTGACACTAGTGATTTGTGTAGGATTTTATTTGTAGAAGACTTGTTTTGATAGTGTGGTCGGACTCTGTTCAGATTAGACTTATAGGGTAGCAACCTTTTGATTAGGATTGGATTGGCTATCGAAGTGACATCCACCTTGAAATGCCAGACAAAGCTTACAAGTGATCTATTCTTCATACATTACTATCGTTTTATAACACATAACCTGTATCTAAATTTTAAGTGGGAAGTTGCATAGGTGCATACACAATGGAAAAGCCATCATTGTTATGTATTAAAGAAGAGAAGTGTGTGGGACGTGGGTCGGGAGATGGACAGGAACAACAGGAAGGGGTTAAGATGACTTTTTAAATCATTTGTTGTACAAATGGGAAGGCAATGCGTTGAAATTGTTCCTTAAAAAGGCAGGAATATGATCTTGTAATTTAATCTTCATTATATTCTACACACATATACAAAGTGTAAATGAATTTGCCTTTTTCATTACACATGATTTAATAAATAGGATAGGATTGAACAAATTCTGTTTGATTTGTTTACTTATGCGAGTGAGGGTTGCAGCTTTTTAAGGGTTAGATTAGATAGACATAACAAAACAACAAAAGATATTATCTGATACGTTTATAAGAGGTTTATCCCACGGGTACAAAAGCCAAGTTATTCTATTCCGCATAAATTATGGTTAATGTTTTTCTATTTAGTAATTTGAATTTTACTATGTGGAAAATTTTTATTAGTCATGTATTTTTCAGTTGTTTTCGTATTTAGGATTGGTTATGATGGTGAGATGCACAGAGGCCGAAATAGTTGCTGGTGTAGGTTTTGATTTTAGGCACCGAACTAGTTTTGTTGGTTTATGTCATACTGTGTGTAATGGAATGATGGAAAATGCTGTCACAACTTCGCAATAACAGACGGATTTAAGCGTAGGTGTTAGTGGGACAATTCCATAAAATATAACTGTTGGGTTGCATTGAGAATGAAAATGAAATGTATATCAAAGTTGTTTTTAAGTCTTGCCTTGTCCTGTATAGAATTGGGGTAGATGTGTGGATGTATTATATAGGAGGAGATATTTCTGAATTTTCATTGAATAGAGCGGGTAGAGGAGATGGTTCAGTTTGGCTAAATAAATTAGCGGCTGACTGATTTCGAGCGTTGGATGCGAAGCCAAGTAGTAGCCAAGTGAATGCAAATGTTAGTAAGGAAGGCTAAATTTCAAGTTTTCCGACAGGATATTGCCCTACTCTTGTCTTTATACCTACGGATAAATCGGAGCTGTTTAGGAACGTGGCGGCAGTTCTACTATTCGGTGTCCTCAATAATATTCTAATTTTGAATCACTCTGTTTCAACATCTGATCTTGTAACTCTTTACTTTTACTTTATACCTACACTTATTTACTCACTTTCCATTGCCTTGCTGTCTACTGCCACTACTGTATCCATCCACTTGTTCACTTTTTTCCTTGGTCTCGTCTCAATTCCTTCGACGTCATCATCTTGGACTTGGACGCGTTTCATTTTGCTATTTAGTCTGACAGAGATTACTCGATTATTGCCTTGAGGACTTCAGATGAGCTAAAAAATTATATAGCTTTGATTAAATGTGATTGTCTGATTCCTATCTTTAAGCTCGTTTGCCTTTATTGCTAAATACAATGAATGAGCGTAATTGTGCTAACAAAAGTTACAGTAATTTCATTGTTCATCAGATAAGTTACCTAAAAGAATAACTATGATGAAAGAATAATGGTTAGATTACCGAAAGTGGTAATACAATATGGATAGGTTTTAAAACCTTAAAAGTAGTCTATAAACAGTCTGAATCAAAATCTATGAATTCTTGAATAAGTTTTCGTTTAGGAATGTCATTTCATTTAGTGAATTACATTATGTGAGCAGTAAACCGTGCTTAGCATTAATATATTTTAGGTAGAGCTATAAAATAAAATAATAATAAAAATACTAAAAATTGTACTGTTTTTGTGTTTTAGGCGCTCTGTGGAACAGTTGTTGAAGTACCTACACTACAAGGCCAAAAAGTGCAATTGAATTTGTCTAATCGTGTCATCAAGCCTACAACCGTTGAAAGAATGCAAGGGAGAGGGTTACCCTACCCCAAAGAGCCTCATCGTCGCGGAGATCTGCTAATCGGCTTTGACATCCAGTTTCCTGATAAGCTATCACAGAACGCAAAGGACATTCTGTTCGATGTATTGTAATTTGTAATACAGTCGACTTACAGTTTTGTCGTATTGGAATTGCAAGTAAACTTACGCAATAAGTAATCTATTAATAAATTATATTATAAAGTTTGTTAGGACTCTATTTTAAAAAGCAATATTTTTTATTCACCGCAAGAAATCAATGTATCCATTAAACGATATATAATGTGCAGATAACCGTATGTAAATAAACAATGTCACTCAAAATGTACTCAACCGTAACCAATTGTTTGTGAGATGTTCAGGTAAATTGTAGGCTACCCGATACCTTGCCTAATGTTCTTGTACTAAACTTTGTTTAATATACATACACTGCTGTTGCCTTTTTATACGAATGAATCAAGGTATTACTGTTACTACAACCTTGTTGATTTAAAGTATGAAAATGAAAATGCCGTGAATGTGCAAATTACTCAGATTTTGACAGCTCTATAAAATGTAATTAATCGCAAATGATTCTCACTCATTTTCATTAAGAAAAATAAATATGTTGATAATTGAAACGTACGTTAATTAATTAGCCCAGTTATGATACACATTATTATAATCTTATAAGTATGAATCCGAATCCGTTATGCTTATTTTTGTAAGCTTGATCTTGTTTGGTGGCCATGTAAATATGTCTTTGAGGAAATAGAGGTGGTAGAAATGACTGATTTGTGGCAACGCTTGGCGAAAATATGGTTTGAGGGCATTGCATGTTATGTAAATCTTAATAATTTCGAATCAGATGAAATATTCATCTGCAAGTTAATATTTTTTATTTTGACTGATATTCTTATGTATAACCTACTAATAAAATATAGTAATATATTGTCATAGAGTACCTTAGTACCTAGTGCATATTAAATAGTATACAACGGTTGAAAAATGTATTACACTCAATAATAAAAGGTAATTAAATACAATTTTGTGTACAATACCTTAAAATCACGTTCTGGACAATTAATTAGTAGAATTTATGTACCTAGGTTTATCTATTATTAAAAGTTGATACTTTATTGCTGCACAAAAGCGAATTGGTGCACACTATTACTTCTATTTGGTTATCAATAAGAAATGAAATATTTTGATGAACCATTAAAACCGCATCACTTAACGTTTGGCAGTGATATATAGAAATTACTACTTAGTTTTTGACAATGTTCAGTAAACAAATGTGGTAACAAAGTCCGCTATAATCTAATCCTTGATTCATTCATTCACAATATATTATCAAGAATAAATATGTTACATTGAAAAGGTACAAGTATTACGTGGTTAAGTAACGAAAAGTTAATAAGACCAAATACAAGAAGCTTTATTGTTAAGACTTCGAGTTTAAGTTGGAAAAATGTAACCGAGCATTAATATTCACTTTAATACCTATGAGACCGTGTTTGTTAAAATCAATGCAAAAGTAGATTATTACATCTTAAAATATTTGGTCTGTCAATAGTTCTAGAAATATTTGTTTAAATAGAATCGCTTAACACTAATTTCGTATACGCTTATGACTACTTATGTTAACAGAAAACAATCGAAAATAAATTGGCTATAGTTTGACAGTTTTTGGTTAATTCTTCTCTAATTTATGTTGGTTCTTTGCATTGCATATCTAAACCATACACTTTTGTGTATCCCCATACAAATTACATAGGTAGTCAATAATTATTCTATCATTTATCCCACCCCACAGCATTTATTGATGGGAACCTTACAATAATGACATAGGATGATTAGGCATTAGAAACATCACATGGATATGCGTCATGGATTATTCCCATAAGATCATCACAATCACCCATAAATAAGTTTTCTGACGTTTCGGTGGTTTACCCGTAAATATCAATACACTATTCTTTTTGTGCATTTAATTTACTCATATTACTGTCATTGTGTACACAGTATTATATTATCGTTTAAATCTCGAACCGAATGCAATAGGAATGCTGAAATTAGCAGTAATTGGAATAATTGAAGATATTGATTTTTGGTAAGAATTGTAACTACTAATTAGATTATTATTATTATTAGATTTTAATATTTAATTTTAATATTTAATTAGGTTAATTATTAGATTAGTTTTTGCAAGATCAAATAATTTGGCCTGGTATACAAAAATCTGTTGATGTTAATTCCACTGTGCTGCTGTGTACACTAATAAGCTACAAATCAAAATAAGTTATAATAGTGATTAAAACCCTATAGTGTAGAGTATACAGTATACATAGCAAAAAAGGAAATATGCTAGGTACATGTAAAAGTCAGAAAGCCATCCGACAATCCATTTTAGTACATATTATAGTTACTATACATTACACAGTTCTTGTCTTATGGGCAAAAACATTAGTCTTGTCATATGACGACTCTTGTTGACCTTGTCAGCACTTTGTTATACAAGCTTCTAACAATAGTATCGAAAGAATTTTAGTTTAGTGTGATGGAAATGTCTAGTAGGTACTCAGGTACAAGCCAGAACAAATAAATCTGTCTTTTTAGGTAGATCTTGTTCTTTTGTTACTTAGCCGATCGAGATCGAGGATGCAGGGCAATATAAAAAAGAATGCAATGCATATTATAATTGAAGCGCAAATAAGTTTGCTATCCTTTGCTCAGTCCAATTGTAAACAGAGAAATAAACATCAGACACGACACGGATAATTTGGTTTGGTCGTAAGTCACAGCACGGTGTACCACGTAAAAATAAATGAGGCTTTCCAATTCCAACTGACTAGCCTGTATCAATTAATCTCAAATTAGCATATTACCATCTACACAAAAGTATATATCTAGTTATGAAGATATTTATTGCACATTAATAATAGGTACGCGGAGGTGACAGTTATTAAGATGTCGCTCATAAAGGAAGTCTTGTCGTTTTTGGGCTTCGTATTGAAACATTAATAGAATGATTTGTTTCTTAGGTATATGCATTATATATTGCAGTATATATGCAGCCGTAATGAGAATACTATAAAGGTGTGTTAAGTGAAGTTGACTAATTCGGATGAAGTATCATATTATATTGATGGAAATTAGAGATCTAAATGTAATTCAAGCAAGGTGAGTCGCTGTACATCACATAATTCTACAATTAGTATTCCCGTCTGCAATAGGAATTAGAATACACTTATCACAGCTACCCGTGAGCAAATTCCTACAAGTATACCTAAATGAGTAGGTAGCAAGAATAAGTAGGATTTGGAATTTATGAAACAGAATTTATCCTATAGACAGCACACGGAAATGGAAGCACTTGTTTTGGACAATTGGTCTTGATATGAATGTCATTTGTATTGTCGCAAAGATCCATATACGGACTTGATAACAAAACTTTTCTGACCATTAAGTGACACAACTATGTACAACTGCGTTTTTCATCATGTGGACTGTGGACATGTTTTTAATTGTGAGAGAAGCAAGTCGCAGTCGTAAAACACCTACTTCTATAAACATGTAGTGTACATTGTATACATACAGTTTGGTAGTGTTATACAATGCAACTTTGCAAAATGCATTTGTTATAAACAAAACAAAGGGAAAAATAAACTTACTTTCTGTAAGTTGACATAATATTCTGACCACGTCGAATAAAACAGTTTTGTATTTTATTTGCACTCATAAAAGCAATACGCTACATTTTTTGCATATAAGTATAAGTACCTATATTCCATGAAATATTTTATTCCTAAATAGAGATTTTATTTTGAACATTAACATAGGTGTGAATCATGGTGTGAATAACGTATTGTTTTATGTTATGTAAACTTATGTCAGTTATCATTTTATTTGGATTATTGAATATCAATTTTAAGATATTTTGTGTATCATAAATCGACAAATAAATGTAGGTATTACTTGCAATCTGCAAAATACTTTCTTATTACGACCAACTTTGGTCCTGGAAATTGAAAACAATCATTGTCAATTTGATTTCACCATTTGTATAAAGTCTCATGTCCCACTTTGCAATAATATTGTACAATCACTTTAAATGTTTAGGATTAAGATTTTTAGATGCAGTACAAAAAATAAAATGTGCTTTACAGAATATACAGTGTATACAGTGTAAGTGTACCTCTGAGAGTAGAATCCTAACTGCTAAAACTCATTACTTTTACAAACAAGGCATAAAATGTTTATTGTATTGAACACGTAACATAGGTAAGTAAAAAAACTAAGGTCTAGGTTTACAATTGAGTACAAAGGAGGAACAAAGGGGGAACAAAGGTTGAAAAATGACAATAGAATCACATGGAAAGGTATAAATGTTAATAAAAATCAGTTACTAGTTAGTAAATAGGTAATTAACTAATGACAGCGTAACGATTAGGTTAATGTTAGAGCAGATAACGTATAAATTTGAGACAAAGCATAAGACAATTGCAAAATGATGAGATAAAATAAAAGTTAAGCTTGAGTTTTGAGGGACTCGAGAGATATCTGTGTTGTTTCTGTAAAACTAGACTGACGCGCCGGCGCGTGCTGTATCTTTTCTTCTTGTGTGACATGCAAATGCAACATCATTGCAGGTTTTGTAAGTGAAAATGTTGGTGGTGTAGAAGAGAGTTCAGAGACTGGGAGAGAAGGGACGAAGGAAGATTTGGACGGGACAGAAGAGGATTGTACTTTTGTGTGCAGTTGGCAGTGTGCAGATGCAGGTAGGTAAGGTGCATTATACTTATGTATTTATTTATCGGGTATTTTGTGAACAGCAGATGAAAACTTGTGTCTTTTAGAACCCATTCGATTCTCTGCCTGTTGTATGTTGTTGAATATGTGCTAAACTCCTATGGAAATGTAAATTCTATAATGTATGTGGTTTCCTTTCCTTTCGCTTCGTTTGTCTACTTGATAGATGTGTAAAGTATATAAATGCAGTTTTAGTTCTTTTCCGTACTTTGACTTGTGTTCTATTCTTTGTTTTCTGTAGCCACAGACAGAGAACCAACAAGAGCCAACTACAAGTTAAATAGAGAATGTTCCTTTGAAGCTGACACTCAGCGTAGCGAACGGTGAAACAAACCAAAAGGCGACAAGTTATTTCCCAGTCAGATCATATTTCCTATTATTCAACTGACCCAACAACTTCCAATTAGATGGTCTTCTATTTTTCCGATTAGTGCTAAAATCATATTTGTTCCATTTTCTGTTTTCTCCCAGTTTTTGCAAGTCACAAGGAGAAATGGCAGACGTCAATCGAGAAACTATTCTTGCTGATTTCCAGGTAACTTAAACAAGTAAAGTTCATAAGTTTTAGTTTTTTATGCCATTTTAACCAATTTATATCAATTACTATCAACTGTGCGTGATTCTTCTGATGATCCGTTTTTAATACTAAAATTTGCTCAACTTTGGGTTTGCAAATTTTATACAGATATTTCATCTTTCAGTATTGTCAGAATGACTGGCACTTTTTCCAGTCATTTCCTTGTTTTAGTCTCGTTCAGTTCCAAATTAAACTTAAAGATCTTATTCTTTGTTTGTGTCTTAGTCTTATCTGCTAGAATACACGTTCATATTGTTATTGCGTGTCATTGGCGTACTAATGAGTCATGGTCGTAAAGATCTTACTCGTATCGTAAGTCTGTCTGTGAGTCTAGGCCAGGGTCTCATGTCACATTGGTCTTTAGGCACTAAAATAGTTATTTTAATTGCTTTGAACAACTGAAGACTCGTAATGAGATGTATAATATGACTTTCAAATTTTTTTATGGCGCAGGTAGGTTATGGTTAAAAATTGCATCAGTAACAGTGCTGAATTTTTTTATTCTTTAAAGACTGTAAAGTGAAAACAATATCAAGCGCCAAGAAATCCATTTATTAAGTCAAAAATAATTGATATAAAAAATCTAAAATCGGGAAGAAGAAACATTCATTTATTCAATGAATTTAACTCAAAATTGAGGATAACATTAAACAGTTTACTAGGATCATTTATTGCAGTCGAGCGCAAGGAATTACTGTAAGCCAAAAGCGTTAGTCACGATAATTTATTTTTATTTCGTAGACACATTTTAGTACTTTATTTCCCTTCCCCAGCCACCCCTGGAAGTTCACATGGAAGCTACTTTATTCTCCTTGGAAGCTACTAAACGAAATTCCAAGATTTTCATTACATTTGGATACAAAAATCAAAAAATGTGTATCTAGTAGTGACTAAATAATAATTCTGTTACTGTTTAGCCATATTCTTGAAGCCAATCAATCGTAAAAATTCGCAAAAAGGATGTAGAGTAATCACGAAGCTAGTTTAACAATAACATTCATTCAATTTATTCCTAATTCGTATTTAATTTATCAATTTTAGGCATGCACTGGAATCAATGACATTGAAGAATCAATAGTACATTTACAAAACTCTGAATGGGATTTATTGGTAAGCAACAAATTCAAATGAATCACTGTTATTGTTATTAAAAAAGAGGCAATACAATGGTTGTTTCTCTATGAATGTTTTGATAATTATTGCAGAGAGCTATCAACAGAGTTTTACCACAAGATTCACAGACCTTACCTTCTGAAAGAAACTCAACTCCAGCGTACCCTATTCGAAATTTCTTTCAAATGGATCAGGTAAATATTTAACTGAATATACTAAAAGTAGATAGATCATAGTTCAGTTTCGAGATAATGTATATTTAGTGAGTTTTAACCAGAAAACTTTTATCCAAAATTTTTAATGCATTTTAGGATCCATCAGAGTCAGATGTCAGCAGAATGGATGACGACGATATACTAGAAGTTCCTGTTGGAGCGCCTCCTGCCCATCTATCAGCTATTGGTCTTGGTCTTACTGCTCCTCAAGTTATGGATCACATCTCTTCTGCGGCTCTTATAAACAGTTCTACAACTACAACTGATAAAATATCAAAAACGGAAGCAAATAAAGCTACGGCAGCAAGGAATTCCAAATATAGCCTCAGTTCTGATTTTGTGACATCTGGTCCTAGTTCGTCAAAAAATTCTGGATCCAATAGTAGTTCTAATCGTGAAATCAAGTTTATCATTCGCCACGGATTACTTCACATGGACATTTCTCTTGCTGAGTGTGAAACAATTGAAACGTTGAAGACTCTTATCCAAGCGCAGTAAGTGATGTGATAATTAGTGTTAGTATTAGTAAAATTCTGTTCTGCGACCTAAAGTTTAAAATTTTTAATGATTTTGACAGATTTGACATCCCTCCTTGTCAACAAATTATTACTGGATGGCCAAGAGGTGAAGTCCCATCTGACTCGACAAGATTCGGAGCTTTAAGTCTGCCTAAACAAATAACTCTGTATGTAGGATCTCCATTTTCTCCAATAGATACGTAAGTACTTTTTATTCCTCTTCATAGCAAGTTTTAAAAAGTTTACCCAATTATTTTAAAAGTAAATAATGTCACACTTCTGATTTTTTCCATTTTATTATTTGCAGCATTAAGTCAGAAGACAAATTTGTTTTAAAAATTAATGACCAGACAAATGGAGAGACTCATAGTATATCTTTTCCTGGGTCAAAGACAATTGGAGAAGTAAAAAATCAGCTCTATTCTGTTAGTGACATTCCTGTACGACTCCAAGTTTGGACTGGTTGGCCAGGAGGATGTAGCGATGAGATGGTATTTTAAAAGCTCTTAGTATATTAAACGTACCTATTTCATACCTTGTTGTTTGGATTTAATTTGTATAATGGCTCTTTCTGTCCAATCTTTCAGACATTAGGAGAGTGCGGATTAGAAAAACCTACACATGGTTTAACACTCAACAAGCAAGTGAGCACACAGAGTTCTACGGTCGATTTGAATAAAAGGGTAAGTTATCATCTTTATTGGGTACATAAAATGCGATACTAGGAGTCTATGTGTTAACCCGCAAATTATTTTCTTTATAGCATACGGAGTTGACTGATGGATCAGAAACCTCTTCTGACGTGGAAGATTTGACAGAATCTTATCCTTTAGAAGAGGATTACTTCACTCCAGACGAAAATCATAGAATACAACAGAAGTTCCTTAGTACGTGTTTATTTAATCTAATGGATTTTTAAAATGTCATGTGCAGTGTAGATTTCTGTAAGTATTATAAATTTCCATATGGATTTATAACGCTATTGTTTTACAGTTTCAGATAATGTGCCTGATGAAGCAGTTGGTACAATAGAGTTCTCTGACAACTTCGCCATCCGTTATGGAGCCTGTCACCCTATGTTTTTTCATGGAACATTGGAAGATGCCGTTAGAGAGGCTTGTCATAGACCAGCTAAAACTGTGAGTACAGATTTATAAATAGTAATGTAATAACAGTAATAAATACTAAGGAACTAAGTTTCTAATAATTTTTTTGTTATCTCTCATTTACAGAGAAAATTATTAGCTGTTTACCTTCATCATGACGGTTCTGTTATGTCAAACGTCTTTTGTCAGCACATCTTATGCAACGAGTCCGTTGTGTCTTATATGACCAACAATTTTGTTGTCTGGGGTTGGGATGTAACAAACGAATCTAATCGTCAATTGTAATTTTTAAAACATTCAATCTCATCAATAAAATTGAAACACAACATTTTGGAAGGATTTTCCCTTGTCATTTAAGGATTAATATTTTATATTTGCTTTTAGGTTGCTGTCAGGTGTAAATAGAAATTTCGGACCCCAAGGTGTTGCAACTATTCGAAGTTTAGATCGTGAACGTTATCCTGTGATAATAATTGTGTCTCGTGTTCGCTCTGCTACTGAAGTTTGCTCAGTCATAAATGGTATGTATTTTAGAGACATTTCGTTTCAATTAATAGTAAACGTCTTTTGGTTTCACTGAGTTGGATTATTTTATGAAGGTATCGGGACTGTTGACGAGTTGATGGGCAACTTAATGCACGCAGTTGAATTATTTCAAACACAACAAAAATCTGATGTAAGAGAAGAAGAAGAAAGGGAAGCCAGAGAACGGGTGAAAAGAGAGCAAGACGAAGCTTATGAAGCATCGCTAACAGCTGATCGGGCAAAAGACGAAGCCAAAAGAGCTTTAGAACAGCAAAAAATTAACGAAGAACAAGAGCGTCTCAACGAACTCCGACGTGCTGAGGCAAGTATTCAAAGTTATATCTATAAATATCAATTTTTCACAGTATTTATATTTTAGATACAACAACAAGATTTTAGAGCAAAAAACAAAGTCAAATCTAAATTCTTAATAAACGCCAATGAATAGTATTATGATAATACGGGGTGAAGGACTAAATTTAACATTAATATTCTTTTTATAGGAAGAAAGAGCTGAAGCAGCTAGAGCATTGCCTCCAGAACCTGGAAGTGATTGCACGGAACCGATTTGTTCCTTAAAATGTCGTTTACCAGGAGGAAAGACGTTGTCTAGAAAATTCATAAGCACTTGTCCAATACAAATTCTATTTAATTTTCTTTTCACAGAGGGTTACTCTAAGGATCTATATAAATTTCTAACCACTTACCCTAAACGTGATGTAAGTTGCTAGAATTGTTTTTCAACATTTTCAAATGGGATTGTGGGATTTATAATATTTAGTTACTGATTATACAATATTTAGTTACTGATGAAAATAATTTTATTACAGCTGACTACTATGCCTGAGTCTACAATGATGAAAGACGTGTTCAGTTCTCAGGATACATTTATTGTTGAGGAGCGATGACGTTCATACAACCGTATGCTGAATTTAATTCCTCAAATAGTTTTAATAGTGCATTACAAAATTTTCAACATTTTCGTAACAACGCCTTCACTTCTCCCATAAACTGTAGAACACAACTTACTTAAGATAAACATAGTTGTACCTCGAATTAAAAACAGCGTATTTTGAAAATTGTATGCAAATATTAAGCTACCATTTTCGTCAAATTCGTTTTAGCAGAATTCCCTTCTCCGCAATCTAATTCATCTATCATATATAGTCCGCATCAGTTAAGACGCCAATGTGTTTTGTAGTCAGCAGTTTTTGACCGTGAATCTAATTTATTGTCATTTCTCATGTAAATTTTTATAAGTTTGTGGCCGCAATTAACAGTCATGTTGGCGTTAATTTGGGGGCTTAATTTTAGGGTATTTAACGTAACGTTACGTTAATAGATAATGTTATTTAATTGTGTCTGCTGTGCAGATTGACTCAACGAAATATTTAAGTTACAGTTACTCAAATGCACTATCAAGTTCTTGCTAGTGTGATATGTAAAGTATAGTGTACAATTAATTGATGATAGTGTTTTGTTTTGATTCTTAAGATAATTATTAACTAATCTCGATTTCGATTGGCATACTCCCTTCTAATTAATTGAATTAATTGTTCTTAGCATTGTAAGTTAATTTCTAATGGTTAACAGTGCAAATATTGTGAACTTAACTCTTTTATCTTAATAAGTTATCAATATCAATGCACATAATATTAGCTGATCAGAATTTGCTACCTATTGAAGACCTGTTGAGAATGCAGGCACCGGTGACCTTAATTACAAAATCGCAGTTACCTTTTGTAAAGTAATTAAATTAACCATTGGTTTACATTTACAATTAGTAGCTCTAATATTGATAGATAAGTTATTCGCTACACCAACACCATACCATGAGACCAATGTTTTCATAGATTTTCTACTTTTGGATGCTTAGCATCTTGCGCTAGTGTTAATCTTGCAGGTACTGTTGGTAATGTGATGTATTTGAATGCTAAATGTATAATAAAATAAATCTTACTTATGTCTCGTAGTTTGCAGTGAATTGCGTATACGAATTGGTTATCTTTCAAAAATCTAATTCTTGCCAATGATAATGAGTGAGTATACTATATGTATTATTGTTGTTACTTAATGTTACCATCCTACATACTTTTAGGATGTTTATGTAAATTAAGTAAATTGTATCGATCAGTTGACAATTTAAATTTAACTATAGAAGATATTAATGCGAAAACCAAAAGAAATATTAATTATACAAATCTTCCTGCCTCATTTATCTGTGACACTGAAATCGTGAACTTGTACATAAAATAATAACTGCAGTCTATAGAAACAAAATCACAAATAGTACAGCTCTAATTACAGAATGAATGAAGATAGTCTGTATTTACTAATTATTGCTGTAAACTAGCATAATTGTCTCATAGTAGGAATACCTAATGCCTACCGAAATATAAACCCGTCTTATTACTAGTATTTATAAGTATACAGTCATGTACAGTGAAATTGAGCTTCTCAGTTCTATTCTATAGGCAAAGGGTCACGTCAGGTCAGGTCAATACTCTCAGGACAGACCAAACATCTGTAACACCCATTATGAATTGCAACCAGTTTTTTATGCTCTTCCAATAATGTCCATCTAAACTTGGCACTATGAGTCATTAATTTCGTTACAAACATTGTAACAGTAAATCATGGTTGTACTTGTAATTTCCGCAAATCCAATGTATGCGCGAAATAACTGCGATTATTATAATTGGAGGTTAGTCATCTGCTTGATGTTGATGTTGGATCAATAATGACAATTTGATATTATTGTCATTTACAATTTTACTTAATTGATTTGCGTTTGTGCAGTGTGTATGCTAAGTTACCTAACCCTAAATAGGTTGGTTTGTGGTTGTAATCTAATGGTATTGTACAATTTGAGTACCTATTGTTAAGGAGGCGTTACTAAATGAGTTTGTACTGTGTATAAATAATTGAACAACGGAGGAACAGACTGCTACAAAACGTGTGTAATGTAAATGGGTTATTTATGATTGATGGTAGACTATGTTTCATCTGTTTCATTATTATGGAGAAGTCGAATTCACTACCAATACTTTTTTGTGGTATTGATTGATTACTCAAATTAATAAAGAAATTAAAATAGCAAATTACGGAACGGAACATTTGTTTCAGTTTTGTGCTTGTAGATGCAAAATATGCAAATTAATTTACAAGGATCAGTTTCAGTTGATTTCGTACAATAGGCATATAGTCATGTACAATTTATTTATATACAACAGTATTTACACTCTAGTATTCACATTCAGTTCGATCAAAACGTCTACAAGTGATGAGATGAATGAATCAATTAAGTTTATTTTAAACTAAATGAGTAAACTTAATGTTATATAATATGTTAGTTAGTAGTGTATAATTTGCATACTCTTTTTGATTTGACTTTGGTTTTCTGAAGTCACTTTTCTTTTCAAGTATAATAATATAGATAGAGTATTGCAGAAAAATTGTATATTTTTAAAATTGCGTCACCTATATTTGGTTATCACTAGACTTATTACCAAATAGTGCTACTATTTCAAAGACTTTAAAAACACATTTTTTCTCATTTCATTGCTTTTTAAAATTAGCATTTAGCTTTACATACTTTGGTGCATTTTGAATTTTGTAGTAATTAGGTATTCTACTTGTATTACATGGCCACGAATTTAACTGTTAACATCTTAATTAGGACATCAATAGAATTATATTATCAGTGCAAGTCTTAACTTAGTTTTCTACTCTAATGTGATTCTCAACCTAATTATGGCTTTCTTTGGTAGATAAATTCATTATTTATTTGATAATTTCACCACGAGTCAATTTCAGTTACATATTATTATTATTATTCTTCAAAAGGTATTTCAAGGTGTCTTCTCATCTTTAGTTCATTATCGTTCATGGTTTCCGGTTTTTTGATACTTTTAATTTTTTGTTCAAGATGTATTACAATTTCGTATCTGAATGGTATTGTATCTTAAGGTAGGCTTTCGTCATTTAGCTTGCAATAAGTCATCACGTATTCATTCATTTCATATAGTATTTCTATTTGGAAGTATTTTTGGCACTTGCTCAACCATTTTGGTCTTACTCCTCTTCTTCTTCACCTTCCTCCTCTTCTTCCTCCTCCTCCTCCTCCTCCTCTTCATCATCAAGAATGTCATCTTTGCTTGTATCTTCGAGGCCTTCCATTTGGGAGATATCTCCAGCTGTTTCGTTGCCTCCTATTTCTGCTTCTGCATCAGTGGCTAAAATATAGAGAAATCCATTCAGAGAGTGAAATCTAATATCCCGTCATATTACTTTGCATTCTAGATACAAAGTATATTAAAGCTGTATGTATTAAGGCTTTCCGAAGCGTAGAACGCAGTTAAAAATAAACATTTTTTACCACATGTGAGTTTCTTATCTACTTCAGTAAGCGCACATGTGTTAAATTCTATGTTAATGCATTATTGTAGTTCATAATGGTAACTTTGAGACAACACTATATTATTTTCTAAGAAAAGCTCTCGGAAAATGCATAACGTTTAACCGATTGTTATATAATTAAGCATTCTGTTAGCGAGCGCTTAGAGGGAGATTCCTACCCGTCGAGTAATACGTCAGATCAGCATCATCTTCTATATCTGCATCATTGAAACCTCCTATGATAATACATCAAAAATGCCGTGGTGTAAAAATAAAAATTGATCTACGTAAGCACATACTTTCAAAGTCAAAACGACTCTTCTAAAAGGATTGAAAACATTAATTTCATTTAATGAAATAACTTTAAAGTGCAAATAGTTCATGGTATCAATTGTCAATTGATAAAAAAATCGCACCACACCGAATTTTACTATGCCTATATGTATTTTTACAGTATGGACCAGAGGTAACTTCGAATCATGCTTTCTCTTTTGAATTTCTCCAAAACTTTTCCTTTCGTATAGAAAGCAAGATTTAAAGCCACCTAAGGTTTACCACTGCGGAAGTAAATTAATTAAAATTACTAAAAATATTCTAAGGACATACCTTTTGCTATGACTTCATATTCCTCCATATCAGGGCTAGACGCTTTACTAGATTTTTGAACACTGGATGCACCTTTTTTGGATTTCCCATCACCAGTGGCCTAAAAACGGAATTATTATATCAGCCATTTCCTTTTACAATTACACAGTTAGGGTTAATTAGAAGAAGCTTAGAATTAGAAGGATAGTATATTATAATTAATTAGATATGATAAAGTTGGACCATTAGAATATTAAAGACAAGGACTATTGACAGTAAGTTGAATTATGCATCGTAATCGCCGGATGAGTTATAAATCTGTTTTAGTTGAGTTAGATGATTAGTTTCTTAGTTTCCGGTAAAACATCAATTTTATTGGTAGACATACACTGGTGTCTGCTTTGGCAGCATCCCTCTTGCTCCCACTTAATTTTGGGTCAGCCTTTGCATGGTCATCCATGGAGACGGAAGGAGCTTCTGTAATGTCATCCCCTCCTCCCCCGGAAATTACTGACAGGGTAACTTTTCCCGAAAGAACAACAGGAGCTGAGACACTGTCGTAATCATCATCATCGTAATCACCTTCTTCGCCTTCGATTTCTACTTGAGGATCAGAGACCAATAATTGGCTGGCGGATGCAGGCATAGGTCCGTGCAGGAAAATGGATGGAATTTCTTCAGGAGGGGTGGGAGCTCTTGGCAGTGGAGAGGACATGCGGTTCGTTGGGGTTGGACTTCTTGGACTTCTTTCGTTCCACTTCTTCCCGGATTCCATTGAAAAGGATTCCTCAAAACCGACAACTGAAACTTTTTCCCCAGAAGGAGAGGGAGCATTGGCTGCTGCTTTGGCTGCTGCTATTGCTGCCGCTGCACTCTGATTTACAATACTTGCTGATAGATCTTGCGCGAAGTTTATCATTGAATTATTATCATTCGATAAATTCGATTGCCTTTGTGACTCTGACGTCCTCGTCTGTTGCTGGTCATTATAAAATTATCCGGATCTTACGGGGTTTCGTTTTCACACATTTATTTATTACACATAGTTTACACAGCACTTATAGTAGACATGGCAAGTTACACAAAATGGTTGTAAATCGAAAGCGAACCAAGAAAATAAGGATACTTAAGTGTTAAACGGAAATAAAGAACAAAGGAAATTGGAGGAATGAAAATGGAATGTAAAATTAAAGGTCCTTTTTAAAACAAAGCGGGAGATTTTACAGGGAAAATAAAAACACTGATGAGAAAACCAAAAAAGAAACAAAACATTTACATACAAGGTAGGGGACACATAAGACAAAGGAACAAAGAAACAAAGAACGTAAAATCATGCCCATGATTTTCCATCAACTTTTTTCATTTTTCATAATACATTTATTTATGAGTGCTTTTATAACGGGAAAATTTCATTTTTGAACTTACTTGTTTTGGTTTAATGGAAACAGTTCGAGGTGGAGTTGGCGGTCTGGCAAAGGAACTTGACTCTTCTTCATCCTCCTCCTCCTCTTCCTCCTCTTCGGATGTTACATCTTTCTTCGGAAGTTCGATCTGCACGCGTTTCTTTGATTTTCCGTCTTGTGCTTGTACTTTCTCAGGACTTTCCGTGTCACCGGATTTTGGCACTGTTTGCTGTGCACTACTTCCTAGCTCTTCCTGTTATCATATTTATATGAACGGTTAGTAATTTTTTCCTAATTACTACAGGTGCAGTATTAATTTTGAAACAAATCTACATTTGTGACGTGTTTTTGTACCTTAGATGTGTACTATTTATTGTGTTCTGAAATAGGCTATGCTTTATGTATTCAATTTGCAGTAATTTTACCTTATGTGCATGTTTTGTTAAAAATTCAATTCCAAATGAAATCATAATACATCACAAATGCATAAACTTGTTGTGGATATAATATAGGTACCTAGGATTAAAATTTTTCAGTATTTGACAACATTATACTGATTTTGTGAACCTACGATCAAAGATGCTTTTGGAATTTGGAAGTACAAAAATTCGTGTGTTTCAAAATTCAAAATGGGAAAAAATTCTGTGTAAATGAAGTCTGCTGACCTCGGTTTGTTCTGGTGCCTGTGTCTCTGGCTTTGACTTAGACTCTGACTCTGATTCTGAAGGTGGCTTTGGTGAGCTAGATTTATCCATTGCTTCGATTATCCCTTTCAAAGCTGTAACAACTAGAGCCAAATTATTTCCGAAGTTATTACTTGTAAATAATTTTGATAAAAAACACTCAAAACAAAAGAAACACTATTTCCTTGCATATGGAATATAATTTAGTTCGTTTAGTACATGAATGATCGATATTCATGTTATTGACAACACAATTCAACACATATAGTTAAGCATGCTTAATATAGAGAGAAATAAAACTGAGGAAGGTACTAGTAATTTAGTATTTCAAGAGAACATTGATATTTCTTGTATAAAATGGTATCGTTTAGGTATTCAGACTCAGAATATCCATGAATCTTAATGGCGACTTTCATTTAAGCTATAAATCTGTTTTACACAACAGATAAGCGGGGCAATCAGGACTTCACATCAAAAGCCAGTTTAAATATTTGAACATTAAACAAGTAATAGGTAATTTTCATTACTGTTAATTATAATTTGGCCCTAGTCCTTCAGCTAGTAAGGGGTGTACACAAAAACAACTCTAACTAGAATACCATCATTCTTACAGAGTTTGTTTTGTCCTAGTTGCGACAATTAGTAGTGCTGAACAGAATTTTGTAAATACCTTAGTGAAAGTGAATTAATTAGGGTGAAAGCAAGGAGAAAGTTCTAGGTTCTTAAAACAAATAAAACAATGATATTAAAAACGTGTACCTAAGAATGTTTATAATTTGTTTGGAATAGTAGTGAAGTTCTGTTACGATGAATTAAGTGTTTCGGTCGATGTTACCTTGTGCAGGTATTGAAATTAGTAAGAAAGATTTACTTTGCAATTAAATCTTGCATTGAAATATATACCTTAAGTACCCCCTGAGCTTTGAGGACTTGGGCCAAAATAGTTGGAGAAATACGATCTGAGACGGACCCCATTTGAGCCACAATCCTCTCCATTGCAGCTTCAGTTTCCTCTAGCCGCTTTCGTAACATATCAATCTCTATGTCTCCTATATTATTACAGTCATGGCGAATGATACACTGCAGATTTTCGAATTACTTAAATAGTAAAACTTAAATATTAAAGTTTTCACTTGCAGTTTTATATTCTGCAGCAGTAGCGAAACACTTCTACCATAAGCGTCAAATAATTTAAAGGATACAGTTTTCTAAATCTACTAAGAAAGGGAGAAGACCAATAATCGAAAGAATTTAAAAGGGCACACTATAGAAAAAAGTTGAATATAAGTATAGGATTGAAAAGACAAAAAAGCTATGTATTTAATTCTCTACTCTACAAGCAGAGCTAGAGGTGAAAACAAAACGGAGGGTAACAAAACAACTACAGGATCAATATCTTAAAGAATCATACCTAAATTATGAAAATATCACAGAACTAGAAGATTTGCGATAAATATCTAAAATAAAATTTTATTTTATATTCGATCATTGTGCCCGCTAACATTATAGTAGTTTGAGTCTGCTGGACTCAAGGAATAATGCGCTTTTGTAGAATATTTTAATATAATAATTTGAAAAACAGTTTCTCAGTTTAAATTCATAATTTATCTTGCAGTAGATATTTACTATAAAAGTCTAAAATGATTTTCTCTCATTTAATCTTAAACGTTCAGATAATTTAATTTTGTACATAACAATAGTATTGAAGGATTAATTACAACTACTTTTAACGGACGAAGTGAATTAGTTTGATGATACACTTACTGGCATCACGATCGCGATGTCCTGAATCCCCGGATTTTAGTAAAGCAGCGTGCAACGAAACAAAATACAAAAAACAACATGTTAGTTCAATAGTGATCTCATGAATGGAAAAGTTTCCTGACCAGATTCATTAGCATCCTGCGCTGCTTGCCCAATATTGTCCTCGGCCTTAGCAGAACCAGAGGAATCTGTATGGGTACTGACTCCAGCCTGAGAACTCTGAATTTCTCCTGACTTTCCATCTAAAGACGACGGAGATTGGGAAATTTCTTTCGCTGTGTCCACTGAATCTGTTTCTAATAGAGGCGGAGCAGAAATATGAATACACCCAGTAGTAAGCGCTATAGAGTCTAATTCAGGTGAGTCAGCTGTCAAAGCCACGATATTAGCAGTAACATTCGCTCCAGATTCTTCCACTGCCGTTCTTTCGGCTGATTGTGTATCTAAAGGTTCTGCGACCGTTGCTGTCGCAGTTTGTTCCGATTCTACTTTCGCTACTAGTGGGGTTTCAGAACAGGTTTCAGGGTCAGTTATCAGATCTAATGAGGCGCTTAGGGAAATCTCTACTACGGAAGCCTCTGCTGTTTGTGATTCAGTAAGTGTTGGCAAATCTTCACTTGGAACCTTTTCAGAAGGAGCTATTTGAGATTCAACTGCAAGTGAAAGTGAACTCACTTTCTCCGATTCAGTAGACACTTCTGGGGAATTTTCTATAATTTTTGATTCTGTTGCCAGAATTATTGTGGATTCTGAAGTTTCTACGCTTTCAGGAGATTTTGTAACCTCTGATGATTCAACTGATTCTGATATGCTTTCTGCTCCTGCCGTTACCTCAGATGCTTGGTCATCTTTTTCTGATGCTTTAGGTATTTCACTCTCTGATGAAACACTGGAAATTTCTGTAGATTTTTCGACTATATCCGCTGTTTTGGCTACCTCTACCGTTTCATCTGCCTTTTCTGCTGTTTCTACAGTTATTTCCTCTACCTTTTCTGCAACTTCTATCGTTTTTGTAACTTCAGGTATTTCAGAGGCTTTATCAATAACATTTGAAACTATTGGAGCCTCTGATGCTTCAAGTACTTTTTCTATAACTTCTGTAGTAACTGGAACATCTTGTGTTTCAGTTACTTTTTCTACAATTTCTGAAGTTATTTCAGCCTGGGGTGTTTTGGCTACTTTTTCTGAAATATCTGTGGGCACTACTGGTATCTCAGGTGTTTCTGTTACTTTTTCTACAATTTCTGAAATGACTGATTCCTCAGGTGTTTCTGCTGCTTTTTCTACAATTTCTGAAGTGACTGATGCCTCTGGTGTTTCTGTTACTTTTTCTACAATTTCTGAAGTGACTGATGTCTTAGGTGTTTCTGCTACTTTATCTGAAATTTCAGTGGTCACTACTGGTACTTCGGGCATTTCTGTTTCTTTTTCTACAATTTCTGAAATCACAGGTGCAGGTGTTTCTGTTACCTTCTCTGCAATTGCTGAAATTACCGGTGCCTCCTGTGTTTCAATGATTTTTTCTGAAATTATTTGAGCCTCAGGTGATGGTGCTACTTTTTCTACGATTTCCGAAGTGACTGATGCCTCAGTTGTTTCTGTTACTTTTTCAACAATTTCTAAAGTGATTGATGCCTCAGGTGTTTCTGTTACTTTTTCAGCAATTTCTAAAGTGACTGGAGCCTCAGGTATTTCTGTTACTTTCTCTACGATTTCTGAAACGACCGGTGCCTCAGAGGATATTTCAGTTATTTTTTCAACAATTTCTGAAGTGACTGGTGTTTCATGTGTTTCAATGATTTTTTCTGAAATCATTGAAGCCTCAGGTGGCGGTGTTACCTTTTCTACAATTTCTGAAGTTACCTCAGGTGTTTCATCTGTTTTTTCTACAATGATGTCTGATATCTTTACTACTTGAGGTGACTCACCTTCTACATCTGATAATTCTGTGACAGCGATTGAAGTTTCTGTAATATCTGATATTTCATCTGTTATTCCTGTGATTTCTGTAACCTCTGTTAAATCAGAGTCTGTAGTTTCAGGTAGATCTGATTTTACAGGACTTTCTGTTGGTGTAATAATTTCTGGAGTTTCTACGCTTTCTGGTGTTGTGATTGTGACCTTAGCTGTTTGATCTAATTTTGCATCTGCACTTTTTGTTGCATCTGTAGCATCCGGAGTGTCAACATCTTTTTGTATGACTTCTGTTTTTGTGACCTCAGCTGCTTGTTCTATTTTTGGACCACTTTCTATTGTGTCTGGAGTTTCAGCCAGTATCTCTGATTTTTCTGCTGTTTTTGTGATGACCTCAGTTGCCTCGTCTATTTTTGTTGCACTTTCAGTTTTTTGTGATGCATCTTGTGTATCTACTTGTTTTTCTATTCTTTCTGCAGTTTCAACAACCTCGGATGCTTCACTTGTCTTTTCAGTAGGTTTCTCATCTGATTTGTCTACACCTTCTTCGGATTGTCTTTCAGATTCTACAATCTCCTGTACAATTTCTGGACTCTGGATTTTTTCCAAGTTAATTTCTATTTTGCTTGATTCCTGAACTCCCTCTTGTGGGATATTACTATCTGAAGTTACTAATTCTGATGTTTCTTTAGATTCTTCAGTTTTTCCAATAATATCTTTTATCTCCTCATTTCCAGGAACACTTACTTGCTCCTCGTTGGAAATAATCTGACTCTGTTTCTGATTATCACTACAAGTTTGGGAAATATTTGGTGTAGGACTTAAAGCTTTCGGTTCTGCGGAGCTTTCTAATTCTACAGGTTTACTACTATCTACTTCAGAAACGAGATCTTTGGTTTCTTGAGAGGGAGAAAGCGATTCTAGTGAAAAAACTGTAATTTGTGAAATGGAAGAGGAAGTAAGGTCAGCACTCTTACTAGTCGTTTCGTCTTCGATGGACGTTTCGCCAGGTTTCTCATCTGTTTCCTCTATAGTCGGCAAAAGTTCAATCATGACTTCCTCTACATTGGAAGTATCATCTGATTCTTGATTTGGGGAGGTCTCTTGTTGGTTTTCGGGACTCTCTACCGTTTCATGAGTCACAACTGCGTGCGGCAATTTGAGAGCTTCCTGTGCTGCTGCTATAAGGGACTCGACACTTGGTGGCTCAATAGGAGAGTCTACTACGGAAGGAAAGGTTTCTACTTCTGGATCAGAGGATTCTTCTAGAAATGGAGGAGAAAGTAAATCATTAGTGGGAATATCTACATCTAAGTCAAATTCATCACTACTATTATGACTTTCTAACACGTCCGCGTAAGTTATCAATGCTGGAGGTACACTTAAAGCATCCTGAGCTGCTGCTATTAAAGCCTCGACACTGAATCCACTTGATTCTACTACAGGAGAAAAGGATTCTATTGTTTCTCCACCAATTGGAGATACTTCATTAGTGGGAGTGTCTAAATGTACTTCAGTATCATCATTTGTGTTCAAAATTTGTGAATCATCTTTATCTTCTGTCAAATAATGTGTGGCTATATCATCTCCTGTTGGCATTGTCAACAAAGCAGGCTCTAATTCTACACGGGAGACCCCTGAAAGAATATCTGACCAGTTACAACTTTCTATAGCACTTGCTATTATTTCACTTGTAATTTTATCCGCCGTTTTGTTAATATTTGATTCATTCGAATCTATCTTACTAGCTGTAACAGGTTTTTCCGATACGGTTTCCTCTGGGACTGATGGTAATTCAAAATTTTCTAAAACATTTGAAATTATTTCCGAAGTAAGCTTTAGTGCGGTATCCTTAATAGTTTCAATATCTAATAAATTTTCTGAAGATTCATCAGGCTTAATCTGGGTTTCAATATTGCTTAAGCTTATATCAACTTTTTCTACCTTTTCTGCCAAATCTTCTATTTTAGACTCTAATTCAGTAGAAGGCTTTTCAGATTCAGAAATTGTTTCTTCAGGAATAATTTCAAATTCCGTTATTTTTTGTTCAGGAACAATTTCGGAAGAAATCGAATCCTGTACAATTTCCTGGTTTGATTCTTTAATCTCTTCTGATTCCACAGAAGTAAGATTGCTAATAGTATCCACTATCTCAGATTCTCTTACTATTTCAGAAGCTTCTGAGTTATCCAAAATTTCCTCAAATTCAACCTTTCCTGGAGAAAGCGCAGATCTTTCTCCGATTCTAGGATCTAAATCCTCAATCACAATAGACACCGGTTCAGATGTAATATTTCCTTTGGTTTCAATATCTATTTCTGGTAGATTAATTTTTTCCTGTTCAGTGTGTATTTCAATAGGGATATTTACTGGTTGTAATCCAATATGTGATTTATCCACATGTTCATTCTGTTCCTCAACCAAATCTGCAAGAATTTCTCCGGCTTCTTTAATAGTATCTAAAACGGAGTCAATTTCTTTCTCTAGCTCCTCAGTAAGTACAACTTGGTCAGAAATTCTTTCAGAGCTCTTTACTGGTTCAGGTGGGATAAAAGCAGGTGGTTCCAATTCCAAGTCGGAAGTTTCATGTTCCTGTTCTAGGAATGCAGAGACAGCACAAGGAATTTCTACAGCTTCAGGAGTAGCAGCAATAATGCTAATAGAAATTTGCTCTGCTATATTCTCAGCCTGTTTCTCAAGGGTTTCAGGAACTGTAGGTATTAAAGGCAAATTATTGGTTTCAGATTCCGTTTCTGCTATTTTGCTCTCATCTTTTGCACTATTATCAACTGTGGTTATAGTTTCCTCTGTAGGTGAGGGTTTAATAGTTTCCGCAAATGAGGGTTCAGGTGTCAAAGCTTTAGGTGATGCGGTGAGGGAGTCTGTAGGAGTAGGATACAACATGGTTTCAGGTCCTACTTGGGATTTGAGGTAAATATCATCAAAAATACTATCAAGGCTTTTCAAATCATCGGGGAGGATCTCAGCAGTAAGGGCCTCAAAATCGTCCAAAATTTCAGTTTCAGGCGACTGGGTTTTTCCTTGTGGTTCTGATTGCGATCTCTTAACTACTTTTTCCTCTTTCCTCATTGGCTTTGGAGTTGGTGCAAAAGTTGGCATTTGCAATTGCAGTGATTGCGGCGCTTTTGCTCCCAAGACTTTGGCAGTCGCACGTTGTGTATCTTTGCACGGTTCAATAGACTTGCTCAAAAGAAACTCATTTTGGAAAGCAGGAGAAGAAGAGTCACCGGGGAGCTCATAGCTTAACCATGCAAGAGTTGAAGCTTCACCCAAATATTGGCCAGATGAACCAGATTCTGCAGGCTTTGTCCCTTTCGCTATCTCAGTGACATGTCTTTCTATTGTTTGCGCTGGGGTTTGCTCAGGCTCATTTTCTATAGGGTACGGTATATACTTAGTCATATTCTACCATGTACATTTTCTATCAGTATCCTTACGACACAGGAACAAACACCAACTTAAACTCTCATTTTTCAATTTACATATATGACCCCTTAAGTATAAACATTATGTAATCAAATATATATTTACTGATGGAAGACTTACATTTGTATTTTATAAGCTGATGTAAACAAGTGTATCAATGAAAATAGATTAAATGAGTATTGTATATTGTGATATGGACCAAATAGTTATGTGATATGAAATAAGTTTTGAATTATGCATGCCCCTGTATTTAAAACAAAATTAAATCCTGGAAAATAGGGAATTTGTACTAAAATAATTGGAATGGAAAATAAAAAAGGAATAAT
This sequence comes from Yoshiicerus persimilis, assembly GCA_020352615.2. Lineage (NCBI taxonomy): Eukaryota > Metazoa > Arthropoda > Collembola > Entomobryomorpha > Tomoceridae > Yoshiicerus > Yoshiicerus persimilis. Next base: position 19,364,271 of record CM036944.2, on the reverse strand, counting down.
TGTCTATTTTCTGAAACTATTCTAAATCTAATGGTAAACTAATAAAAAAGATAAAAATGAAAATAACATTCATACGGTATACGGATAACTATTAAAATTTCCTCAACTATAATTACTATACTACTAATTAATATTTTTCAAGCCTTTTTAACACTATGGACATATTAGACATTTTCTTATGGTATGACTCAAGGTAGGAGAAAGGAAAGAAAGTTTAGAATTACCCAATCGACGACGCTCATCCCCAGATCGGGTTTTACCACCAGGCGGTCTCCTTTTGATTCCAAGATCTCTGTCTTGTTTGTTTAATTGTTCTTTCATAGAACGTTCTGATTTATCCACGTATTCTTCTGCAAAAACGAACTTACGGTGTTCCGGGTCCATGCCAAAGTCTTTCAATTGAGGAGGAACAGGAGGCGGAGGCACATCCTGTCTGTCTTCGTCGGTTTTTCTAAACAGTATCTGTTTTTACCGTAGTATTTATTTAGGTTGATTAAATCTTTGCAAATCCAGAGATAAACATCAACTAATTGCTAACTCATGGGGCAATAGAGAAAAGAGAAAGAGAGAAAATGAAATAGTTACAAAATATTAGTATTTAAATAGTAAAAGTAACTAATTGACTAATTAATTAAGTAATTATACTATTTTCAGTAGATCCGAACATGCAACTCACTAATCAGTAAAATCATCATCATAGTGTTCAGTAGACATAAAATTTCCAATGCTTAAAATTCAGAATTCAAATTGTAACCCAATAATTGTTTGCAATTTTACATTTCTATAGTTAGCTATTAAAATTTATCTGTGGGAACTAATTTCGCTTAGCCAGACAATGAGAAACATTTGTGATTGCCCTACCATGAAAGAAAATTACTCTTCCAAACCGTAAGCATGCATTATAATGGAGAATGTTTTGATAATAGTAATACCTACTTAAGGAAGTAAAGTAATAGAAGCTTCGATTGTTTATCTAAATTACAGATAGCAATTAAGGATTTCCGAAATTACTTTGTTAAGCATAGAAGAGAATGTTAATTGTACTTTTAAATGGATTTGTTGTTAGAGAGAAAGTAAAAGAAGGAAAATGAACAGAAGGGAAGGAGAATGGAGTCTTACATTAAATACCTTCATGATCGTATAAAAGAAAAAGACGACAATGCCGATTGTGTAAATGGGCATGATGATTCCCATAGTTCCACCTCCTTTCGGCGGTGAAACGACGTGGCCTGCTCCGCCGATTGGAGGTCGCACTCCGGGCATCGGGCCAGGCTGAAATTTACAAAATAAAATAAATATTTACAATAACTTGTCCATGAACAGTCACTATTCACATGCTTTCTGTCATTTACTGTATAAATAGCTATTTAGTAGTATATCCAAGACTATTTCCTTACCCTAGCATCTTTTTCTATTGTTCTTTGCGGCAAAGGGCTGTGAATGGCACGGCCTTTTTCTCTCAAAGCTGGATGCATCATATCAGGTCTGAAATGTAATGGTCTTTCTGGTCGCATGTGACCTACACACAAAAATCCACAAAAGTCGTAATGAAAACATTGTTCTACAACGTATCTAACGAATTAGTGTAAAAAACCATCGATTATTTTAATAAAGAACACAAAACGTTAATAGAAAATTTTCCTTTAGTTGTCTGTCGAAAATACACTGGCTTATCTGGACAAAAATTAGGTCTTTTGCCAGCAAAATTCTTTTCCATGAACTTAATAATGGAAAATGTATTCAAAAATGTAGATCCAAATAGGAACCATTATTTTTAACAATGTCCCTACAATTTTAACTATTTTTAACTATGGACAATTTCTTCTGAAGCACTATAATTAAATGACAGGTTTTCTCAAAATTAACTATTTTGAGAAGCAAGCCATTATTTTCATGGACTGACAAATAAAAGCGTTCATTAAATTTGTCACGATGTTTTCGTTAGTAATTTTGTTATGTAACATTTCTATTAGTGGAAGAAATTTCTTATACCTATTATTCTACCATATGAAAATATGAATTACTGATATTATTGTTTACCTAGGGATCAAACTGTAGCATAAGGAAGTTAGGAAATAATTATGTCATTTTGATGGAACCTAATTAATTTTAGTGAAGGAAACTTGTTAAAACTGTCAAGCGCCACAACTTTGTTAAAGTTTTAGTTGCACACTTGTATTTTGTTTGAAAAGGATTGCTTACTGGGAAGGCTATCAGTTTTAGCCTTTCTAGGTAGCCCGATTTCTTGGAAGTCTACCCCATAGTTATTTTTCATACACTGAGAAGTGTTATAAGACCGAAGTTTCGTAAGAGATTCTTTATATCCCTTAGAGATTGCTGGGTTATCTTTGATCAGGTAGACCACGTCCACTCCGCATGTCTTCATTATTTCATCTCTGCATAGATTTGACGAGGGAATTGGGATTTTCGGTGGAAATTTCGGTTTGACGCTTGTACCTTCTGCAGATGTTGTTAAGGACGCTACTTCCTTTCGTATTATACTCACACATATCTCGTTTAATATTTTGTGTGCATTTGTATCCTTCACGAATATCACATCGCAACATTCTGTAAAAGCGTCATTGCATATTTTATTTCTGTAATCTAGTCATTTTATGCCAGATCTCTCTATCCCCCAGTGATTATTGTCTTCTCTGAATACTTGAGTGACAGAAAGTAATTAACCCAACTATTTATGCATTTTTAACAACAGCTAGTATACTTAAATGTAAAATATAGTCATTCTATAGTTATGCATATACAGTGAAGGGCATAAGTTACGCACCATAGGGAAAAGACAGTAGGTACGATGTTTGAAAATTCCTCTCAAACAGTTTGAGAGGTATTTTCAAGTATTACATGCATTTTCCTATGGTGCGTGACTTATGCCCTTCACTTTAGATATATATAAGTACGTTTGCAAAATGGGTGACTTCTAAAAGAATTATTTGCAACATATGAATTCTTTAAAGAATAAGTCAGGTCCATTTTTCTTTTGTATCGCTCTATTATTGTCTCATGCATAATATTTAATTGGTGCGTAAAATTCCGGCTTTATAACTGGAATAAGATATTAAGGAAATTATACGGGTAATTTTATTACTACGGACTGTATGTGTATATGAAGTGATGAAGTTAGAATTCATTTCGTAAATCGTATCTTAGTATTTATACCTTTCACGCTTTTTTTGCATCAGAGATGTGCATAATCTCATTTGAGTGCAAAGCACGGTCCTCTGATCTTTATTTGCAAAAGTTGAACATATCTAATTTTAGACTGGCAAAGGAGTCTCCAATTCAAACTCCAACAGTTACTCATTACAAGACTGCACTGTGTACACTATTTATATAGCTATAGTCCTACTTATTACTTTTACTATTCTTAGAGATTCTGAATACGAATACAGCGAGTACTTGAATGCATGCTACGCAAATACAAACACAAGCCGTCGTATCTTCCTTAACTATCTTTTCATTTCTGGTCTACATATTTCTTCTATAATAGATGATATGATAAAAATAATCTATGTGCACTCACAATTCAAAATGTCTTCGTTCTGATTGTAACTACAAATACATTTATATCCCCAAAAGCGCATAAATAAACAAACTACACATTTTTGCTACTTTACTGTCCAATAGGCAATAAAATCTTTCGAGTATTTCGTGGGAAAATACAGATGTACCCTAAATAGTATAAGAAACCCGAATTTTGAATACTTATTACTTTCCTTTTTGTTTTTCGGCTCTCTGCATAAATACAAATATATCACTGACCTACTAATGCTTGTCTTCTTTGAGTGGCACTACTATGCTTTCCATTTTATGGGCGGTTTGCATGCTCTTTAAGTATTCCTGCTTGTGCATCTCACTTATATGTCTTTTCACTCACTTGACTCGATAACTGAGTAGCGACAAAAATAAACAGTAGAGACATGCAAAATGACTATTGTCAGTTAACTGAACTTTGATTACTTATTTCTGTCTGTATATTTCAGCGTATGATATTTTCGTAAATCATATAATTTTTAATATACATATTGCAGTAGGTCAACTTTTACTTCAATGTTTTCTGAATGTAATTTGAAATTAGATTCTATTAAGGATTTTAAATTTCCTCGGAATGTTAAGAGATTTATGTTTTGAATAGAGACTTACGTTCGCCTTCTTCAGCTGAAGGGTTGAGGGAAGCGGTGAGCATAGGGTAGAAAATTTTTGGCCATAGAATAGCAAAACAGCCGATGACGACGGCGAGGACGAAAATGGTTTTAGCCCGTCCAAACTCTCCCGTAGCCATTTTAAAGGAAGCTCGTCGTCACCACAAATCTCAGTTCGTGAGTCAATTAAGCATGATAATGCCAGCGTGAACTGGCTGGCGAAATTTAAGTAAGGAGAGCTCGTTAATTAAACCGAAGTTGCCAGGGATGAGAAAAAGAGGAAAGTGTCATTCTATTCGTTTCGTTTCGTGTATATAAATGTACTTGTTCTTTCCGTTGCGTTTTTGCGTTACCTAATTCTAAGTTGTAAGTTCTGGTGTTCTGTTTATTCACCCGCAGGTAAAAGACGAACTCGTCTGCTGTGAATGAAAAGAAAAGGTTTCGATTCCAAGATTTAGTGCACAGCCAGGAAATTTCTCTTTCCAACAGATTCCCACATTACAAGAGTACTACAACGGAAAGATAAAGCACACGAAGGCCAAATGATTCTTTCTCCATTAGTGCTCGGTGTGTTTGTGACGGTTAGACTCCCTTTTGCCACGTATATAAATACATTCGGTGTATTTGGGAACCTGGACGCGAATCTTCACTTTTTCACACAGAATGTCTTTTCTGACTCTGACAAGCCATTTCATTCGGTTCCTTTTACTTTGCCAACTTGAAAGTATTTATGTTATGATCTGTCCCACTCCACTACTACTATTTATATATGTACTTTAATGTTTTGTTATCAATTCGCCTTTCCGAATCTATACTGCAAAACACTACCAGACTTATCCTAACTACCTATACGGTACCGGAATACCCGAACCGAAAAAAGATTACATTATGCTATAAGGATTTAGACACATTATACTTATATACCAAACCACATGGATATACATGCTTACCGAAAACTCCGACTGCTTCTGCTCCGATTCCCGACATTTCCAATTTCACCTACCCGAGTGCAATCTTTCAAGAAGTTTCAGAGTTTAGTTAAGGTACGTGATATCTCCAATGTATACAAACAATGCAATTTGGTGTTTTAACGCTTTTATTCGTAATTTCTATTTTTCCATTGGAAATCTTAAGTTGTACTCCTTTACAAGTTTGCATAACATTATTATGTACATTTACAACGATATTGGTACACGCATGGTATCGTATTATCTAAAATACTTATCTAATGGTAACGTTAGTATAAATCATAAGTATAAATACAAAGTTTAACTGTAACAAACGTAAATTACATGAACACTATATAGCGGTATATTAATTTGTTTAGTAAATACTATTATTGGTATTTCGTGTCTACGTCTACAGTTTCATCTGATGATCTTCTAGATTTCTTGTCAATTTCATCATCTTCTGTATTAGTGAACGTGATTTTAACTTCGTTCTTGTTTTCTAATTCTTGTACAAAACCTACATGATAATTAAGAGAAATAGTTAAGTTTCCAGATAAGTAATCTTATGGTTTTTATATAGCATTTGGTTGGAATGGTAAAACTTACTTTCCAGTTTGGCTTCTAATTCCGCTTCTGTCGAGCAATGGTGGAAAGGTATACCACCAAGTTCCATGACACTGTAGAATATTCTCACAATAGAAGGTTTAACTTGCCATAAAACTAATTGCTGTCCTGTAGCATTGAACATTGTGAACAAATCTCGGATTCCCTGTATAAATAGATTACAATTAATGATGAGGAGTATGCAAATGTATGTATTAACAACATGTGTTTAAAAACATGAAGATAAGTAGTGTAGTTCATGAAGAAAAGTAATTAGTTGAAAAACTAACCTGAGCTGCAGTAAAATCAGCGAATTGAATGTGTTGACAATCAATAACAACTGGCAACTTTCCTTTCGCCCAAATGTTTCCTGATTTCATCACAACATACCGTGCATATTCTACAGCAGGGAAAACCATAGAACGATCTAAATCTACCAAAATAAATTCGTAGCCCGAAGAAGTCTGTTTAAGTGAAACAAAATATTTATTAATTTTTTCTGTATAGTATACCTTTTTTAAGTGGAGAATTTAAATAGAATTTCATAGGAAAACTTACGTATCCTCTCTTTACTCTGACATTTGGTCTGGCTGCGTAGTAAAGAAGGAATATAACACTAATGACGAAACCAATCAATACTCCGTATTCTAGTCCTAGAAATAAACTGAAAATGCAAAAGAAAATTAGGTTAACATTTTTAACCTTTGCATGAAGGAATGGATTGGAAGATAGAATAGAACGTTATGGTAGTAAATTAATACCTAATTAAGAATGTTGCTGCCCATGGAATTAAATCAGCCTCTGTAAATAATAGTATTGAATATTACTATTGTAGGTGTAAAAAATTCAATAGAGAGTTAGTATTAGTGATTGACACAAATCACAAAATCAAATTACTTTTGCTTCTCCACATGGGATAAATGATGGTAAAATCCACAGTGAATATTACAGCACAGACAATCACTGCAGCCAAGCTCGCTTTTGGAATGAAATAGAAGTATGGTGTCAGAAATTGAAGGGCCAAGATTACCAAAGTACCCGTAACAAGTCCTCCCTATAAAGTTTGATTTACTCCATTTACAAATTTATTTACAAATACCTATGACGAAAGAATAATTATGTCAAAAATAATTTTGCAATTCTGAGATTTTAGGTTATCTGAGAATATTTACCATTGGTGTCTGTGCTCCTGAGGCGTGATTGATTACTGTTCTTGAGAAACTGCCAGTTATAGGCATGGAGCTGAAAAAGGAACCCAAAATGTTGGAAAGTCCTGTAAATAATGAAATTCAATTTTAACTTTCTTTTCATAAAATTTTTCAATTTGAAATACAATGGTGAAAATGTTTAATAAAGAAAGATTGTGCTAACCAATGGAAATCATCTCCTGAGAGGCATCTATTCTTTTGTCTCCAGCATAAGCTTTTGCACATGTAATATGCTCCATTAAAGCCAGTAAAGGTAAAACAATCAAAGCAGATAAATCGTGCTGAAAGATGTAATTGAAACTGTATTCGATTTCTTCATCAAAATTATCATTCGTGTCGTTTCCAGTAAAGGAGGATATGAACTTAAACGGTGGCAATCCCGCAACCAAGTCGCCTAAGGAATTTGTAAATTAGAAATCTTCCTGGAAATGTTTCTAAATTTTTAATAATTCTTATTCTCATTACCTACGACATTAACCCGTGGAGGATCTTCACCAATAATTGCGAAAACTGCAGTGCAAACCACAATTACCAAAACACTTCGTGATGTAGAAATGAGCCAAATTACTTTCTTCAATACAGGACGGTCTTTGGTAATAGGGCTGAAAATGATTTGCAGTTTCTGCGAAATTTCAGGATAATTTGTACTTTTTATATGCAAGTCTTCAAGGAATTTTATTTTCATGAAAAAATTTGGAGCAAAATATTGAATTCGCTTACCATGAGAAATATAAGAACAATACTGCACCCAAGGGATACAAGGGCATCATCTCTTTTTACATCTTTAATGTGCTCGGCCACTCCTTCAACAACTTCAAGGAATCCATTTGCCGAGTATTTCAAACCCAACAAATTATTCACTTGGGTAGAGCAAATGGTAAGGGCAGCAGCTATTGCACAATCAAATTATTACGATCTATTTCATATCTATTTCATGCAAAGACGTAATAAAATTTAAATGTATTGAATTAGGGAAAGTTTTAGTTTAATCACCTGAAGTGAATCCAGATATTACGGGTGTTGATATAAAATTGACAATAAACCCTAATAAAACAATGAAAATTAGATATCATGACAATTTTTTCATTATTAAGGTTTATTTATATCATTTTATGCCTAGGGACTGTATATATAAGTATCAACAACCTTTTGGCTGTAAATATCTTTCCTTGCCGTATCATGCCAGTGTAAATATTTACTAGTCAATATTTGAACGTACTATGACGTTAACACATTCGAATATCAGTAAGCGTGAAAAAAGTAGTTATGGTTTACCTAATTGCAGTAATCCCATTCCTAGAGTAATGATGCCAGTGAGGAAGCAGAGCAAAACGGCATAATCTGGTGGTTTTCCATTCGTATACGATAAAGTAATGATGGCCCTGTAAAATGTAAGACAATTAAATATTTTTCCTTTATTTTGACAAATGTGACAAAGTTTTTGTTGAAATTCACAATATTAATTTACATGATTGCTGTTGGTCCAATTGTAATTTCTTTCGTACTTCCAAAGAAAATGTAGACAAAGCATCCGACGAATCCTGATAAAAATATGCAGAAATATGTGCAATTTTCGTACATATTTGTAATACTTTCTTAAAATTCGAAAGAACTATTCTAACCTGAGTAAAGTCCATATTGAGGAGGGAGTCCTCCCACAGCAGCTAAAGCTAATCCTTGTGGCAATATTGTTAGTCCGACCGTTATTCCAGCTAAAGTAAGAAATTATTGTCAAAAATCATAAAGTAAAGAAATGTGAAGGTATTTACTGTAGAAAAGAGTGTGTTATGTTTTAACGTACCGATTACATCAGCGATGAGTTTCCCAACATTGTACAAAGGTAACCAATTGAGAATTGGAACTCTTTTGTATAAAATCTTTTTTCTGAAAATATTTTTTGCTAACGATTTAAAGCATCCTTCTTGGTGATCAGGAGATTCAGAATTAGTTAAGCCTTCACTGGAAGTCGAGGGACGATTATTATTATCGTAACTAAACGATCCTAAGGATTGCGAACGAGAGAGCCCTCCAAGACTCGCAGAACTGTACGAATGTATCAATTCTGTTTTCATTTTCAGGATTTTTCAAAGGAACTTGTTGAAAAATGGAAGATTCTTCACTCTACTGGTGTAAATCAGAGTTTGTCATAAGCAGAAGCAGAGACGGTGATCAATGAAATGTTTGTTGGGAAAAATACGGGATTAAATATGTGAAATTCAGTTCAAGAACAAAGAGTGAGCGACCGACTAACCCTTGTACTTTGTAAAAGTCATGTAAACACTTGATTTTGTCAAAATTATAAATAGCACAAATGATCCTTGGTTGATTTACCAATTTATTTATAATTCTTAATCTGAATCATGTAATTGAACTAAAGGCTTTTATTAAAATTTTTAAGGTTGAGAGAGACAATGACAAGGTCAGCTTTTATTCCAGGTGGATTTTTCCGAAGTTTGATATTGACTGTAGATACGGTGTCTCTAGATGTACTATTAATACTGCAATTATGTTACGTCTCTCTCTATCTTGAAGGCTCATCAATAATCAGGGCTATCTGTGCAGCAAATATCCGGTTTTTGTCGGCTTTCATCCAATCCACTCTTTTATGGGGTTTTATAGTATTCACTATTTTGTAATGCTAAAGTTTATGTAAGTGTCAATGGGATTTTGTTATTAAGTTACGTTCATGACACATCAGTGAGTATTTGCAAAGGCCCACAATTGTCTCCTTGTATTTATACAAAATACTCGACCAAAATGAGAAATTACATATGAATACTATTTACATAGGGTTTTATCTTTCTTATCTTTGATTTATGAATTTATGTGTGTACTTATTGTGTTGGGTAACTCTTCAATACTTTTTAATCGTTCACCTTTTCTGATTAGTAATTCCTTTGAAGCTTCAACTGACGTAACCAATTAAATGTGTTAACCGGTCATTGAAATTGTCCCACCAGTGCAGTCGGAAGGTTACTTGGAATTCAATTAAGAATTTGCACTTTTGCACTACTATTTTTCAGAAAACTATCTTTTACCCAAGTAATCTCTTTCAAATATATAGGTTACTTTGATAATCACTTGTGTTATACTGTTATACAAGAAAATTCAGTTACGGTAGGTAGATAATGATTCAGGTAACAAATATTTGCTCTTTCACCATTTTTTACTCGCACTCATTAAATTTAGTTTGCACAAACAAAAAAGTAATAAAATGATGTCAACAATTTATGCCCTGTTGATGAAGTCAACACGCAATTCCGACAATCTTTACAACACGGATTATTTGGAATTAATTCTTTAATTCTTATAGTGAGCTAGTACAATTAGTGCGATTCCAATTATGAAGGCACTTATTCACTGTGAAGAAATTTTAGGTGCGGGTCTCTTTTATACAGGCTTTCATTCTCATTTATTTGTTTTGTTGATTGTTCAGGTGAACTTATGAGCCTGTAATTAAAGATTCAAGAGAATTACGCAAGTTGAAATCAATTGAACAATACCGAACCACCTCAAAATCACTTCCAATGCTCATGCATACATACTACAATGCTACTTGCTAGAAAGATCATGTGAATTTCATGCCTTATGATGCGTTAGGCTGAAGTGCAATTATAATAATTTATTTTATCTATTTACAAGTACATTGTACAATGTTAATAAGTGGAGTAATTAATTAATACATATACATTATGTAAACCCGATGTAATGTAAAATAAGTGATGGATGCGTAATATATTTTTACGCTTATGTTTTCCAAACAGGTTCGGTTGAGGACAATGGAAGGAAACATTTCTCACACTTTTGTTTCGTGTCCGTCAGTTAGCAATGATGATTTTTTGTTTTCAAAACATTTAGAAATATTTTGGAAAACAAATAAAATTGTTATTCAAGATTTCTTCCTGAATTCCTTCCAACAATAATAAAAACAATTCGATTTGTTGACTTAATCGTATCGATATACATACCTAAGAGTTAAATGCGTATTTCGTTTAGGTTTACATCCGTACATAATGGGAAATTTTATATAAATTTTATGTATATAAAGTAATAAGTAGATAATATTTTATAATCTCCTTTACTACTTATTATTATCTAAATACATGTATATTTGGCAATTCTCTCCTGGACATGTAATCAAGGCGAATATTTCTTTTTGTGAGATTATCATAAACACACACGTTTTGCAATAATGTGTAGCATAATCGTTATCTAAGTAATAATGAGAAATCTCCTCCTATTCGTTACATCAAACAAAATACTGAACACAGTCCGTGAAATGTTAAATACTACGTTTCTGTGAACTTTGGCGTAACTTACCGATATGTATCTACTCCATATAAATTATGTTAATGATTTACGCATTGGGCATTTCCATTACTTCTATGTTATTGACAGAGTGTCAGTAAATTCCTTTTCCAATATTGAAACTGAAGTATATCACTCCAATGCAGTAGTGTCAAGTAATATATTCGTATAAAGATATACCAAACCAATACTGGATATTAAAATATTAATTTCCCAGATAAATAATAACACTACACAATAAAGCTCAATGAATGTTTGACCTATCGGTGCACCTCAATTGACATAAATCGATGAAAGGGTAATTTACTACTACACTCATGTGAGTGATTTGTAGTAGACTTTAGACTTGCACTTAATAATTCCGTAGGTATTTAATATGCAGGTAGATAAAACGTAGAGAAATGGTTTGTTATGTCAATACTCGATTGTGGATCAGATGATGATTACAATGTTCTCAGATTGTGGAACATATTGCATTACAGCTACTTGACAATGTAATGAATCGGCGAACTCCTGGAGATATGAATTTTTTTTAATATTCATGAAATTTTATTTGAAATTTTAAATGTCAATTATTTTTAAGTCGCTACTTAATGACCACATCGCTTTTGCATACTTACTGCTAAAGCCGTACTAAATATTAACTGACATTTAATGGAAGTGCTTGCACTTTTTAAAAATTCGGCACACCTAGTTCACTTTTATCATTATGCAGATTTAATTACATTATCTTTGCATTGATTACGTATTAAGTATTTGCACCCAAGAGATTAACAGGATTAGAAGATTAACTTTGGATTATTTTTAAAGGATATGTTCTGTTCAGTGAATAACAAATTGCTTTGCATGTAAATTTTTGCCGACAGCAGTTTCTAGAACATCTCTTGTTATTCTCATCAATTTTGCCAGAATGTTTGGACACTCGAACATTGTACCTTTTAGATCACCTACGTAAGCGTACTTACACTTAATCAATGTGATTATAAAACATATTCATCAACCTACACGTATGAAAATGCATGTATATGTTACGTATTGTATGGAACCTCAAGTAAAAAACTATAAACAAATAAACACTCGAGTAAAGTATGGTGTTGTGATCGAAAAGACGTAAAAGAATTAATGAAAATGTTTCATAACAAGTATTTAATGTATAACGACTAGAAAATGTCATTTATTAGGTGAGGTTGAGTGGCACTCGTGAAAACACAAGTATGGACAAAGACCCATGCTCTCTCATTTCATGCTCGGTTATTACATAATGGCAAACTACTAAGGACATGGACTGTACAATATTATGCTAGTTAATAATTAATTATTAATTACAATATTTGTAATTATTTCTCTATCTTAGGAGTATTTTAGGAACATTACTTTTTCAGGGCTACTATAATACTGAAAATATTCATTGGAATCGGTTGACAATTTACGTTGGAGGTTTTTCTTTTTTCTTTTGACCATTTAGTGCACTGACGTACCAGTTCATTTCTTTGACCAAGGATTCCATAGCCTTGACAGTAGGACCCAACTTGTTAGTTCCATCCTCTTGGACGTTTTCATGGACCATGGGCACAGCAACATAAGTTGGAAGAGAAATCATTCCTAATTCGCTAACAAAAGGTCTGAGAACAGTAGATGCTCTTATGCCTGCTAAATGACTCATGGCGTAAGTGACAATTCCACAAGGTCTGTGCCGAAATGAAGTCGGTGGGAAATGGTCCAGCATGTTTGACAAAGCGGGAGGAATAGTACTATTGTATTCTGTTGAAACAATAATGAATCCATCTGCTTTCTCTATTTCTGCTTTGGATTCCTTTAATAGCGGTGGTGCATTCGCAGGGTTGGGCATAAAATGTATGGGTTCACGAACAAGTTCAAACTTCTTGGCCAATGGGTCAAACATTGTCACTTTCATGCCACCTTGCTCTACAGCTTGGGTCACGAACTTTGACATCCGGTCGGCCATTCTTCCCGGACGGACGGAACTCAGAAATACGACAATGTTCGGCTTCATTATTCTCGATTCTGGAATAAATAATAATATTTATGTAATCATTTATCTCTGCTGTAGATATTTCGTAACTTAACTTACAATGGGACATTTAGGGGTAACATATTTTATCCTAATTTTGCTAGACTAAATTTTAAAGACCAATTTTGAATATTTAAAAGAAACTTTGGTATCTTTACGTGAGTATTTATAAAAGAACCTCTAATAAAGTTAAGAATATTCAGCAACTTTGGCAATTTTACAAATAGGCTAAACCTTTGCAAGATTTACAGAATAATAAGAATATGTTACCAACTTTGGAAACTTTTCAGATATTCGTTAGAAACTTTTATGTATAAATGTTATAAAGCTCTATCAATTTTTGAAACTGAAAACTTTAGAAATATTCAGAAGCCATGTGAATTTAAGCTGTACATATGTATTTACTTCATTTATGTATTGTAGATATCACCAATACATCTTTATTCTAAGAGTACACAAAATATATGAAATGAGGATGCTTTTGAGGATTCCTTGTGGTTTGTATCATCGAAAAAGGAAGTGTATGCGCATCATGATCTCAATAAAGATAAATGATAGAACGGTTGATCTTCTTCGCTGTAATGTAAATGTAAGTTTGGGATAGAAGTAAGTGGTACATGAGCTTTTCTAGGATAGATTATATTTATAACACTTGACAGCATAAGATGACTAACTGACTGCGACTTTAAGATGCATATACCTTGTAAAAGTATTAAAAAAGTTGTTACAGAAATAGACTGTCTTGTCTATCTCTGTCACAGTATCAGTATCATCGCTTTACGATCGCATATATACTTAAAATTACTAATAGTAGGTGAACTGAACTCAAACGTAGGTAGAGATTTAAAGCTATTTTAAATACAGTGATGCTCTTAACTCCCGCACCATAGGGAAATGGTATTAGGTAAGATATTTGAAAATGATTCCCAAAAGTTTGCGAAACATTTTCAAACATTACTAAAGCATTTTCCTATGTTGCATGACTTAGGCCCCTAATTCTCGGTTATTTTCTTATGGTGCGTGATTTAGGAGCATCACTGTAGTTAGTCAGTGAACGGAACACTTGCTCTCTGATGTGAACCTGTGTTTAAGTTATTTGAATGGTATGCCGTGTGGTGTGTAATATAAACTGGTTGTCTGGAATGGAAAGAGTAAAGTAATAAGTATTAATAGAGAGAGGTAGTAAATAATTCATATTCTGCTGTTATAGGGTTTCTTAACAATGTTTTCTCGTTTTATAACTTATTAATGATGTACTGTATAAAATGGACTAACCTGAAGACGGAAGGTAACTTCTGCAAGCTGAAAAAACAGACAAGACAGTAAATGATAGAAAAAGAACCCGAATTCGATTCGAGTTTGGTATGTAGGTCGAATCGGATAATCGGATTATACAGCTGCTACCTCTCTTTCCTTCTATATACAAATACCGAGATAATAAAGAAAAAATTGAGACTGGGGCTTTATACAAAGAGGATATTCACATAACAGAGTCTCTGTGGCGGGCGGATTTAATCATTTACATCTAAATAGCTTACCAAGCTTCGCAACTTTACGATTACGGTCTTTAAAATTTAGACGGGTGAAAGTGCAAAGTTTTCCGTTAGTGGTTCATATTTTTATTTGTCATTTTAGCAAAAACGTGATGGAAACACAAATTATTTTAGTCTAGTTTTAGCGTAGACAACGAAAAGTTAAATTGCCCTTTACACTTGTGCTATTTAAATAACCCCTTGGGGTTTCTGCTGCCGACTGGCTTTACAGTCTCCGCGTTTTCAAAACAGTCGCAGATATTTTCGCTTTCAGTTCTGTCGTAAATACTGCAGGAAAATTAGTATTTTGAACATGGTTAATAAAAAACCTTGCAGGCGCAAACAAGATCTACATAACGAGTAAAAGTCACCTGCGGTCACAAAAATTAATAGAGAAAAACGCTTTGCATTACAGCTGATTATTTATTACTAATAGCTGTGAAAAGAAGATTCGCAACGGACAGAAGTGGTAAGGTTGTTAAAAAACTCTAAAAACTGTTACTGTTTAAATAAAAATTTTGAATTCCCTAATTAGAAAACAGATTTTTCATTTGCAGTTGGGTCTGGGTTGGCCTTTTCTGTCAGTGCGCGTCTGTGTTTGTAAATACGAATAAAATGGAAACAGAAGTTCTCAATAAAATGTTGAAGGATTTTCTTAGTCATGGAGAAAATCTGCTAAAGTAAGTTAAAAGTTATTAAAATATGCAAAACGAGTACTTCATTGTACTACCCATCAATCCCATTGCATTGACAAAAAGTTTTACATTGGAATTAATACGTGTTGATTTTCAGAATCTTGAGCGAGGAAAATGTCACGAAGCTCACGCTTGATGAATTATTACAAGAATTTTCCAAGCAATTTCCGGACAAATCTCAAGTGTTTAAAGGTAATTATTTCAAACAACTTAATGACGCGATTTTCTACTTTTCATTAATATAGGAAATTAAGCAATAAATAAAATAAGTGATTGATAAGATAAGATTGGTTTTGTAGTAACTATTGCTTTAACAGTAATAAGATATTCCTTGCTTGTAGAACCATAGTTATATCGTTATATGGTGTAGAGTGCAGATTTCCATAAGTTGGGTCCGTTTTCTATTGTTTTGTGGATGGGAAACGTGTTCATAATATTTTTATCTGATATCGCTTATCTAATAATAAAAGACAATTAGTTTTCTATATTATATTTCACTATCTCTGCTGTATATAATGGTAGTCTTAAATAATTAATATGTTACAGTTTGCAGCGTCATCATGACTATGTTGCAAAACCAAGAATTTCTTACAAGCAGTGCTCAAAGGATTTCGGCGATTACTTTACTGATCGGTGCTTATGGTCGAGGTTTAGCAGCCATTGATAAAAATCCGTATGCAGTTTTGATCTACACTTTAATGGTTGGTGAAACGGTGGTTAATCTCTTTCAGTCTTTCGCATATGTGACATGACATATTTTTAATCTCTTTATCTACCTTAAGAAGGATCTTTACATATGGTTTGTTCATACTTATTATACTACGATTATTTATTTCAGAAAAATGCTGGACCTATATCAAACGAATCTCCAGCGACGTTGTCTCCAATTGGATCACCAGCAAATAAAAAGGCTATTGGGTCACCAAAACCTGGATTAAATAAATCTATGGACGGTGGACGGACCAATGATTCTGTTGACAACATTCGCATCAACGAGACTGAGCAAATTATCTTAGCTCACCTAATTGTTTCGGATAGTTCTGCTGCGGTTGGTGTAGTATAAGTCATAACTTTATTGTTTATTGGTATTTAATTATTTGTTTTGCTGGGTTTAAATTTACGACTTTTTGTGAAATTCGCAGATATGGAAAAAGTCAGTTACACAGTTGATTGAATCTATAGAAGAATTGAAAAAGCTAGATTTGCCTTGTCTATCTAAACTTCACGAGACTCATTCAAAACATTTGGCATCGATTCCTCCTAGTGAAAGATTTGGAATACCTTCCTATGTGTCCGACACTCGCCCTAGCTCCCAAGAGACAGAGTAATTTATTATGTTTGGATTAAGTATACTTTAACTGTAATAAAGTATCTTATAATTTCTTATGGTAACTTTTAGTTTGAAGACTGACACTGAGAAGCAGACTATTCTGGAAGGTTTATTAGGCAGTGGTGACACAGATAATATTGTAATTCCTCCGGCTCTGACAAACATGCGGTTACAGTGTATAACATTTGCTCCTCCGTTGTACTTTGCACGAGACGAGGTAACATCTTGGAATAATTCTTTAATTTTATTTAACTAATGAGTATTTAATACTGATATATGATTTATTTACAGCTTGTGTGGATGAATCCCATGGAGCCTTCCACTCATCAAATAATCATTGATCCAACCGCTGGTCTTGAAGTTCAAGAAGAGGAAACAGAAGCTCGTCAGCTGATAAACCAAGCTTTCAAAGAAGCCTTGAGTATTACCCAACGTCAGACGCTCATCAGTGAAATTCAAAAGGATCCCAAGATTATACACCAACTCGGATTAACACCACAAAGATTACCCGATTTAGTTGAAAATAATCCGCTGGTTGCCATTGATGTGCTTTTACAACTTATGGAAACCGCAGAAATAAAGGAATTCTTTTCGGTGTTGGTGAACATGGAAATATCAGTTCATTCAATGGAAGTTGTGAACAGGTACTACTTTCTACCTCCATGTTGGGACAAAAATACCAAATCTAGCAATTTACAAATAAAAAATGTAACACCTATTTATTTGTATTGTAGATTAACCAGTGCAGTGGAACTACCTAAAGAGTTTTTGCATTTGTACATTTCCAACTGTATTTCTACTTGTGAAGGGTTTCAGGATAAATATGTTCAAAATCGGTTGGTGCGTTTGGTTTGCGTTTTTCTTCAGTCGCTAATTCGTAATCGGATAATAAATGTTCAGGTTAATGAAAATGCAAGTTTTTCTTTTTCAACTTGGGACTGAAATTTAATTGATGCTGTTATATGACAAGTTTTCTTTTGATATTTTAGGAATTGTACATCGAAATCGTGACTTTTTGTTTGGAATTCAGTCGTATTCGCGAGGCAGCCGCCTTATATCGACTTATGAAGCAATTAGAGTCAGAGGATAATGGTTTGCAAGTTGCTTTAGCCAAAAAGCGTGAGTTAATTCCTAATCAACTAACTGAAGCTGCATTTGGAAGAAGCCTATCTTCTAAGGAAAGAGATGCTAAATTCTAGATTGTATTATTACTGGTTTATCGGAGCAAGCCGTTAAACATACGTGATCAACAACACTTGTGTTTTAACGGTGAAGAAAACTTAGAAAACTACTTCGGTACCTCTTACTAAATGAAAATCACTTATTTCATTCTATCCGTAAAATCGGCGAGAGTCTAAGCAGAGAATTTGCTTGTTTTCACCTTTGATCTTATCAGCGTTTTCTTTTTCTTAATGTTATGATGGTCAATTACAGTAAATGAAGCAATCCCTCCTTATTAATTATACTAGATATACTAGGTAATAAAATAAGACATACCGACATATGTATCCTTCCTTATAATATGCAATTTTCATCGTAACCACTTATGTGCTACTAAACTTTCTTACAAATATATGTATGTACTAGAATAAAATAGATAGATTCATAGCAGTGTGTGCGTCCAAAATATTGTGAAACGGCAAACATAATAAATATACTGCTAACACTACAATAAAATAAAAATGTTCGGCCAGTTATTTGCTTGTACTCCACTCTTTGACTCTTTATCTGTTTATTTCACTCAATTTACTCTAACGTACATATTTAAAACATTGTATTTATTAGCATAGCAAATCAATAACTTATAAATCAAATTTATCATCTTTGTCTTCCCATAGTTTCTTTTTTCGATTCCTTGCACTAACTACATCCGATTCAAAATAATCAATTTTACTAGGTGGGATGATAGCTGCAGCTACACATCGTTTTTCAACATTAAGAAAATTAAACGTAGAACAAGCATGTTCAGTTCGTAGGATTTCCATATTTATTTTATGCTTCTTCAGATAGGCAATTGTTTCTTTAGGAATTTTATTTCCAGCATCTCCAACCCCAATGACAAGAATATCTAACTTCGGATCTAAGGTGGTAAACAGTGAAAGGCTTTCGGGTGTAATGCCATCCGAATCACGAACGTCCCAACCGAGAACAGTCTTCGGGAATATGGCAATCGGACCCAATACTGACACCCCGTTATTTAATCTGAATCCATGCTGGTGATAAGAGTCTATCATAAGAGGAGAATCCATTTCATAGTTGAGTATCGTCACTGTGGTCTTCCCATCACCCTCGTATCCGGTACTGGCAGGTAATGGCGAAGTACAACTAAAGAGTCTACTCCCGCCGGTGGTCATTAACCGAGCCACCGATAATTTTCCACATGTTCCCGAAATCACGGATAAGCCAACTTTCAAAATAGACATTCTCTTCGCACACTTTTCTGTAAGATTGATATAAAAATATTTTTTTAGGGATAAGGGATAGCATTGCAATAATATTCAGGTTTTTCAGGAACTAATGAAGTTTTTTCAAATGTAAAAAGTATGTAAATATTATGTAAAAATGTAAAAAGACTTGGTAAAAGTATTCTATATGCTTTTTATTTTAACTTACTTGTACTAGAAGATGGAGATATGCACTTTACTTCTTTTTCTATTGGCAAAAAACCTTTTAGTTCCAATTAATTTTATCAGACTGGTTTTTTGACACTTACTTTTGAATGAAACTTATTTTTGCGACAGTAATTTTGTTTTCAGTGACATTTCCATACGTTAAAATTACAAGTATTGTCAATTTACAATACAACGGTGTTTATGAAGCGAATACTTAAGGTAGAACTGAAGATAACACTTTAATTTTAATAACGGTTTAATTAGTTAGATCAAAAGAGAATATTTCAATGTATTATGTAACCTCTGCCTCTGCCTTGTAAGTTGTATCACACACATGGGATCAAATCTCGCGGAACAGTAGAGAAATTGACAATTCGTGTAGTATGAATCCCAAATATGCACACGTACCACACACAAACTAGAAAACACATGAATCCTTGTCTTCTATAAAACTCCTTTTCTGTCAAATCCTTTCTAATAAATAATAGGCACATAAACATTATCTAAAGTGTTGAAATGTTTGCAAAGACAACTTAACGATTCTATTTACAATTTTAATTGCACATTGTTTTTCTGACAATAAGGGAAAGTTCACAAGGAGAAAATAAATTGCCTAACATATGCAGAGTTGATCAAGTTTCTTTTTGAGATTTGCCCTTTTATGACAAATTACTGGCTACTTGAAAATGTATGGATCTCTAGTATTTAAAGGACTTTTAGTCCTACATATCAGTGCCCTTATCGTTTTTGCAGGTTCCGAAGAAGATGACAGTGCCGACAAAAATGACCTGTCCAACGGATTGGGTGATCATATCAACTGGCACACTCTTGAAGATGGACTTGCTCTTTCTAAAGTCGAAAAGAAGCCTTTGATGCTAATAATTCACAAAAGTTGGTGTGGTGCATGTAAAAGTAAGAAATTCATTGTTACAAGTGCATTTTCCAATTACTTAATTAGTGCAGATTTTAATTTGAGAAAAGAATAAGTTATCAAGGAAAATATTTTCTAACTTTTTAGGTTTGAAGCCAAAATTCCGAGAGTCAAAAGAGGTAGCTGAAAAAAGCAGTGCCTTTGTAATGGTAAATACAATGGATCAAGACGAACCTGACGGAGAAATTTACCAGCCAGACGGGGGATACATTCCCAGAATATTATTTTTTGGTAAAACCAAAAACTACATTGTTTTAGTATAAATAATTTGCATTTGTGGTTTACAGGCTTATTTTTGCAACTTCTTTGTAATTTATTTTAGATCCTGAAGGAAAGTTCCTTGCAAATGTAATAAATGAAGACGGAAATCCAAAATACAAATATTACTATTTTAATGAAGTTGGTATAGTCAAATCTATGGAGAAAGTTATATCCTCAATGTCTGAAAAAGATAATGTGAAAACTACAGGAGACGTGAACAGCACTACAAACAGCAATGCAACCCAGGGTCAACAAAAATTTGAGTTGTAATAAATGGGCTTAAGTTATTAGCGTAATGTCACTAACTAAGCTAAATAAATGAATTCACTCTTGCCTGCCTTGTGATCATAATTTGGGGCTACTGCCTTTACTAAAGCCTTCATACTTGTCAATTCTGTTATTGAAATTATTTTGCGTAAGTAGTAAGTAGTTTGTTTTGCGAAAAGGTGAAAAAATGTATAACTATAATTTATGACTAATAAGAAGTAGTAAAACGAATTGCTGATGTCAGCGTTTTTATAGCCATACTTTAATTTCAAATTATTGGTCATCACAAATTTAAATTATTGTACGTATGATTAATATAGTAATACTTTCACAACTTGTCAATGTCATAAATCCATAACAAAATACTTGAAGAGTCACACAGTTAGAATTAGCTTGTATACTTTATGTTTACATGAGTTTTGGGTAAAAATGTATTTCTGTGATTATTATGATTATTACAAGTACAAGCACATTTGTTAAATAAACTAGCATCGGGTAATATTTAATGTAGGTATATTGAATTTGCTCTACATTCGTTAACTGCCAATACATTCTGGAACATTCAGATTAGATTAATGATCCTAATTTATACCATGCATTAGAATTAATTGTTACATGATTTCAAGTACAATAAATTTTGATTACTAAGCAATTAGGACATGTTTCATGAGATTTTCATTGTAGTTATTCTGATCTAGAAACTTATCCGCGGTAACTTAAGGGTGTATTTCGTTATTAAGCATATATTTCTCTCGGTGTTTTTTTGAAAGGGTGTTATTGCTCGGTTTGAATGACTTCTTTTCATAAATATACTCTTGAAATTCGGCTGCCGCATTAATGTAACCACACCCTGTCCGAAATCAGAAGAATTTTTATAAAAACTGAATAGAAAGCAAAGGAATTATTGTACAAGCTCCTATTCTCTAATATTGATTTAGTATTATGTAAGTTTTAGGAAAAATCAACGATAATTAGCAAAAGTCCCAATAATATTATTGATTTCGTTCTGATTGATATACTTTTGAAAAAGGGTCCTTTCACAAGCTGTTCCATCATGATTTCATGCTCCAGGGGGTTTGTTTTATCCTTTTTGTTGATTGTCTCAGATTTGGGCTGGTTTTGTGGGCGTTTATTCATGATTCCTTTGTAAGACTTCACTGAGGTTATATCTAACGTCTATTCTTTCTATCATCTATGGTACGTTATCCTGATGAAGTGACAGGATTTATTGAATTCCTCTACTATGTGTTTATGTATAGCATCATAAATTGTAAAATTAACAATGCCTTCATCTGTTGCCATAAGGTTTTGCTTAGCCATACAGTAGTCGATTTCATAGTGCGAAATGGGGAAAAATTGTGAATGAACCATGTATGATCCTTTTTAATCATTTAAAAAAATTATAGCGATAAAATGTAATTTAATATGATTAATATGCGTGAGTTTTATAGCAATATATTTTGCCAGCGCATCGAAGCCCGTAATGGTCCTTAGGTGGTTCGTTTACAAGATTTATTCTTCGTTACTGTTTTCTTAATTAATGAAATCAAATAAACGAAAGGATTTGTGTACTTTATGTATTTAATTTTTTACAAAGCTTACATAGGTGTTCATTTTTCACACACATATTTCGTTTTAGAGTATAAGGGGAAAATTCTCTACAAATTCTATGGAAAATACATTTCTTAATAAACTGAAGAACTAACGGTATCCAATAAATTTTTCCCCTACTTTACAATTAAGAATTTGAGGTTGTGGTCTATGCGTTTACTTTTACATTACAATATTTCACAACAAACCGTATTTCTATGTAAAACAATTTGAAATTTTAAAGATGACTACATAGACTACTACCACTACATAGAATGTTCCAACTTTGGTTTGAAAATGCTAAAAAATATGAAACAAACTAATAATGTCACAACAGTAAGTACAAAGTATGTTATAAGTTAATTAAACTACCTCTTATGTTATACATATCTTAAGCTATAAGCTCATTAAGCTATAATAGAGAATAGGTATAATTATACTAGGTATTCAGCAAACAAAGATTTGAACTTTGGACTGATCAAAATTGAAAAGTGGATGAATCTTCTGTATAGTTTTTGACCACATATATTTGTCAGAAGCACTGAAATGTTAATCCATTGATCTGTAGTTGGTCCACGAAAATAGAGTTTCTCCAAAATAAAAGGCCGAATTGATTACAGTGAGAGCCCCCATGGCTATTCCCACTGGCATTGGATTTGTCTCCGTGAAATGATTTCCAGGGATGAAACGAAGCCAGAATTGAATAACGACTCCTCCAGTAATCACCCACAGAAGTGCTCCAACGAAGTTCATCAGTGTTTCCTAAAAAGTTAATTTTAGAATAATTATTTCGAAAGGTTAAGTATTAATTTCTAATTTTAGATATGTGTGTATCATTCTTACCGCAACGGATTTGTTGACCGATTTACTGTCAAAAGTAGTGGAAAGTAAAGCCGCCACGTTGTAAATTAGGTATCCAATGTAAACACCTGAGGTCAAGGCTTCCGCATCTTTGCTTTTGTTGTAAGACGCTCCCATGAAAAATCCTTCGTCTCCATTACGGTACAGGACTAGCACAATGATATTGATGAGCTGAAAAATGTCAATTAAATACCGAAATTATTAAAACAAAGAATTTTGCTTAAAATATCTTTGAATTTTGCACAAACCAATTTTATAAACTTTGTATAAGTTGCGGCATGATGTGAAATGGCCATTTTTCTTTACACAGGAATATTCTTCCGATTTTTCAAGTTTAATAATTTCCAGTTCAATATTTAATTTTCACTATTAACTGTTAACTAATGTGTAACAAGGCATATATAGGGAGGGGCAAGATTGAAATAACGTATGCAAGCCTGAATTAAACGTGTCGCTTCTTTCGGACTTAGCGAAAAGTAGAACGTGAACGGAATTCGTTTATAGCCAATAGTATATAAATGAGATTGTATTTAGTCATTTATTTGTACTGCGATAAGGTTTATCTCATCAGTCTTGGCCCTTTAGATAATAATGATCTCTTTCTGCCTTTATATTTGTATTTTACAGTGTAGTAATGGGTAGGTATCCGCTTTATTAGCACTAAAACGGAAAGATAGTGAAACAACATGGCAAAGCTAAATAATTTCATCTGTTTAGTTGAGGTAAACCTTAGTTTTGGTCACTCCGTACCATTTTACCTTTTGTTGGTTGTGGATGAGATAATTCTTCACAAACATCATAGATAATAGATACGCGGATATATTCAGGGTGAGCTTTCAACGTATAGACGGGCATAAATCATTGGATTTTATTTTGCAAAAATATCAATGCGTAATAAACAGCAAAGCAATGACACTATTGTCGATGAGCTAAATGTTGCCGTTATCATCGTACCTGTAAAATTGTATTTGTACGGGAATAAAAGCTTCAGTTATTACCTGTGGTTAATTAAACAGTTTAGGGTTGCGTATTTCATTCCTTTTTTGCAAACCGTGAAATGTCCTTCTTAATTAAAGAAATTGACAACTTCCGGTTTCGATGTAACTGCTGTAAAAATGACTAAAGTCGTACTTTAAAGAAAACCAATCAAAATTAATTCATTTGTGCTTTTACGAAAATCCAAAATTATGAAATTTTCGCACTCTAATATTGCAAATAGCGAAATGTTAGCAAAATTGCAATAACATTTCGTACCAGTGATCATCAATACAGGAAAGTTATTTGATAGTTAATTAAGGTGTAAATAAGCAAGAGTTAAAATTGTATGTCCATATAAAGTCTTATTAACCATATACTGATGAGAAGTTTGTGACTAATAACAGATAATGCGTACAATTCATGAAAATTTTGTGATGCTGTAACTACTATTTGCTGTATTACTTAATTACACGTTTTTAATCTTATCTTCCTTTCATAGTCAGGGATAAGCAGAAACGATTATGGATTGTTTAAGGCTACTACTACGATTGAGGTGATAATATGAGACTCTAATATTCACTATTCATATAGCAAAAGTGTATAAGTACCTAAGTATCTAATACCCATATCGAAATTATGAAAACTGCAATCTTTTGCTTTTATGTCATTGTTTTCCAGCAGAGTTGTGTATCTGAGTCATAATCATAACATAACAAATGTAATAATAATTACCAAGATATCGACCATAAACATCACTTATTAGTATCAATATGTGTCCTGAACCACAGTATTTTGCCTTCAGGATGTGAATATAAACCTTATATTTGTATGACACTTTGCTGTAAACGTATTGCAAACACACCGGTATGACAAACACCACCCCATCACCTTTTTTGGTAATTATTTATGCATGAAAGAGTCCCTAATAGTTCTTGCACTGTATTTTGTTTTCCTTTGGTACTCTGCATATAGAAAATCCATATACCCTCTAACTGCAATAATTATCTATTTAAAAACATTATTATTTATGTGATTCACGCAATATTAAAGGATTTAGCTCTTCCAGGACTAATCATCACCGCAAAATATACGTTCAAATTAACATTAATTATCGCCTCGCTCTGTATAATCAATTCAATAGCGTGAGAACAAGATGCTGCTGCAGAAAGCACAAATACTAATTCCATGGTTTAGAATTGGATGATGCAGAAAGGTACAAGTTATATTTATTTTTCTGGAAATTAATACTTAAATACTCATACTGTGTAAAATTTTAATTTCCAATAGTGTAATGCCAATTTAGTAACCTTATTCAACTTTTTTAGAACTTCATATTTATCACATAGTAATATTATTGCAGATAATTACTGAGGAAAATGGGCAGCATATATTTAGTCAGATAACAAAACTCCAATGCTGCATTTATGAAAGAAGACTGAAACACTTTGAAACATCTCAATTGATAGTTTTTGAGCGTTTTCCATTACGAAGTTACTGAGATAAATGGTTTTGCAGAGTTGAGATTGTTGGAAACGAAATGTTTACGTAAAGAAAGGTAAAATATAGAGATGTTGTTAGAAAGTAAACCAGAGAATGTGTAATGCAAACTAGAATTTAGCATTTGCGCTAAAACGTGTTTTTTCTCGTATCTTTGAATTTGTGTACTGTATCCAGAACAGAGAGTTGAGCTGTAAGTGCAAAGAAAATGGAAAATATGCGGGAGAGTATTGCATTATTGATGACTTTACTAAAGTGGAACAAAGTGAGTGGCAGAGTGAGTGATGCAAATGGAATTAGATTGCTAAGCTCCTTCATTGCTCCCTGTAGAATTTCATGATGGAATGGCTTCAACTGCAAACCCGTTCCCAGACTCTCTTCCACTCTCTATTATATGCAGCAACGCTCCTAAATCACGCATCATAGGAAAATAGTATTAGGTTTGCAGCAGAAGTCACGCATCATAGGAAAATCCTTAATGATTTCAAAAATGTTTCCCAAAAATGCAAGAACCCTTTCCTATTTCCTATGATGCGCGATTTATGAGCATCGCTGTACCTAGGTGTTGCTGTGTACATCCATATTTGCTACTGCTGGTTTGGAAAACAAATGTGTGACAATGACTAGAGGATGCTAACTGGACCTTTCACCTCCTCCTAAACCATTTCACTATGACAGAAACAATGCACACTAACAACAAACTGTTAACTTTTCCATTTCTTTACCCGGTACATAATTACATTGAATTTAGTTACGGTAACATCCATTTTCCACACTGTAACCATTAATCACGTTCAAAATTAATACACCAGTTTACAAAGTGAGTACTTTAGTAGTAGTGACCCCGATATAAAGTGGTGTTCTAAATATCCAATATAATTAACTTAACGTGTTAGCAATCTTGTCTACGAAAGTAAATTCATTGTTAGCATTCTGATTGTCTGACACGTGTCCACGAACTAAATGTTTTATGCATCACCATTGAAAATAAATGAGAAAAGTAACCGCAGAAGTTTCATGAAAATTTAAAACCCGATATTGCAGTATTGCAGACAACATAATGTTTCTCATCGTAAACAGTTCTACTACACTGTTACAAGGCAATACATCATTCACTAATGATACCGCACTCAAATGCAGTTGATTCTCCATTGTTTATTTATTTAACTAGGTTAGAGTAAACAATGCATGGAGAATAGATATTTCTGAGACACTGAAGATACGTAAAGAAAATTGTGTAATCAAAATCCATAGTGTTCATTTATACAGGGTTGACCCTAAGTAACGCTCCATAGGACAAACGACTAATGTTCGACTAAAGTTTCCGGTAAAGTAAATAAGTAGCTCCAATACTTACCCGCTCAATTAAATTTAAATTTGTATTGTTGCACTATTTAGGTTATTTGTCTTAAGGAGCGTTATTTATGGCCAACCCTGTACATAAGGAATTTACACGTAACTAGCATTTTGTTGGATTGCAATGTGTTTAGAGTGTATAGCTGTTTGGGTATTATTGGAATTGAAAGTAATCTCTTTGCTAAAACGAATTTCAATTTATTTAGGAAAGTAGAGACAGGACTGGAGTCTGGATAGACAAATGGTGTACAGTTTTGGTTAAATCTTAAGGACTTTGTAGTATTTGGGAATAAAAGAGTAGTGGACTTTGGTAAGGACGCTTTGGGCTTACTAACGATTAGTTTAGTTAGGAGACTACGGCCCATTTTAAAGCTGACAAATTGTCCCCAAGTTGCATGCACTGCTTCCTCTGGATTTTCCTTCTTCTTCCTGTCCTGTCCTTTTCCATTGGTTTGGTTTTTGTACTACTAGAATAATGGAATGCTATTGAACTTGGGAGAATAGGGAAATAATAGGCACTGGTGCTGGGAGATGCGCTCTTCTCTATTTTACTACGTAATGTAATGTAATGGCAATTCAATGACCTCAAAGACACATTAATGTCAGAGAACGGAGCGAGTCCATTGTCTAAAGTCTTAGGCTATAATACTTAATGGAAATCCACTAAGGAAATCCAAAGCGTTTTCCATCTTCAGACTTCAAGCCACGTCTTTACAAGAATCTATCGCTCCATGCAACAACGCATTCCACAGTCACCCGCTATAACTACTACCCGGATCTCTATCACTTCTTGACTTGACCATCATTAGGATTATTGTGGCTAAAGACCTACTTATTTTACAGCAAGACAACTCCATTAAATAGAGTGATGGCTTCACTTACATGCATTACGTAAATTGCTCGGAAATTAGTACACTCTTTTGCAAAAATGTACCAGAACAAAAACTACTTTAGGACTCCCATTCTTTTCTTAATGAGTTTTCCGCTTCTATTCTTTGGTCAATGCACACTGAAAAGTAATTCAAGATATATTAAGAATATATACCATTACGATTACGTATAATGTTCAATTTATAAAATATCAGGCTTTTTCTTAATGTTTTGTTAATTATTTTTCTACTTCATTTCCCAAATAAAATAAATGTTTGCACATCAATCTTTTTAAGCCACTATAATATGACAAATACTTTACACTTATCAAATCGTGGACCTAATAACTGCATTTGAAAATTTGTAAGGCAATTATTTCTGATTTTTAAGAAGTGTTAACCTAAGCATCAATCAATTAAACATAAAATTAATAAATTGCAACAAATTATTATCTTATTCTCCAAAATTGTTCAAAATAAAATATCACCATATCATAACTCTAAGGTCTCCGCGAGATTTTAGTATAATATCTCATTTTTTTGCATGTTATGCCGTGTTATATCATTCCCTGTCCAGAAAATCAATTTGCAAAATAAATACAAGGAAAAAAATCGTTTTGAATACTCCGTGTAATGCTGCACGCAAAAAAGTGGAGTGCTGTATTGTATGATAAAAGAAGGAAACTTCGATCATACAAAAGATAAGTATGTACATATAAGCAAAACGCGGAATGCGGATTTTTGTTCTATTCACCCACCAAGAAGAGATAATTTGTTCTTATTAGCCTGGAAACTTGGTTTGTTTGCAAGTTGTGACTAAGAGGGCAACAAATTGAGTTGTACATGTTCTTGTACAGAGTGAGAACATAAGTCGTGATAAAACATGATAAAGGCTCAAATTAAGAGTAACCGTACTATCGGGACTGTTTTACTCCAGTTTAACTTGAATACTTGAATTGATTTTTTCTTGCAAAACTTACGTATGCAGCAAAAATGCAAACTAGAACATTCTTGTGGGCAGATACCATATTCTCATAAGTATTCCTGATAAAACACTGTTTTTGTATCTAAAGTTTTGATTTATCACAGAAATATATCAGAATGTTTTTCCCAAACGCTATAAACTAGCCATTTGTGATATTTGCCCATATAACTGATATAAATGTTTACGGTGTTACTATTTCGGTAAATCCGGTAGTATTCTTGAATTTAAGTACACAAATGAATGTTGTAAATACAATGTAAATACAGAAAGGGAACAACAAAAGGATGTATCCTATTTTAATTTAAAGAATAAGGAATTACACTTCATTTCAGTACATTTGGGATTTTGCAAGACTTTAACCCAAATCAGTCAAGTTATTATGTAACCCACCCTTAATACATATCCACATCATGTAAGTAAGCATATAATATCCTCTTTAGTTTTAGTTACTCGAGAATTTACAGAGTGAGTCTAAAATTAAAACAAAAACAATGAATATGAGAAAGGTTTGTTACGACTGAGCAAGTTTATTAGAGACTGGAGCTATATGGAGCACTTTGGTTACTGAATTTAATGTTTTATTAGCGCCACTGTGGAAGAAGAGGCAGTAGAAGTCAGTTTTGCAGAGATATTATAAGCGTAGCTCGGTTATGGTTCGGCTGATATTCGTTTTGCCTTTATCCCTCAAACATGACACATAACAGTGCAGTATTTACATAAGTATTTGAAGTGTAGAATGAAGAAGGAGTGAAAGAGACATAGAAATAGAGGAGACGGAGGGCAAATAAAGATTAGTGAATAGAAAACTAGTGTAACGTTAAGCAGTAAACATGGACGGGAACATTAGTTGCAAATATAACCTACATAGCAGAGCAAGTACAAACAAAGCGTATAAAAGCTATTGTCTCTAGAAGTAAATAAATACGAAGAGCTAAAACTGCGACTCTCAGATCCAGATTACGAATTGTGGCTTTGAAGAGCGCTTTTCATTTGTTATGCATACACAACATAACACAACGCTTTGATTACAACTCTCCACACTCTCCTCGCAACTAAAGTAACTACACTTCACTAACTAAACTACACACAAATTAATTGCCAAATATATGAACGCCAACGTCAACGCGATGTCCACTCCGCTTCAGCCTTCGACATCCTCAAACATTCTTCATCACAAAACACTGAAATAGAGAAACCTGAAAATGCCAGCCCTTTGTTACTATTTTCATACCAATTTCATTCCAAATAGTTCTCAAGGGCTCCATCACATTTGATCCATCGCTTTTTCTTTACTTACGTTTAATATTACAAATATAACCTTTGTGTCGTCACAATGATCATACATCATTAAAAATAGAAACATCATACACTTTGATAGTGTTGTGGACGTAAAGCATGCAATATTCATATTGTAAAATATAGTTTTATGAACTCGTCTACAGCTATAAAATCATAAAATAAATGGCAAACTGTAAAAGAAAAATGAACACATTACGTTTGAGTCTACTTAAAACTGCATGACCTTGGATGAAATTGACAGACCTACATAATTACAACTTTAACACTCAGAATACATAATATAATTAAATGCAAAAGACTTCTGAAAATGTCAACATGAAAAAAACAAAAACGCTTGTTTTCAAAAAAAGTTTCCTAAAAAACTTCGTTAAAAATTAAAAAAAGGTTTGAAAAGCATAGTTTCGTAAAACTTTTTGAAGGCATAAATTTGTAATGCTTTTTGTAAAGCATTGTATGCATGCAAAGTATGTATGCAAAGAAAATATTCTTAGGAATTGGCTACTCTTTAATATCATTTTCCCCATTTTTGCGTGTAAACGTTGTTTATTAATTTATGATTGGAAAACTGTAGCTCCACTTTTTATAGCGGTAATTCTTACGCATGAATAATCTTGCGTATAGTTAATGCTATTATTAGAACAGTAAAGTTTGTATACGTAGTTGAGTAATAATATTTCTATTTCTATGTAGATAAGTTTGAGGATAGATTCTGCTTGTGTATTATAATGTGGATTGTAAAGCGTTCGTTTGATGTGGTGTTCGATTCGGTTAGTGTTAATCCCATCGTCTTGCTTTTGGAGATAGTAGTCTATTTGAATTGGGAAATGGAGAGTGGAGCGCGTCTAAGTCAAAGCCTATTATTATGAATAAAGTTGCCGAATGGGAATCCTATTACGAGCAGACAAAGGATTACAGCTTCCCAAGTTTTGATCAAAGACGAGCTAATCGGGAACCAAAGTTTTTCAATCGCCATATTCAGCCAGTTATGATGCACGTGTGCTTTCTCATTCTACCTCAATGATGCCTTAAGAAAAGCAGAAAGCAGTTTTATATGTCCTGTTGAATATCCTAGTAGAAGATATGATTTTCAATTTTATTGACGAATATACCTATCTTATAGGTAAAAGGAACAATAAACCACTGAAAAGAACTGTAATAGTAATAACAAAGTAGGAATCCTGTATAAAATCAAAAAACTCAAATATTCTACATACTTATAAACCTTGAATGGTGAAATTATTACAGAAAATCTAAATATACACAGTTACAGTACCTCTAAAAGTATACCATAGAAAGTAGATCAAAGGAAAATGAATAGAAATAGGACCGCTAGCAGAATTGAGAATTCTAGGGATACCTAAAAGACAGTTTGGGTTTTGTAAATTATATTGAGCATATTTTAATAGTAAAACTGAGATTTTTGTGAGATACATATTTACTGTGGCCACTAATGGAGGAAAATACAGATTACTACGGTAGTAAAGGTTTTCTGGGTAAATGACGAAAGAGAGTTCGTTTACATAATCATTTTAAGTGTTGGCTTTTGGTTTTTATGGTGTATTTTAGTATGCGTCAAGTTAAAGTACACATGAATGCAGAATAGGTACATAGAAATGTAATGACTTTCGGGAAGATATGGAAAATCTAAGGCATAATGTACAGTGGAGGTATTAGTAGAGACTTTGTGTAATGTTATGTAATGTAATCTAGTGTTGGTACATTAGTGAACTAAACAGACACTTATTTTAGGGAGTGCATCAGTTCAGCACAACAACAGAAGGAAGAAAAAGGAAAAAATGTCACAGAGAGCATGGGAAATATCTTTTGAACATACAGGGAGATGTATTCAAATAATCCACATGTAAGAGAATAGAGATACGTAAGTAAGTACATAAGTAGAGTAGTTTACTCTCCAAGTTCTCTTTTATAATGCTAAGTATGTTAAGGAAAAGAAAACGACTTCATTATGCTGAAACTTAAATGGTTCATGTAAATGCATGAATGTCATCGTAAATAGTCATTCAACCACCACAAAAATTTCAAGTTTTGACACAAAATGGCACTTTTCCAAAGCCTAGGCTAGTTACAAAGAAAATAATGCAAACCAAAGTCACACAGTCTTAAAATATACATTCAGAAGGGAAAGTCCCCTTTCACCACAAGCTCAGCTTCCTCACACTTTTTCGTTTCCACCAAGACATTTATCTAATGCGTATAAAATGAAATGAACTCTACAAGGGAAAAACCGGTAAGAGAGTCTCGTAATATCTATACCTTGTAAATATGCACACGGAAAAGTAAAATAAACTACAGCAAATTCAACCAAAGCTAACTAAAACTAAATCTCCTGTTTAATGTACGATGCAACAAAACTATTGTGCGTGTGTGTGGTGTGTATGTTACAGTCTGCTTTCATTTAAACCTACAATGTACAAACTGACTAGTATCTGTATACTTATTAAAAGAACTGCTGACATATATTATTACTAGATATTTAGAAATTAAACGTTTTTTCAATATATCTCCTGAAAAATGTTAAAACCGCCAGAAAAATTATCCGGGGCCTATCTATTTCTAACTAGTTAATTTGTATAAGATTTTTTTATTTGTAAACTGACTAGTCAATTTGTACCTCTCAAACTTTTTAAAAAGTCAACTTGGTCTGTGTTTTCATATGCAATGTTTCCAGCCAAATTAAACATAATAGTTTCTAAACTTACTAGTGATTTTGTACACTGTTTTTCATTTAGAAACATACTAGTCAATATGTACTTTTCAAACGTTTTTAAAAGTCAACTTGGTCTGTGCTTTATATGCAATGTTTCCAGCCAATTTAAACAATAGTTTCTAAATTTACTAGTGATTTTGTACATTATTTGTTATTTGTAAACTGACTGGTCAATATGTATTTCTCAAACTTTAAAAAAAGTCAACTTGGTCATATTTTCATTTGTAATGTTACCAGCCCATTTAAACATAATCGTTTCTAAACTTACTAGTGATTTTGTGCATTTTTTGTAAGCTTGCTAGTGAATTTGCGGATGATGTAAAATGTTGATAGAAACTGTGACAAGCACATTTGTTCTCCCCTCAGCTTAACCACAGACTGGGGTAATGTCAAGTCTTTCACACTATTACCTACACAATTGTTTATCACTTGAAGCTTAGCATAAAGCATGAAGGATATGTGCGAGGGATATTGATGGTTATTTGGTGGTAAGTTTCTTTCTTTTGGATTCTATGATCTATAAATAGAATAGAGTTATGTGTAGTGTAGGGGATCGTGGTTAGAGAATTGGTGCAGTAAATATGAAGTCACGTCATTTGTAAATAGTTTCAGTGTTTCCATTGTAGCATGAAGTATTGGATAATAATATAGGAAAGCTTTAGTGAATCGGGCATTAGATAAGTAGAAGAAGGTAAAAGTAAGTTAAATCCAATCGAATAAGATTGGTGCAGATGTTATAGTTATGACAAAGTGTGTTCCGTCCGCTAGAATGAAGTAATAGAATAAGACGAAAGCTGAACTTGTGTCCTCACATTCCGTTCGGAGGATGAAAAAGTTTGTGGAAACTCTTTATGTGAAAGAAAACGTATTGTTGAATACGATATGTTATTATTTTACTATATATTGAATCATCTCTCTTTCTTATCTCTCCTGTAGTTTGTACTTTCTTGGTTCTGTTGTCTTATATTATGGTCAGAGCTTTTTGTCTTCGGGATCTTATTGTTAGTTTTGGTTTTGCCTTGTGTGCTGGCACGACAAGCCAAGTAAAACATAGTGCTTGGAGTTTTCGAGAAGAAACTACCTGAATATTGCACATTACTTATCTGTAGCCCTGTAATCTTCTTTTGGCTTGGCATTGTCTTGTGTGAATCGAATTGAGTCGACAGGTCAGAGTGGAAAGCCCAGAGAAGACACGAGAACATTTTTATTCCTAAAGTTTTTCAATAATATTAGATTACATCGGGTTGAATCGTCACAACCATTACATTCCTCATATCTACAGATACGATAAAAATAAAATAAAACGGGAATACTATTCCTCTTCTCAAAGCTGGAACACCTCGCTTTCAAAAATATCTATGGAGTAGTATATTGCAGGACAGCACTCATTCTCATATTAGTTTTGTGTATTAGAATTGGGGTGAAAACTCCACAGAGAAAATAGAAAGTAGAAACCAATGGGGAAACAAGGAGAGAAAAAGAAAAAAGACCAAGAGTAGATGGGACGAGACGAGAGCGAGATGAGAAATCAATGGAATGTTCAAAATTGCTGTGATGATTGGTTTTCGTTCTTTTAGCAAGTTCCCTCAGTTTTCAGCAAAGACATTCTATTTATTCTCTCGCTCACATACTTTTTACACATCAATGAAGATAGATAGAGAGACGGAACATTATACATTACCAATTTCATATCAGCATCAGCAAGGAAAAGTCTTTAAGAACCGAAATGAACCTTTGGTCGTGAACACAAGCAAACACACAGATATTAGTACTTCTATTCTATTACAATCTATACTCTACGTTATGTAAGGGTAATAATACAATCCCATAAACTCAAGATACAAATTTTCCAAAGGGATATCAAAGAATACGAAAAGTATTCTAATAAGAAAACTGTATATCTGTAGTCTGTTTGATACGGAATAAATAAAATAGGAAAACATATTTTTCCACGATGTTCATTCTGCGAAAAGGAAACTTTTATGCAAATTTTTAATGGACACTTTACGGCAGGATGAATTGCACATAAAATTTTATGGCTGAAACATAAATGATGAATTTTCTTGAACAGTGTTTGTATACTGATACGATCTACTCTTACAAACGTACATATAGGGAAAACAAGCATAAACTATATACAAGCTCCTTTTATGTTCTCTGCCCCAATTCGTTATACCAATACGTACAGTTTAAGAATTGAAATTAATCTTTGTGTATACGTAGTTACTGTCTCTATTTTGTCGTAGTTGCAGTTTTCCTAAATGTTTTCATTACTGTCATGTCAAATTCTTATGACAAATAGCTTTTCTTTATTTCGATTGAGATATCCTTCCTGATGCTTACTTCTCCTCCGAAACATTTCAGTATACCTACTAGTAATAGCAATAATAATTAAACTTCTACCTACTTTTTACATCGTAGAAGTACACAAGTTTTCTACTTTCGTCCAAAACGTAGTTTATATTGCAAATATTATCGTGTACGTCTTTTGTGCTACTGTTAGCTATTAATTTCCTTTTAAAATATTTCTTCCTTCTATTTCTACCAGTTTCCATAAATTGCGAAATAACAAATAAAACACCAGATACTGATAAGGCAGAGCATTCACATAATTTAATATTTTCTTCAGACTGTGACATTTATATACTGCTGCTCTTTTACCATTTACAATGTAGAAGGTACCTTAGTGCAAATACTTGCCATACCTAGACATTTTACATTGATTGAACTGCAGAACAAAAGAAATTTATTTAGGTCAGGAGGAAATGAAGGCAGATGCACAAAACTGGCGAATGCTTCCATGATGTATTTTCATTTGAAGCGGTAATTAGTAAATTTTCATAACATTTCTAACAATTGAAGCGAAATGTGCCGATAAAAACGTAATAGGAATATTTCTACTCTGAATGTACCTATAAACACAACAAAATGTAAATATCCGTTTTGTTTGCGATATCTTGGTGTGAATTTTACAGAAATTTATTGAGAACATTTGCCTAAGGAATATTGATTTGAAATGTACGTATGCGATTAGAAATTATGAACAAATAGATATACGGAAAATGTTTATACATAAGTAGACATTATTACGTGCGGGGGTATTTTGTCTTGGAAAAGTGTAGAAACGATTCGCTATCAGCATTAATGGGTCTAAGTTGTATTTGGTATTCAGAAGAGGCAAATAGGTCGGAGGGACGTCCTCCAGAATAAAAACAACTACTAATATTCAGGAGTATGAAACTTTTTGCTGGAAAATTACATATATTCTGCAAGTTTGGCCATTAGAGTTGAATTTAAAGCTCTTCTAAGCTCATTTAAACTTGAAAACAAGAGTTTTGCATGCAAACATTTGTTTCTTATGCTTTATTAAAACCAAAGCAAAGTAAGAGTAGGAATTTAGTTTGGAAGTGTAAAAGTAGAGTAAATAGCGAAGATAGGAAGGACTGGAGAAAGAAAATTCTAAAGAGAGAGGGGAGAATGTGTTTACTAGAGAGATGAACCCATAAGGTTGGCGAATGAGAGGATTCTTGGAAAAAACAAAAGAAACTCAGCAGAGGCTCCAGCTCTATACAATTTAAGTACATTGTATGTATACGTGTGTGTATAATGTACCTACTTAAAGCATAAGTAAAAATCCATGGGCAAACGAAGTTAAGTACAGCTAAGTTAGTCATCTATTGGTCCTGAGAGAGTCATAAGGTATTTAAGAAATGTTCTCTGGAAAAAGCTCAAATGAAAAATCGATGCTGTTACTTACTGGAGTAAAAACAAAGGTTATGATAATGTTTTTGATGCGACACATAAAAAGGATTTTATTTTTATATTACATTACATTAGATTAGAGTCGAGACTGCCCTCCCTATTATATATACGACTGTTTGTAATGGCGCATTCGTTTCTATTGAAAATACGAGTATATTACGTAATTCCCCACTACATCCATGTATATGAGCACTTATATTTATTTACTACACTGGAATCTACTCTCAAATCACACAATTCTCTAAAATGCAAAAAGACAAGAATAAAATGAAGAGTCCGGGCACAATTCCGGAATAAAACCAGCATCTGTATTACAATATAAGTAGTCATGCTCTAAAGTAAAGATACTAGCAATAGTACTCCGAGAAATAGTCATCGTATTGCATTACTGAACTGAGTAAATGGATCTGAAGACATGCACGTGCAACGAATGGCACATAAATGCTTTTCACTATAAGTCAGATGCGTTTTGGCCTGAACTCACTTTGTTATCGTCGGCAATATGCGTTATAGCATCGCACTTCTTCAAAGCTAAGGCAAATGGCTTATTTGCCGTTCAGTTCCTTTCGTTAGGCTAGCAAGTCGAAAAAAGATCCACCAAAGTGAAAGCAAGAGTTCAATTTCACTTCACTTCAGCTCAACAACTCAACCAGAAAGTGAAAGTCGAGAAAGTCAACGCGTACAACACAACTCACCAACCTGTCCAACACTTACACACCTTTACAACAAAATACTAAAATACGCATCCACAAAACTAACAACAGCCACCTTTCCATCAATTTAGCAAACTTTTTCCGAAATCAGTCAAAAACTGTTAGTGTACCAAAATATGCTTTCACTTTAACAAATTTTCAAAATACTTGCGTAAAAAGAAAGTTTTTATGTACAATAATCGATATTCAGGTTCACATTTTCTTTTGTATGGAAAATTCATTTAAAATTTAGTATTAATCGTAATTATTTCGGAATACAAACATAAATATATAGTCAGTATTCCAATTTGTGAGGTAATTGTACTACGTGTCCCACAATAAAGAGTTATTACGACAACTAATCTATAAACCTGTATAATAGTAGTACTATAATACTATAGATAAATACTACAGTTGTATGTATTCCCATATTATGGTTATTTTGCAGCCAATCGTACATGTCTATGCAGCGGAGAGAAATGGCAAATGAATTTTTATGTCGAAATTCTCATATCTGAAAAGATTCCGGATGTAATTCGTCAAATATTTCGCAAGACATAAGCAATTTCCCTACGGAGTGAACCAGAGTAAATCTTGGAGAAACGCAAAACGACAGCAATTTTCTGTAATGCTATTTGTATTAGTATAAATAGCTAATAGTACAGTTTCTCATGGGTAAAAGGAAATGTACATACTAACTCTGGGGATATGCTGTACTAAGAACATTGTAAGAACATGAAATATGAACATGAACCAAACTAAACTAAAATTGTGTGTGTTTAAACCAGTTCGACGTTAGCTACCGCTAAAGTAAATGCTGATTCCCTGAATAAATCTTTGATATTGTAGTTACTAGTAGGTATTATCATTTCATGCTCCTTTCTTACTTGTATAGAAAATAGATCTTTGCATACAACAAGAAAGAGAGTTGTGTCAAAAGCATAATGAATTCAGTTCAAGGTACATGAATTATTGTCTCGTTGCAATTTGTTATTTTAGTTTCTTTACACGCAATTCCTTCCCTTCAATTATAGAAACCAAACCAGCGATATTTGCATAGGTTGATCAGTAACCAAAAAATAGAGCACTTTTTTAATGCGATTCGACTAAAGTTACCATTAAAATAAGTGGTTTGGTTATTTAATGAATAATTCATTCAGGTCAGGTATTTTCATCTCATAGTTCTTCTTATTTGTATAGAAACTAATAATTGCATTTACCTCGAGTTTTTCAAACAAAATATAATGAGCTGTTTTGTACTTTTATCTACTTATGACCTTTTATATTCCTGAAATAGATCATTCTCCTTTAGAATTGGAGACAATTTCCCTTCTGAAAATTGGAAATCTACTTATATTATAACTACTTACATAAAAATCATCAAAGAAGCTTTATGCGCTTATGATTTACGTAAGCAGAATTATTGTTGGCAGAAAAGTAAGTATTTACTTGCGCATAAGATATCACAATTGAAGCAATTAAGTGAATTTGGGTTCTATACTTAGATAAGTTTCTGCGTGGTAGTAATTCAGTGCGCTTACGTCATTTGAAAGTAAAGAAATTTATAAGTCTGAAAATTACTGGGTAATAGAGACTGACTAGGATAATGAAAAATGTGGGAGACGTCTGGTCTGAAAATATGTATTTTTTATCTTATCTCCAGTTGCCACAAAAATTCAGATGTCTCGACTCGACAGGGGAAAGCTCATAATTTTTAGTTTTTCCCTTCCTCCTTCGGTGCCTACATACTAGGTAATTTGGAAGAAGCATTGAAGAAACTAAATAAGGATAGTTTATGCATATATGTAATGCGCGTAAGTAGATAGGTACTTGGAAAAAGTCTTGAAAGTGCAAGTACTGTAGTTGAGAGTAGGGAATCCAATCCCGGTCCCTTTTATTCAATCCCGGGAAACGGGAAATTCCCGGGAAAATCTCTGGAAAATCCCGGGATTGAGAAATTATCAAGAAACCTGTATTTTCCATTAAATATATAAAAATTTTATCATGCCATTTTATCAAACATTTACTTTGAAGACACGAAGCATTCAATTTGGGACATATTTACAGTTAGAAACCTTCAAATTTGCCCGAAATTTGTTAAAGCACCCAAAATACCTATATTTTTGGGACTAATACCGGGATTGACCTGCCAATCCCGCAAAATTGAGGATTTTCCGGTATTCCCGGTATTCCCCAGTACTCAAATCCCGAGATTGGATTCCCTAGTTAAGAGAGGGAAAGCCAAAAGCACCTCAACTAACATAACATAAGTAAAATAAAGTGGAAAAGTAGGGCACTGAAAATTCAGTTATATTTACTCACGCATCCGTATGCACACTTCCATAATAGCAATTAGGTTTCCCGTCTGTCTGTCTCCACTGTACTGTAACTAAAGAACAAATTAAATTATTTACCATGTGTGTGGGTTAGTGGAGGTACTAGTCGTCTGGTTCGCCTTCTCTTTCCTTGGAACTGGAGAATGGTGAATTGTGATGTGCGAGGCAACTTGTTTGTTTGTTCAGATACTTTAGTAATATTTTGTTCCACTTATGCCTGCCTCCACAAGTTTTCTAATGGAACTATATCATTTTGTATCTGAGATACTTATGTCTGGTTACTTTTCGGCATTTATTTACTACCTAACTGTATTACATTGCATAACTGCTACAGATATTCCCAACTAACGTCAAGCCAACTTGAAGCCAGAATTCACTCGACTTTCTCTCCTCCTGAAAGTTATGCTTGCATAATTTTCAGTTCCCAACCTAAGATACTACACTCTGATAGCAACTTCAACCTAGATAGCCTCTCCAATCATCGTCCTCATCGTGAATGGAATGAATGTTGTGTACAAATTCTTACCTTAATACATTACTTAGGTCCCAACATAACATATGTACGTGGATTCACAGAGAAATCTAATTTACCTTATTATAAATGTATACAATATACGTT
Source organism: Yoshiicerus persimilis (assembly GCA_020352615.2). Taxonomy (NCBI): domain Eukaryota; kingdom Metazoa; phylum Arthropoda; class Collembola; order Entomobryomorpha; family Tomoceridae; genus Yoshiicerus; species Yoshiicerus persimilis. Next base: position 19,323,813 of record CM036944.2, on the reverse strand, counting down.
GGAGCAAATAGGTACTACTTAAAGTTGAAACTTTCAAGGTTTCTTTATATTAAACTTTATAATGAATACCTAACTCTTGTTCCTATTGTGTTCGTATATTCTACGTGTATTATATTCTAGACCTAAATGTGAGAAATCTTGGTTCTGTACATAATAAGCATACATTACATCGAGTGTATGAATTTTGCTATTGTACTACAGTGCGGTCTTGTCCAAAGTAGACCTGACTTCTCTTGACGGACTTGGCGGTATTTCCTACAGATGGTTTTACAGACTTTAAACCTTTTCGAGACTCGTACCGTATAGTCTATTTGAATGGATTAGTCGAATAGGAAAGTTTCTATCCTGTAATAATTTTCCCTTGTTTCAATTAAATCCTGTAGATTCTGGTGCTGTCAGGAAAGGCAAGTGAAGTCAAGCCAAGCCACTCAACTGAGTGAGCATTACTTACTTGGGTCTTAATGCATCTAGTCAGGTAGCTATTTTATTGTAGCGGAGGTTACCCCTAACACCTATATAGCCAAATAATATTCTTATCCTTGTACTGTAAGCTTTATAAATAGCCTTGTTAAATATGAGGTGGTTTGGTTTATATACTGGGTAGTAGTAAAATAAAATGAGCACAGGTAATTTATCGACCTAATGTGATGATGTATAGAAAGTAATTTGCTTCTCGAGAGAGCTTTACAGGATTTTCTATTCTTATTTCATTCCTTTTCGCTTTATAAGTATTCCTGCGAGATACTAATCCTTCATCAAAAATCGCAAGCAAATTACTAAATTTAACTACCTGAGTAGCAGAGAAAAGCACACCCAAATTGTTCATAGGGAAAAGATTATTCTTTTCTGGCGAACTATCTCCATCTCCAGTGAACTTGCTCCTACCTACATAGTAAATAGTTTATGGAAAAGAGTTTTCACAGAAATGGCTCACAATTCAATCTACTTTTACTAAAGCAACAGCTGTGCCTAAGCCAAGTCAGGCCAGAACTAGAGCAAAGGCAAAGCAAATCAAACCACAGCATAATTTCCTTACTTTCCCTACAATACTGCAGTTGCATTGCAGTTTACTGTTTTATAGCAGAATTCTTCCAGGAATTATCAAATGAAAAGGACTTTCTCTTTTCTGGGAAAAGAATCCAGCGTACCCAAATTCTAGGTACTTATACTTATGTCAACTAAAGTCAAGAAGACTGACATGGAGATATCCTCCCCATAAAAAAGCATTGCATTCGCCCACAATTCCATCTTATCGGAAAGTTTCATCGAAATACCAATATTAGTAGTACATCGTAATGCGTAGATTTTTATTCCAAGCCACGCTCACTCCGCTGCAATAATAAACTGGAAAATACTAAAGAGGACATCGCCGCATCCAATTCTCAGTATTTCCCTTGTACTATAAATGAGGCTATATACTTACCATATAAATGTTACGACTTTTCTGCTCAACCTACTTTTCCGCCGCTCCTCCACACAATTTCTTTTTCTAAAGTAATTTCCTAATGTTTATTATGGTTATTAGTTTAATATAAAGAAAAAAATTGTTACTATAAGCAGAATGATACTTAGGAGACAAGTGATTATTAGAAATATTCCCATAAGACAAGGGCAGGGCATGTTAGGCTACAGAACACCAAAGCAGAACATTGCAAAAGCTATTTAACAAGACAAAACCATCTGCAAAGATAGAAGATTCCCTAATGTAAATATACAGCTCACTCCACTCAACTCACTTTAAGCTTTAGTGCAAGGCGAACCAATTTTTTCCTGTATACAATATACATTATATCTATTTCTATTATAGAATTCTTTCTCACTTATCTTCAAGATACGGAAATGGCGCAACATTTACATTAGCATGGCTATTACTTTTCTTCCCTGCATTCTATCCTATTTTCTCCACATTACATTACATGCATATCTTCCTCATTACTTGCAAATCGTTGCCTTTACACTACTAATACATTTTAGGTCTAGTAATGCATAATGCCCCTCTTTCTCTAACCATACATAACATACCTACATCAATATTATTTTTACATAAGCTTCTAATATTCTACATCTTACATACTAAGAGATGAATTCCATAATATATTGTACCTTAACACAAGTGCTAATGTAAGCTTTACTAGTACTTAGGTGGTTAAGTTACTTTACGTACACAAATCTGGTAACTACTATAATATTTTTCTCGTTTGCCTTTGCTCGTGTATATTATTATATCTTACATGGATATAACTAACGCTGTACACAACAAAAGAGAAAGAAAGAGTGAAAGCTCAAAGTAAGAATGCATGTTCTCCCGATTTTACTTTCCTTGTGAAATGAATAGAATCAGAGTCGGGCTAAATAAACCAGGCTAACCAAACTACCTTTCCAACATAACAATCTACATAGAAAATTCTACCGAACCATCGATTTTCCCAATTTAAAGAATGCACTTATATACTTCTTTCCATCTATTTCCTCTCATCTCGTTTCATCACACACATCCAACCTAACATAATAACAACTAGACGTTCACCCCTATATGGCCCACCCACAAAAGAATGTTTTAGGCTCAAAGCAAATTTGCGAAATTTGCAGAAAAAAATCTAGCAAATTTCACTTAGCAAAAGTAAGTTTCCTTATAATAACATGGGAAATGACCCCCAAATTTTTTTATTTCTTACATAAAAAACCGCTCCTTCGGGGATGAAATGGATTGTTGTCATTGATCATTAAATTGTTGACCTTTGTTCATTGTTTATCATTGTTGACATTGATTTATGTACGTCTTTCATTTTACCAGGTGTAATAGAAGCAAAATTATTACCATTACGTACATACTGTGTGCCCCGTCTGCGCCAGCTCACCGACTATGACATATAGGCGACAAACAAACAGATCCCCTTACATTGCATATTAGAGAATTCTCAGTATGTACTATATAGTAACTACATTTACAAAGGTTAGTGTATTGGAATTCTATATGATTAGACATTACCTGCCCAGATTGCCGCTATCTTTATTCAATTCGCTAACTCAGTCAACGCTAACATACTTTACTAAACCTAAATACACACAATGTATAATACATAGTATATATGTATAGGTAAACTGATACACTTGTCTTTTTTAAACACGAAATGCCTCAAGATATTTTTTGATGATGCATAACATAACAATACATAGAAATCATAGTTCACTTTTGTTGGATACTAGGTCGTATATTTTACAACCTATATTATTACCATCATTGTCCTATTTTTTCAAAGTTAACATAAAAGAACATCTTCTCTGAGTTTTGTATAAGCAAAGTTTATTATTATGCCTGCAATGAATACAATTTCTGTAATGTTTCATATCGTAGGGAAAATATTAGTAATTTAAGTCAACAGAAAGGTGTTTTAAGGAAGGATATATTTTGTAGGTTTATATTTATAATACGTATATAAGAGTGTTTAACATTTAATGTAAAAATATTTATAGTTCATAAGAAGCACAAAAAAATTTGAGGACAGCGGTGAAAGTAAACCTGACTGAATAGATTTTACTTTCTCCTACTTTCTCTTGCTTACAATGAAAAATAAAATAGTAATGAGCTATCTGTGCAGAATTTAATCTCTGTTCTTTATAGAGTTTGCAAAATGTGAGCATAAATTAAATTAGACTTAATTATTTGCATCATCAAACAGTTATGCCTATATATAGGTATAAATATATGCTAGCTGATAGTAAAATGATATTTAAAAAGAATCTACGCACTAGTTGTCTAGTTGGTTGCCGTGTTTCGTAGGATTCTTCAGAAATTGAACTAGGAAGAGTATCTGCGCGACATTACATAGGAATCACTCTTGGTGACTGAGTTTGTCTTCCGCTACGCCTATTCTGGCTGTGCCCCTATTTATTTATTCTTTTCATGAAAGCTAGGCTAAAGCTAAAATAAATACACTCTAGAATCTATGTATATGTGTGTAATGTATTTGTACTACTTCCGAAAGCAATGCATAAAAGAAATTCAAGTTGCTAAACCAAAGGAAACCAAAGGGAGTATACCGACATAGGTACTATCTTTCATTTTTCTGCACGAGTGGAAACCTTTCACTCTCCCTATTTTTGATGCATTATCTTTAGAGCTGCAATGTACTCGTTGCAGAGACAGCTTTTTAGTCTACTCCGTCCCCTATAAAGTATAAAGGAAGGCTTAAATTGATACAGTATAGCAAAACGATATTATTTTATGTTCTGTAGGCAGTGTGTACAGAGAGAGCTCCTTTCGTTATCTCATTAATTCAGTATGTATCATTTTTCTTCAGGTTATTTCAGGCTTGCACATGATTTATGACAATTCCTCTAAGGTAACGGAGAAAAGATGAAGCTACTCAACCTCACGACATTTCTCCTTGCTCTTTCTCTCAAAAAAATTCTCCTGCAAATGTAAAACAAAATATAGAAATATGAATAGTTTAGTGTGGAACAAATGTGAAAAAACTCTAACAATTCGGGAATATGGTGAAACATTACTTTTGTACTAGTTATATACAAATGTACAAGTAAGGTTTCTCCAGAATGCAAATACAAAGGTATATATTTACCTATACAATAGGAATAATAACAAAAAGACAAACAGAGCAGACCAGGCCATGTCAAAATAATAAGCATAGGTTAGTTAACCAAAATGTGTGAGCTGAATTTAACAGTTATTATTAGAGATTTTGCCTAATATACTAATTAGGGAAAATGAGCAGGTTATATTTACAGAGGAGAAAGTGGAGTGAATAGTAATCTAGGCCATGCCAGGCCAACAAGACATTATAACCTTTATAATAGAGACTTCTTGGTGGAAAGAAGATGCATAGAGCCTTGAAGCTTTCAAAAGTAATTAAGATATTTAAAAGCGTGACTAGACTCACGAAGAGATTGCAGAGTTTGACTTGTCAAGAATGAACTGTGAACTACATGCATACTCTGCTCTGAATACAGTTCACTTTATTAGGCAGGCGAAGGAGTCAGAGTTACAGATCTAACTTTTATTTTGCACTGTGCATTTTTCATTGCTATCTTTATCTACTTGCTATGCATATTCAATGGTTAGTCACTCCTGTTCCTTAATGTACAGTGGAGAGGAAAATCTGCGTTTTCAGTTTTCGTTTTCTTTTAGAAACAACCAGACATTTTCATTTCGGCTCTTAAAATTGCATTTTCTATCTATACTATTATAACTGTGCATATAAACAGTAACGTCATCTCCATATCGAAAAAGTAAGAGCGTCTCTTCGTTTGCGATAATTAACCCAGATCTTCTCTCTGCCAGTAGTTTCTTCCACTTCTGTTCAGTTCAGTTTAGATTCTTCTCTGTGTATGCAAGTTTCATTTGACATTCTTCCTTAAACATTCTTCTAACGCTGGAATAACAGTAACGACGAATACGAAGGATAAAATATACAGAAAAGTTCAGAGATCTCCGACAGAAAATAGAATGCTTATGTTTAAGTCAAGTCACACAAAGTCTCTCTGAATAATCTATTTGGCATAAAAATGTTTATGAATGTATTTAAAAACCAACAGAGCGTGCACATATAAACATCAGAAGAAAGTCAAAACCTTCTTTGTGGAATCTGTACCCTTTAACCATAAAGAGACGGAATACAGAATATAATACTCACATGTCCACAGATAAATACACATTACATGACACCAAGAAAATCAGTTCACTTTACTCAACCTAACATAACATCACCATATTTTTAGAATTCGGCTATCCAAAGACACTCTCACTTTCCCATCTCTAGGATAGCTTTATGTGAGAGAACAATAGATGTGACTCTGATGTTCCTATCATAAGAAAATTCCAAAGGAATCCTTTCCGTCTCAGTTAACTCTGGTCCCTCACTACACTACAGATTATCTCAAGCAACTTTTTCTATGATGTTTAGACTTTGGTACACCACTTTTGATTTTTTTTAAATTTCACTTAAATATGGAGAAAATAGCTTTCTCCACAGTTTTCAGTTTCAAAAATAGGGTTCTCCACAGTTTTCAGTTTCAAAATTGCTTCCACAGTTTTCAGTTTCAAAAATAGCTTTCTCCACACTTTTCAGTTTCAAAAATAGTTTCTCCACACTGTTTCAAAAATAGTTTCTCCACACTTTTCAGTTTCAAAAATAGTTTCTCCACAGTTTTCAGTTTCAAAAATAGTTTCTCCACAGTTTTCAGTTTCAAAAATAGCTTTCTCCACAGTTTTCAGTTTCAAAAATAGCTTTCTCCACAGTTTTCAGTTTCAAAAATGGCTTTCTCCACAGTTTTCAGTTTTAAAATAGCTTTCTCCACAGTTTTCAGTTTCAAAAATAGTTTCTCTACAGTTTTCAGTTTCAAAAATAGCTTTCTCCAGTTTTCAGTTTCAAAATAGCTTTCTCCACAGTTTTAAGTTTCAAAATAACTTTCTCCAGTTTTCAGTTTTAAAAATAGCTTCCTTCACAGTTTTCAGTTTCAAAAATAGCTTCCTCCAGTTTTCAGTTTTAAAAATAGCTTTCTCCACAGTTTTCAGTTTTAAAATAGCTTTCTCCACAGTTTTCAGTTTTAAAATAGCTTTCTCCACAGTTTTCAGTCTTAAAAGAGCTTTCTCCACAGTTTTCAGTTTCAAAAATACATAATTAGATGTTTTATAATCAAGAAAATGTCAAGTTAACATCTAGTATACCAAAGTACTAATTTCTCCATATAAATAGCCTGAAATAGTGAATCATTGCAATATTAGTTCGCTAAAAAGCAGAAAGGAGGACTTAAATACATTATGCAATTATAAGTGTATTCCCTTTCGATGCTGTTCCGTTTCACCCATTTCACAATGCGTTAATAAATAATGACAGAGTCATTTCTGTGAAACAGACGCGGAAGCTGGTGAAGACTGTGCCACGGCCATTCTGTTTGTAACATTCCAGGAGGTAGTGCACTAGTGAAATGCAAACTACTATTTACAATTCAATCTAACGTAATGTAGTATAATATAAGCAAGCCTTTCGATCAAAGTCTGCCAGACTGAAAGAGAGAAGTTTCCTTCTCCCAGAGCAATATATAATCTGATCTGATCATCTATAAGTATGTCGACTAGTAGACAGACGGAGCAGAATGTACATATTTACAACAGCTTCATGTACAAATAGATATATTCTAGAATTCTAGTGGTATATTTAGATCAGCTGTGTAATATAGTTAGGTAGCAGTGGTAGCAGACAAGGCAAATCAACTCTTGTCTTGAATTATCTATGCACATCTCTGCATTTTCGTTTCGAACGTTTCATTAAATTTTGACGTTTCTCAGCTCTGTCTGTCCGACTTCCAGAGTGAGTGATTGTGAGTAAGTGAGGAATTTCAATGCTCATTTCATTGATGAAAAACGTTCTCATGTGTGCATATCCAACCAAGAAATATTTCTCTCTTCCCTCTTTTTCACTCACTTCTATTATTTCTTCACAACAGATAGGCAGAGCATTGACATACATAAATAAAACATTTAGTAGGTACAGATGAGATAGTACCTTTTCTTTGTACCAAGAATACAGGGTCATGCACCCTATAATTTGGTTACGAGATACGAATGCAGATCACATGGATGGAATAGAACAAGAGATGAAAAGCAACTCAATTTGCATCAAATAATTTTACATGCAAAACCTTGTTTACGATACCAAGTTTCATATTTTCTCCAAAGGAGAAAGTAGGCTTTCACTTTTTTGCATTTCATTCCAGAAACGTGTTTTAAATTAAAAATTTGAAATTTTGAAACTATTTTATAAAATAATTGATACTAAACTGATTATTTTCAGTTTCCTAAATTGGAGATTCGAATCCCTAATTATATTAGGTTCATCCCTGTAAATTTCATTTTGGTGTATAAGAAAGATCACTAATTTCATTTTGCAGATACACAATGTGCACATCATACCTTTGTAAATATACTTACTATCTTTACGCTGCAGACACTAGAGTATAGAAATTAAATGGTGTATAGGAGCCTATAGTTGAGTTTGTGGAGAGAGCTGGAAGCAGAACGGAACAGTAGTCAGCTTTTGATTGCACACGGTCGTCTACGAGTAGTAATGGGGTACCTTGCGTAATTAAATTCTTTGGGAAATATTTCTCGGAGCGCATACAACCAGTTTAGTCTACATCCACCATTCATTAGTTCAGCATTAGCTAAACATTAATTTCTTTACGTCACACGGTGCGCACATCCCATCCGTGTTTTCTCTTCTCTACCAAATGGTTTTCAGTCAGCCTCACTCATTGTCAGTGCAAATTTTACTAAAATGTAATACAGATAATATATTCACAATGTGTATTGCATTAATAACGACCCAGAGCAGTATCATCATAACAGTTAGTATTACTGCCAGATTATTTATCTCCAAATTTAAAATTGGTGGAACTTGAACAAGGTACACAAAACACAGAGCACAAAGATAGCTATTCATAATCCATTCTTCCACCCACTAAAATACACAAGAGGGAAGGTAACGAAACATTAAAATCAGGCGTTAGACATAAATAGCTCATTAGGGACACTATCTACCAGATGGGAACTTATTACTATTTCATCACTTGGCAAGCCCACTTCTTCCCAAAGGTACTATAGGACCTTGTTCCACAATGTGTAACGGCTTCCCTACCAGTCTGCCACAATGCTTAATGCGCTACTTGATTTTTCTTTAAGAAAATCTGGTTACTTTTCTTCTCTAGTACACTTTCTCAATGCTTACAAATGTAATAGAAAGGGAATACGGCAACATTGCAAATAGTAATGATTCTTTCGTCTCTAAACTAATGTGTTTCCAGAACACGCAGCTTTAGTCCTAAGTAAATTCATCATGGATAATAATCTTACTATTTATTTCACTGGCAACAAGAATGACAAGAACAATTCTGGGTCATCGGGTCACTTATTTTAACTTAATATACGATATAAGCAATTGCCTAAAATAAGATGCCAATGAAAATTATTAGTGGAGCATGTATTAACATTTTCAACTAAATGTATAGGTGAGGCAAGAGGAAACTATCTTGATACGACGGGTAATGTCAAATAATGTTATGAGGAGTTAGCAATGTTCTCATTAGTGGAATGCGCACAGATCCTGTACTTTATAATGCAGGAGAACCCCATATAATATACATAGGTTTGTTTCTGCAGTAAATTGCTAATTGAATCGCATAAATCTTTCCAAGCGGAATTCTGTAGTGGAAAACTTTCAAAGTATTCAAAAATTACAATCAATACTGAAACTAGGTCAAATAGTTTAAACTAAATGTACTTGCAGTTCAGGGTAATTACATACGATCCTAATTTTATAAATCATGCTAATTAGGGCTTAAAAGCAACACTTTTTAGATTTCAACCATAAATTCCAAAAGCGGCAGTATAGGGAAATCGTATCTACTTATAAATTCAGGTACACACGACATTTTGGGTTATGCATATACTTTACAGTTTCCGTATAACTATTACGATCGTTTGAATTTGCGTATGAATGTTTAATGTAGAAGTAAACCTACTTATATTATTACAGACGTATCAATTTTTATACATTTTGTGTGTAGGCCTTCTTAAATTGAAAGACGGCATATCCGTTGCACTTGAATACTTAGTATGTGAGCTAAGTGAGGCATGAAATGTAAATACTATAATACATACTTGGAAAACAGTCAACAGACAGCGACAGCCTTATATTATATCAGTAGGAAATATTACGGAGAAGAAATGGAGGCAGATCTTTACTAAAGACGGATTTTTTGCTGAATTTTGGGTCTCCACATGGTGAAGTAATCTAATCTAGGGATACTTACTAGTACAAATGAAATTTCCATATGCGTCATTCAGCACACTTTGTCACTCGATCGTCTTAGTCTTGTCTGATGATATTCCTATTTCCTAACAGAGTAAAAGGTCTGTTCAGTATTCAAGTGGAAATTGAGGTCGGAGGGAAGAAGAGTCGGAAAAATTTGCACTTAGCTCTTCCTGAATTTGATCGACAGGAAATTACATCTTAAAGAGTTATAGACACGCATACAGAGCCCGTTTAGTCTATTTATGCAATATAAAACTGTAATGTGACGGAGTAGTCGAGTATGGGAACATGAAATAGGAAAATTTAAGTCGCTTACCATATAGAGTACCCATATGATCCAGCTGTGCGAATTTCTTCTCTGTTTGTGTCGTATTCTGAACGAAGTACTTAAGTAAGCAATCTAGTAGAACTACCGACTACAAGTTTCTAAATACACATGGATTCATGTCCTTTTCGGCTATATGGAGCTTAGGCGAGCCCAGAAACGAAACTTTATATTAGCTACGATAAAATTTCAAAACAACATTCTATACAACATAACACAGTTATTGCATTTAATAAGAAAGTAAGCATTCATCATGTTTCAAGACTAGAATATTGCTTTAGTGGGCTTTCGAACATAGTAGAACAAGGCTTAAAGGCTAATACGTAAATCACCAAAGAATAAAATAAGTATAGAAAACATACGAATCAGATGTGACACATCTGCTTGACAAGAACCATGATAAATTGCATGTGCTGTAGTTTACCGTTACACTCCAGACTAAATGTCCCTACAGTCATACCCTAGCAATACTTGAATTGAATACATGGGAAAATAAAAATCGCTCAACAGACCTACAGATATGATATCTTCATGCTAGAAATTCAATTCTACGTGTAGACATAGTCAACAACTAATTTGTAACCCATAGACAACAATTTTTACTAAAATCTGTTTATGGTCCCATGAATTTAATTTCATATCTTGTCCTATGGTCCCCTTTGAAATTCTCATACATTGTAAACTACACTATAGATTAACAAAATCAATATAATATTAAAGCACTAGGAATACTAAATTTCCTTAATGCCTTTTTGATTTTAAAGAGAACTAAGATTAACTACAAGGAAATAAATATACGTAGTTAGTATTTAATGGCCTTTTCATTGCTTTAGTTTATACGGGGAACCTTTTTCCACAAGAATCTCTTTGTGGTCTTTTCTAGAGGAGAGCGAGCGCTGAGGTGCTGAAACAGTAGCCGTAATTTAATCGACAAATAAAAGCTATTTTGTGCTCTAAGTGTGAAGGGAAATCGTGTTTTCTCTACTTTTAGGAACCGCTGAGTGCTCATCATTCACCATAATCTTGTAAGAGGATCATTACTGCTTCCGGGGAAAGTAGAATAAAGGACGGCCTTTCAAGAGTGAACTATTGTAAATTCTAAGCGAAACTGAGATGAGTGGAGAGGGTTGCATTTCATTTATCTTCAGAGAATCATTGGTACCAATAAATGATTTTTAGTTCCCTGCTCACCAATCGTAAATAATAGCAAGTAAAATCCTAAATGTAGACGAAAAATCTATACATACTTAAAAGAGAATTCCGACTGTAAACATTTCTCAGCTATATAACTTAATTACATATATAACTATATAATATAGTATATATAACTTAATTGAAATAAATATACATTATATATGTACAATTTACGCCAGCAGAAATTAATTTATAATATTAAAAATTTTCTTTACAGAATTATTAGATTTCTTTATAGACTGTCATAAAAAAATATAAAAACAAATGTTGAATATTACTGAAAAACTTACGCTTGTAGCAAATTAACTTCCCACAAGAGAACGTTTTGCTATTTAATGGTAGGACTAATGTAAGATATCTACAAAAAATATTGTTAAACCATATATATCCGTGCTTGTTCATTTCTATTCATATTTACCTTTGCATTTGAGAACCCCACGGTGAAACATTCAAAGTTAAGCAGGCTCCAGTAAGTCCACATAGCAAATATCTTAAACCCCCACTTTGCTTTCTTGTTGACAATGATGAATAGCACTTTATGTGCTATTATGAAAGCTCACATCACTAAATCCCATTAGTCACTGTATTTTTTCATGTGTACAGTTTCTAATGTAGCGTGGTTGGAAAACTGCAGACTTTTCTCTACTCCACTACCGATTTCTAACACCACACTACAGGAAATAACACCAATGGGTTAAAGAGAAATACCTTCATATAAGCAGTCAAATAAGGATAAAATGCTTCCTTCTAAAAAACCAATTCGGGAAGTCATATCTACGTTCGATGAAAGCGATAATCCGTTTAGCTTTCGGTTATGTAAGGATTAAAATTATATTTAGCTGCACAAGTACAAAGAGAATTCCGTAAAACACCTTTACAGTCGGCACAACAGTAGTAGTGTTTCGCTATGTATCATGTATACTAAGTAGCGCAGTTAATAACTGTAGTCAATTAAGCAAAGTAAGTTCCAGGAAAACTAGAGAATTTCACAATGGGAAACCGTATGAATCAAGTCCGGCTATTTACTACTAAAAGTTAATTACATTAATTAATCTGATTTCTTTTTAACCTACTGACATAAGTCGGCCAAGTCAACACAGCAAAAAAGAGGTATTTCTTTTTGAAGTTATACTCTTTTTTTACATAATATAAGTCCCTATTTTGGGTTTTCAGCAGATATAAAAAATTGAGCATTTATTTTTATAAAAGGTACTATGTCCTCAATTTTTCACTGTAGTGAAAAAGTTTCCTATTTATATCTTCAATACTTCAAAGGATCTACATAAATGCAAATGCAATAATTTAGGCTGTTTCCATTTCATTGGCGAAAAGGTGTTGAATTTGGAATTTAAATTGTGCTTTGAGTAAAAAGTAATAAATTAAAAAAAAGACGTAAGTGGGAATTGAACCGTGGGTGGGGTGACCCCCCCCATACATGAAAAGTCACTCCATTTATACGCTCTTTTGAAACTAAGGTTACAGACTTAAGATGTTGTGAATATTAGTACTTACCTGCACTTTCAATTCACCACAGAAAAATTATTGCAGAAATTCAGGGCCTGCCTCCATACGATTGATTCTTTCAATCTCCCTTACTATGCACCTGTATTTTTTTCTTTTACTCCTATAGCTAAGAATGGAACCTAATTTAATCCCAAAATCCGAAAGTACCAGCAACGGCCAATACCATGAGGTATTGCAAAGGATTTTGCCGTTTGTTGCAGCAGGATTTGGTGTACATATTGCCGGTCGCATTATTAATTCAGAAAAGTTTGAACGATTAAAGTCAGCACTATTGGATTCACGGAAATTACAAGGAGACATTTGGGGAGCTGCTTCTCAACATAGCGATGAGCAAGAGTACCAAGCCCTAATGAATGTCCCCTTGATTCTTACTGTTCCAATTCAAGTAATACAATTATTAATTTATGACAATTAAAGATTTAAAAGATATTGCATACAAACTTGATACAAAAAAAACAAATTAACTATATGAAGACTTATGTGTTTCAGTTACGTTGTAAAATCTGGTCGTTTCTTAATCCGGAAGAATTGAGAACTTTGCGTTTAGTATGCGGACGGTTACAAAGCGATGTGGATATCATGGTGGGTATTCATGTTATTCTGGATAGCAGTTCTCCATGTTATCAATGGGTGCACCATATCGCTGTGCAAAGCTGTTTCGTAAAAACAATGGACTTTCCGCCGAACTGGGATATTATAGCTAAACCTCATTTACTAAAGAGAATGGAAATTTCTAAAGATTTTTCAATAAACTCATCTGTTCTAAAGTCAATAACTGCAGAATTCGAATATTTGGAAGAATTAACCTTTCACATGAAACCCACACTTACAGAAGAAAAGGGAGATGAATTTTCTGCAAAGAACGTGAAAAGTTTTTTGCTTTCTCTGGAAACTGACAAATTAGATGGGTTAACCATAGAATTCTTGGTTGAAGATAGGAGTCTGAAATGGATAGCTTATTACAAGAAAACCTCTACACCCAAAAAAACTAAAATGAAAACAGATGCTACTTTCAATCAGCAACTGAGCCATATCTTATTGAATTTTTCCTCAATAAGTCCTGCACATCGTAACTTTTGGATGAAAATATTAAATAGCCAGACCAAATTGAAAACCGTGAATATCAATCTTGGAGATGTTAATTGGGTTGACTACAAACATTTGGTGGAAACCAATGCAAAAAGTCTCCAGAAGGTTTTTCTATCTCAAATAGGAAGTAGAATGGACGATAGCAAGGACCCCTCTTCAGAAAGCGAACAACCATTTGATTTTGCTATTTTCAAAGATTGTCAACATTTACAAGTTCTTGGTGTTAGCTGCGAGTCCATTTTTTCTGCTAATCACTATAACGGATATTGCTTACCAACAAATGCAATCAATTTGGACAAAGTTCCACATGAAGATCTACAAGGCTTACTCCTTACTTTTCTCAACTTAACAGAAGCAGATTCAGAATTGATAAACTCAGTGGAATGGGGTCCAAAAATTAAACGTGGACTTTTGCTTCATTGCTCTGTAGAGAAATCTTGCATGCCCACTTTGGTATTAAAAAAGCATAAAAGTGAAATAGTCACGAATTATCAAGGACAGCAGTTACTTTTCGGGGATAAATACGATCCTTGTTATCATGAACCAGAAATTACTGCTTGCTTCAGTTTTATCGAAATTAGTTCAAAAATCTTGTCTGAAGCATCCACCGTTTTGCAAGAATGGGCAACTCCGACTGTCTTATTTCTTTGGGTTGCACTTTGCTAAATGTATAATACAATTCAATTAAGCATTTATTTTATAAATAACGCATTTACGCATGAATATCGAATAGTGGGACATAATCCTTTAAAACACCACATAAAGTATAAATAGTAGTAAAAATTCAGAATAAACTCAGAGCAGTCATGTAATATGTCCTACATATTATCCTTAATACTAAGACTTGATTTATTATTATCACTACTAGTATTCAGATAACTTTTTGTACTATATAAGTATTCTTCATGCATAATGCTTGGTAAATGGCGAGATAAAATTTAGTAGATATTATTCCTTGGCTTATGTTTGACTACAATATGGCATTCTTTTGGCTGTCTGAGTTTAATTACACTAAAATCTGAAATGGTATCTCGTTAAATGCAGAACCAGAGCAAAGCATTGTTCTTTCTTCTACTGCCTTTCAGAAATGTGCATAGTTTCTGCACTATAAAGAAAGAAGTTTAGAAAGTTCGCAATACACGGTATTCGAAACAATGCACAGTTCGCAGAATTCGGTATTAAATTGCGAAGTTTCAAAAAAGACAGTAAACTACATTCGAACTTTGCTAACCAATTAGATGTGAAAACCCAGTCAATGTGCAATGTTAGCATAATTACTTGCAAGTTAAGCAAATGTAAGGTATTAGTAATAAAGTGTTATTACATATCACCATACTACATATAGGTATTGAGATTCATATTAGTTTTTTTGTTTGACTGCATGAAGTATAATGAAACAAATTAAATTGGAATTTTAGTTTCTAAATGAACTTCTATCGGATGCTTCACCTTTAGATTTTAACCTCGTCTTGTATTTCGCCTTTAGCAAATTCTAATTACAAAGATAATCGACAAACTTTCAATCAAAAGGTGAGGCATCATATTTGAGTGTACTCACTACATAGGTACTATCAACGAGAAAAGTATTACACAAGAAGGTACACTATAATTTTCGTTTCAACTCTTTCATAGTAATACCCAAAAGGGGACAATTATCTCCTAACTTTCTTTCGTAGGGAGTGTAGTTCAGAAAATTAACTACGGACAATTCTCATCAATTTATACCAACAACCTAGTTTAGACTACTTCTATTTAAACCGAAGTACATCTATTTTGTAACACCTTTTTTGTAAGAAAAATTATTATTCTTGCGTAGGTGAAAAGATCATGATTGACTAAAAATGTTTTTTTGTTCAGAAGGGAATTGTCCGCGACAGTTTTAACATAGAAGAGATTGTCCTCTACGAACTTTCTCCATCGAGACAATTCTTATGGTCTCAAGTTGGTTGAAACGTTAATTAATTTAACTCTGCAGAACAAAGTTTGAAAGTCTCTAGGTGTACTACTTGCATTTTGACTCGAACTGCCGTTAGTTTTCTTTAGTTTGGCTTTTTATACAGACTTGTGCTTTCTCCAACTCTTTTGTTCTTCCTGATTAAACATTCTTTCATTAGGAGTGCTCAACAGTTTTCACTGTCCTATTTAGTCTAGAGGCTGTCTTTTGATATTCAGTATTCCTTTCATTTTTCCTTGAAATGAAATTAACAAGCAACAGCTTATGGAGTCAACCTGAAAAAAATAGCAATTGGTTCTGCGTTGTAAGGACGCACCTATAAAAGATAAGTTAGCTACGAGAAAACGAAATTGAAAAATATTGAACGAAAGTTTCCCTCAACTCACAAGTTATGGTGTATTCTGCTTTTTCGCTTAACGTTCGTAAAACAAAAATTGGAGAATATGGAGCAATACTTTGCACAATTTTATAAACTAGAACGTCTTTTATTGCTGAATATCATTTGCTAATATCCATTCTTCCCATTACATATATTCATTGTCATAACACAGTAAAATAACTATTGTTCTACAAGCCTCACAGTTAAATGCATTTTTATTATCACTGTAATTCATTGTTTGAGATTCCTCCTTAAAATCAATTTTATAACAATTTAGCCTATCTAGTGTTTCTATTGACAAAATTACCACTAAAGCGGTTACTCTGTCTTCGTCCAGTTTCTACTTTCATAACCAAAATTTTACCCTACCGGGACAATTGGTTTATAAGTAGACTATCTGTCTGTATTATTCAAGATAACTACAATGAACTGAAATTAATCAAAGAAAAAGGAGTAAGATAACAATACTAATGAAAGGAGTAAATGGAGAGATAGCACAATGGATATCGTATCATCTAGATTTTAAATGACTTTCAGTTCGTATGCTGTTTTCACTCCTCCAGTATAGCAGGAAGTTCAATTTAGTACTAGCGTAGTACAGTATCGTGTATAAATGAGGAAAACGCAATGAAACTACGAATAAGTACTCCCACTACGAATTGTTTAGAGAATGCGGGTGACTACGTTATTTCCGCAACATTGCGTTAGCCTCAGCCAGCCAGAGCCACCACATCAACTCATAATCAGACAGAATGGTTGTTTCCCTTTCGTCACTATCACCGTATTGTACAGAATTAAACAATTGGTATACCTATGCAGTTCTGCTACATTCTGCATTGTTTTCAAGATTATTACATTACCACTACGGTTGCACATAGAAGCATAGAGCATAGTATAGGGGACATTGTCCTATTGTTCCCTTCGGATTGTGTATTTCTGTGGGTAATGTGATGTCATGGCATGCATGCGCTAGAACAATGCCCTAACGAATTACTATGTCATAAGCTCATCCTGTTTTTACTATTCATTGCCTCATCTAAATCTCTATATTATCTTATATTCGCCATCTGACTAATTGCAAATACGTAGGTACTAAAGATAAGTAAAGCTTAAACTACACGTAGAAGGTAACTAACAACAGTAATTAAAGAGCAATCTCCAATTTGACAATTTTGTGTCATATGATGTGAATGAGTTATGAATGAGTAGTGAATGTCTACCGCATACACATCTGATATCTAAGTCATGTCAGTTTCTAGTACAGAGTATCTGTATTCCTGTCAATAATATCTCTACGGTACAATATTGTAATTTAATAGGAAGAGAAGAAGAATTGTTATGTTTTCGTCTAAATGAACGTCTCAGTTGAGTAAGTCGGTGTCCTAGTAGATACGGTTGTAATAAATATAGTTTTCAAATTGAAAATGATACAAGATATAAAATAGCAAGAGAAGACTCTGGATTGCATTGATATTTGTGGATGGTCTGGCATGTGGTGTGGTGTGTGTATGTTTTTACCATGGGTTCGTTTTGCCTCGCTTTGTGGAGAAAGCAAATAATACGATTCGATAGAAACAAAGCCGAAAAGTTCAATTGACCTGAACGGAGAAAGAGAAGAATAGAAAGTGACTTGACTAGGGAGATAGGGAAGGGGAAACAATAATAGTTATAAATGTAAGGTGGCTGGATAGATGAAGGTTCCAGTTCTACAGTGATGGCCATAAGTCACGCACCATAGGACAGGAAACTAATGTTTGTGACAATGTAAATAATCAGCTCCAATATTACCCGCTCATTTAAGTTTATATTGGGGTTGCTTTTTTATATTGTCGAACACTTTAGTCTGCTTCTCATATGGTGCGTGACTTTTGGCCAGCACTGTACATGTACACTTGGTTCTTTAGTAAACTCCCGACAGCAAAGCACTGCCATGCCAGTTGGTAGACAAGACAAAGGCCATATGGGGCACTTCTACACATTCGCATGTTACTATCTCTCGGTTTTGTGTGTAAATACGTGTATTAGTATTGTACAGTAGAATGCAATCGGGTAGTTAAGCGAAGAATAGCGTAGCAGCTAGTGATTGTCCATCCCATCCCTCTATAGATACGTTATGTAAAAGAAAAGGCATTGCAGTTGCTTTGTGGAACTTTATACACATACACTATAGATTTAGATACTCTATCCCTGTCTAAACTATTGGCATTGCTATTCTTCCATCGTTTGCTTTCTCTAGTTTCTCTATACGGGGTTTTGTTCGTTTTCGATGGCGAATTGAGTCTCTCGTTTCATTTTAGTTCCATTTCAATTTTCCCTCACGCTAAGCTAGACTCGAGTTCGTTTTTCCCTAAACTTAACTGCTCTGTCCTGTGTTTATGTAAAAGTACTAGAATATATTCTAGGAAACAGTACAGGACCTGGGTTTATAATACAGCGATACTTTATAAAATCTCATTGCGAGTTTTCTTCTTGTCTTTTCGCAGCAGAATTGTGGAAATAGAAAGAGAGACAAACCCACTCATTGGAACAAACGCATTTGAGATAAATATACAACAAACTGTACATAAGCGAGAAACGAAGCGAAGAAGATCAGATCAGAGATGAGTTCTGGGAAGGGAATCTATTCTCTTCACAACATCACATGACATGACCAATAAATGAAGAATATCGTAGAAAAGTCAATAATAGATTCATTTTCAATGCTTAGGAATCGTTGACCTAGTTTAGATTGGGTTGCATGAGAATTTGCGGTGAAAATATAATTTAGTGTCATGCCAAGGTTTACAATTCTCGTCTGTTGTATTGCGAATAGATTGGATTGCCATTGAGGCGGTGAATATGAGTTGTCCAGATGAACTAAAGCAAGAACACAAAATCAAACTGTACGATAGGGTTTGGTAACAAAGGCAAACGAAACCTAGCAAGGCCAGGCCAGGACGTGAAGAAATGAGAAGCTGCATAGATCTGGTGAAATTCTTGCAGAAACTATTACACGTAATAGTATATGCCTGAAACCTACGTAGTCCAATTCTAATAATGGCAAATAGAGTATAGTAGAGGTAGAAATCCATGTATATGTGGATTTGAATAGCTATTTTCCATTTAGAATACTCACTGGGTTAGTTGTTAGGAATGTAGACAACTGTGCCCTGTATTGCTATTGCTATTCCCTACGAACACATGCAATTTTAGTTTCTAATATATGTGTCTGTCTGTTATGCAGTAAGAAAACGACTGGAAGTGGACTGGACTGGGACTAGACGTGCAGAGTAGCTTTATATTTCATGTACTACTGAACGTATTTCAACTTGAAAGAATCTGCACGAGAAAATCGAGCTCGAGCACAAAAGTATAAAGTGGACTTACAGTTTTTCTCATCTCTTACACTTTCGAAACTGTAGACTGGTTTGGCTTGGCTTGGCTAGTAGGTATGTATTAAAGAGTTGACGCGTGCCCCAGGCTTCCCCCGCATGGAAATTGGGAGAAACGGGAGTCTCTCCAGTTCTGTTCTGTTGCAGAGGATTTCTTTCCCAAACCATAGTATACACACATGCATAAGGCAATCCAGCAATCCAGACGGAGCCAAACCAAAAGCAGTCTAGTTCAGTTTTCTCTTCGCGTCAAGGAGTACGCACGAACCTTCACAATCGTTTCCCCACAGAGCGGCACACGTTTTCCGGCTATATAATAATCTTCACTTTCACTTGAAATTTTCTCAGTGGGTAACAGAACTTGAAGGAGGTAACATTCTCTTCGTCGCTCTTCCAAATAAACATCTGCTCCGGTTTTCCCGTTTTCCTTGTCTCAAGTGTTACACAATACTTTATTTCTTGCAACCAGTTCACCAGTCCTGTTCACAAAAAACATACAACAAAGAAAAATAGTTACTTGAAAATTTTAGGATTTCAAATTGCACAATGTCGTAAAAATACTGAAAACTGAAATTACCATGTACGAATTTATAAGCTGGAAAATGAAAAGGTTACCGTAAGGTTTTCATAGCTTTGTTATTTCTTCTTGTGAATACCGCTATGGATTAAATGCTCTTCGTGTGCCAGTAATCCAGTTATTCGCAGCTAACGAAGTGATGGAAGATTATAAGTAATGCAATTAAAAAGCGGTTTGCTGATAATTAAACTTTTGAACTTCGGAAAGCTAACAAAGGGGAAAGTAAACATTAATTAAATTACCGTATAGCCAGAAGGTAGACTTGGGCAACCATTTCAATCTGTGACAAAGATAAACTGTGGATGTGTTTTAATTTAACAACTGATTGATAAAGCACTGCGATGACGGGAAGAAGAAAATTAGACGAAAAAGATCCCTCTGGTGTTCTGGATTTCTGAACAAAGTAGTATTTGGCTTATTGAATTTGGAATAAAAGCTTCTCTGGAATTTAAAGTACTTGACCTCTCCCGCGTAGCAGTTTTTCTTCAGTGACGCGGCTGGAGTAAAATTCGGCAAGCAAACAAAGGGAATCGTTTCGCTTTTCCTACTTTTCTCCCATTGGCTAATCCCATTATCTGATAAAGCAAACATTCAACATGTGAAAAGAGAACAAAGGAAAAAATCAGAAATATTTTACAAAGTTTCTTTAATTTTAAGTTTTCTTTAGTTTATTTGCCTGAAACGGTTAAGATGAAGTCAAAGCGAAATGTCAAATTTGCGAGTTACCTTCGGGAAATCTTTTCTTCGGTGCACAACTGTATTTTTCCGTTTGTGATATTCCTTTTGGTCGTCTACCCTGGAAATGGATCATTCAAAGGTAAGCTTGTAAAAATTAAGTGTATTTTGTTTAGACTGCTGAAAATAACCTTTGCGAAACTTTTATTCAATCAAAGAAAGTTAACCCACTTTTTTATTTATTGTGCATAAATACGGAAAACTTTTTAAAACGTACATTTTGAGATATTATCTCGAAAGTGTACCTTTGCATATCATTTGAAAATATGCCTGAACAAACTAAGCGTATTTGGCACAGAACACTAACCACACTCCAACTTGGGTAAAACTCTCTTCTCTTCCCCAAGGATTATAATTTTGACTAAAGTGTTTTCCTGCACTTATGTTCATAAATAAGCTAGCTACTATTCATAAGCCTTTATGTGTTTTATTGTTTGTGTGTTGCATTTAGGCATCTACTTTCCAGTGCCTAAGTGTAAACGAGTACCTACCTATACAAACCAAGAGGATAAATATATTTTCTTTTACACTTAATAGGAAGTGACATGTCTTGTCTCTCTAACGTTTTGTCGGAAGAATTTTATTCGTTCCTTTGTAGACCATTAGTCATATTTTGTGCGATCCAGTCATATTTATGTACATGTCAACTTGACTAGGGCTTAAGGCTCAGTTTGATTCTTCTCTCTAAGTCGCTTCCTCCATACACGTATCTTCAGGGTCTTCCTATTTGCATATCTGTATTCTATAATACTTCTTTTACGATTTTTCCTCAAGCTTTCCCTTTATAATTTTCTTTTCTCTCCACTTTATTCCACATACAGGATGCAAATGTTCCTCAAAACTCAACCGCAAAACATTGCTAATGTCTTTGTATTGTAGTCTCTGAAAAACACATCTATGTATATAGTTCAATTAAGTGCAAAGAGATGCATACATTTATCTTGTCTTAGAGACAACATTCTGCTCTAGTCTACTTAAGTCAAAATAAGTAAAGTCATGAATAATCCTTAGAGTGCTCCCTTTTCTTTGAGGCTAAGTAAGTCTGAAGAACAACTCCAAACATGACAACCAGAAAAATATAAATGTGAAAATGACAAGAGGGAGAAACCAGAAACAGTAAGTAGAGTGCTTAAACCAAAAATGAATCTCTTCTACGTTAATCGCTTGACTTGCGATTACGTATTCGATTTAAAAACACCAGATTAGGAAAACAAAGATAAAAATAACCACATCTGTCTAAAACTACGGACAAATATTTATTAAGCGTATGTACTAGAAATGTTAGTGTTTCAATATTTGCATGTCAGTCTCGGTTCCGGATTTCTGCTACAGATTACGATTAGAACGTTAATTGCGTTTGTTGCAAGAGTTGTCTTTTTACGAATAAAAAGTATACTACGTATACTACGTATATTACAACAAGTAATAAATGTACATGCTAATCGCGTCGATTAACGCTTATGCACACACATTGGAAAGATGTTTTTGTGAAAGTGAGAGCAGTCCGGTCGATATTGGTTTTAGTTCATGTTTCCGGACACTGATTGCTTTCTCGAAAGTGAGTAGCGTATGCTGTTATATTGCCCAATTGCCGACCACAAATAATCCAGATCCATCAGTGTCGTCTTTATCGCCTTAATAAAAAACAGTTACTCACACTTATTGTTAGCACTTACATTTTCCATAGCTTTAGTGTGTGTACTGTGTTTCCGTCATAATGTAATGTTTCCGTAGTCTCCAACCTTGCTTTCCCTATATGTAAGATATCCAAATCTTTAAAGGCAATAAATATTGATAGCTGACAGATCTTTTACTTTCTATTTTTTCTGCCTATAGATAAATGTTGATTGTGAGTTAAGGAAAGGACTATGACTCACTAAATCATAGTTTACTTAAACTTTAGTAAACTTTCGTGTCCCTTTTGTATTACGGTGGTGATATTTATAATAGTCGAAATATAGACCTCTATTCGGTATAACTTATCTGCTCCTGTGGTATAAAATGCAAAAAAGCAGTGCACTAACGATAAGTGAGTAAATGTCACGTCATCATCATGCATGTAATATATGCGGGTTTCTGTATCAAGAAATCATCTCTATTTGGGACATTATAGCAGACTGTCCTAAAATACAGAGAACGTGAGCCTTTTCTCCATGTTTTATAAACATGTATGCAAACAACACACATGTCTGATATGATACGTGTTCCATACAGATAGCTTTTGATCTGTAAGCTGCAAACGTGGAACGGCGAAAAAGTAACCTAACCATACCAAATCTAAACTACCCTGTCTTGTCCTCTCGAGTTTCTGATAGTATCTGTGGTATTCCTCTCAAACATAGGCAGAGAGTCCCTTTATAGTGAATATGTATATATTTCTGGTTTTTAGAATGATGTAAGTTGTAAATACATAGTTGAGTATATGTGTCTTTCTCGTTTACTTGCCTTGCACGCAGTTACTTCAATTTTCGTTTGTAGAGCTGTCTTCTGCTTTTTTAGTTCGGGAAAACTGACTGAGCAATGTTGATATGCTTCTCTGTTTTGAAGAAATGCCTGTTTTCCGTGTTTTGCTCTAATATAGTAAAGGAAAACATAAAAGTTGCTAAACTATGATGAA
Source organism: Yoshiicerus persimilis (assembly GCA_020352615.2). Taxonomy (NCBI): domain Eukaryota; kingdom Metazoa; phylum Arthropoda; class Collembola; order Entomobryomorpha; family Tomoceridae; genus Yoshiicerus; species Yoshiicerus persimilis. Next base: position 19,300,218 of record CM036944.2, on the reverse strand, counting down.
AAGAATATTGTGAACAATGCATACTGTTTTGGTAGGCATGCTAATACTAATAGGAAGGAATATATCAACGTACAGATGGGAACTCCCGATCCTATCATAATATTAAGATGGAAAGAAATACAAATAAGTATCAACGATGCTCTCTGTAATTTAAGAAGTTTCTTGTTATATGAAAAATGTACGTAATACTTCACCACAATATCCAAGAGCTGTGTAGTGAACAGAATACTGAGAACAGAGCGTGCAATTCGTATTGCTTGTTTAATGCTGAGCACATATAAGTAGTATGTAGTGTATGATAGAGTGCTTGAGTAGTGAGAACATAATACGGATGATAAAAGTAAGGGGATGGAAACCACAGTGTGGTGAAGAACATGAATGCACACGGAATATTTACACAGTCTAAATTACTTTCTGTGTACTCCCGGTGTTTCCTTCTCTTCTGTTTTATTTTGTTATGGCTATTCAAGCAATAGTTTATGGAAAGCAGTTTCCCCACACAATGAACAAGAGAAAAGCTTGACAATGAACTGAACTGTTGACGGACTGAGTGCAAAACGTTGCTGAGTGTCTATTTAAATGTTGAAATGCTTAAATTTTACAGATATTCCACCACAATGTACACTATCAAGTATGTATTCCCTTCTCTCTATTTATTTCAATGTCTATCACTCTCCTTAAAGCTTTCTTTTGTTTTCCTTTTACTCTTATTGTTGATTCCTTCTATTCGCTTCGTTTGCTTTACTTTCACAGAGCTCCCTAACTGACTTCACTAGCTATGTGTTCAATGGGCTCGCTTTGAAGTGCGGACGTGATGTTGAGACAGAATACTTTTCTTCCTCAGCACGACAACTACACAAATATCTCTTCAATTTGTATAGTTGGATGTTCCACATACTCAATGTACTTTCCGAGAAAACAAGAACTTCTTAGGTAACACAAGAATACGGCAACAACATGCAGACTTCTAGATCTCAATGAGTTTCCATTTGAATTTGGATACATATTCTTCGAAATTGGTTTCGTGCTTTTGTGTTCCTTGAGTGTCAGTTGATGTAAGGAATTTGTCAAATGCTCTTAGGATGACCTATATACATACATGTACGCTAGATATTTCCTAGTCTCAGAATATTCTTAGTTCTGTCACGTAGGGGATTTTTGAATTTATGGAACAATATTCTGCATCTTTGGTTTACTAGGTAAAATATAGACTACAAGGCTTTTTAAATTGACCCAAAAAAGAAAGCAGGAGCTATCATCCGGAGCAAAGGGCCTTTATAATAATGTACCGTGATTCCAGCTTTCTTCTCAGTTCTCACAAACAATTAATGTATTTACACAGAGATGTTATTTTAGACTTATTTATATCACACTACTTATTAACCTAAAATTGATATTTAGGAATTTTCCACCGAGAAGAAATACTTTTGCAGTGACGTATTTTCTAACCTACGCAAAATTACATAAATCTTTAAAAACGGTTATAATCACGTAAATACTGAATTCGAATAGAATTTACTGAGGGGGAGTATCAATAAAGAGAGGAATCAAAAAACTGCTCCATCAAGCAAATAACAACGTACATCAAAGACGTGAAATGTCAAGAGTTTTCTTTTATCATTGTTATACAGTTATAGGATTGCGATTGTGAGTATTTCCTACGCACTATTTCCTTTCATAAATGGAGTGACCTAGTTAGCATTCTTTTATATTCTACAAAAGGAGTTCTAAATCACAGTCGAGAGGCCAAATTCACCTTAATTCAATCTCCAAATGCACCTTTAGTACGTTTATTATCTGTATTATGCTCCGTTACTTGTTAGATATCTTTTAGACTGCAGTAAGTTTCCTTAATCGAGTTAAGTAGTTACAATCATTGTCATTACTGTAGAATAAGAATCCTAAAATAGCCATGTAAAAAGGTAGTATACATTAACCTGATGAAGAAACGGAAAAAGATTGTTAAACTAAATAAGATGTTGTTTACTATGTTCATAAAATCTGTTCGATTTCCTTACCGCCGTATTTGTCGATGACTCCGTGATATATATAGATATTTTGCCTGTGTGAAAAGTTCCCTCAGCCGGAAAATCCTTTTTCCAGTGTTGGGTATTTAGTTGTCATATATATGGGGGAAAGAAAGAAAAACAACGTGAAAATAAAACGTTGTTGACGCATACCTGAATACAAAATATTTTGGTAATGTATTCTGTTGAAGGGAGAAGAGGAACGGAAACATTCTTACGAAACTGGAATATCTAGATAGTATGTAGAATATTGTAATTTTAAACCACCTAGCCAAGCCACGGATAGATGTTATCTGAACGTGAAAGTACTAGTAGTTCAAAGAGAAAGCAAGGCAGAAGAAAAAGATATATCAAGAAGGATTTACGGTTTGTGAAGAACAAAAGGAAAAGCGGAAGAATAAGTGAGTACATGCGATTGCGATACTGTAGGGATTCAAAATGGATGGTGTGGCAATACTATGCAATGCTATTGCATGAAAACTGGAAATGCATACTTATTGCGTGTAAGAAATTCAGCATTACACAGAAAGACCACAAAATATTTATATATACTATTTGCCGTATGTGCTGAATAAGTTGATTTACATACACCTACTCCAGACCAGACCACCTAAGTATAATAAATTTATCTTATAGTGATATTATGGAACGTAAATATATGTCTCATATCGCAAACGCTGTATCCTATAATATACAAAGTCTATTGTCACTTTTAGATACATTGTTGTGACTTTTGGTATAATTCGCTGAATACATTGTATTTATTTCTGAATGGAAACTTTTTCTACCCAAGCCAAGTGAAGTGAGCCTGTAATCTTTTGGAGGTAGCTTCGTATCTCCTGACATAGGTATGCACGAGAGGAGCATTTCAAAGATGTCATGGTGAAAACACTAGGTACGCACAAAAGCAGAAAAAAGGAAAACTTTAAGAAGCCATGGTCATGGCACTTACCTTATGTTATCGGTGCCCACTTGAGATATACTCGCATCACGACCCTTTTTTCAAAGAATGTGCTCTGGGTTACCTTTCTACGTTTATTGTACACATAGTATAACTTTGGAAGTTTATTTATTAAATTTTGAAGAGTAAAAGTAACTATCTAGTTAGGCTAATATTAACTATAAGTATAAATTCCTAGGTATATAGATATATACTGCATACCTGTATTCTTCTTTTAGGGTATACATAGTAAATGCGACTTATAGTATTTACTTTTTAGCAAAGTCAAACAAAAGCGTCATGCATACTTTGGTAAGGGTTTAGGATTTGGGAAGATATGGTATAGAAATATGTTAGGGAACCTTGCAATGTGTATTTAACAAAGAAGAGCAGAAAAGCAAAGGGAAGAAAAGAAAAGCTAAAGTTTTGCTGACAAGGCAAGTTGTTAAGTTGAAGCCAAAATTGACTACAAGAGTGGCCAAGCCAAAGAGGTACATACCAGTATTGTAGGAAAAAGTCCTCAGAACTCATACGGTGAAAGTACAAGAGTGCAAAGGTAACTAACCTGAAAGCTCTTGCTAAACAGTTAAACTACACTATACTTTTAGGTAATGGAACACCAACAGCACACACACATAGGGAAAGAATAAGGCCTATGCATAAAACCATACGGCAGTTTTACAGTTATGCATAACCGTTTGACTACTGACTAAGTAAGTTCCAGTCTCTCGTAGCCAGCAATAGTAATAGTAGTCAAAGAAGCTATTTACTTCATGTTACACGTCATGTATACCTACAGAACATGTTGTCGACATAGCTTGCGTGGGTTTCTATACTATACCTGGTCTTCTTGATAATCATAAAGGTACTATGTAATGGTAAAGTATGTAGTTTCTCAACTACCTTTCTTTTTCAACAGAACAATGTAAAATCCACATTACAAGTGTCAGATCTCCAGATAACTAAACTTTCAAAAAGTAACTAGGTACGGAGAAGTTTTTCAACTCTCAGTCGGGGCTTTTCCAAAAGAGCCAAGAATAGAGCGCTGCTACAGTTGACAAAGTCGGCAATGTGAAGATGAGGTGAGCTAACTGTGTATAACTATGTACATACAATGTAAGGAAAATGATACACACTTAAAGCATGGCTGAAAGAAGAAAAAGTTTAGTCTTTACACCAGCCGGGTTTAGCTTTACCTTCCAGCAACTTCTTCTGTAGGTATAAATAATGTGTTGCTATGCTGTATCGAGAAAGTACTCTTGTATACAGTAGAGGTGAAAGTTAGAAAAGGAAAACATAACATAATGTACAATGCCCACTAGATCATAAAATAACATAAGTGAAAGGGGATAAGCAAAATAAAATTGTTCAAAGTTACCCTTAATTTTTTGTTTTCTCGCCTGAAAATAAACTATTGCGTACACAGCTGAACCTTTCAAGTCAGATAAATTTGTAGGACTGTGTGATATGGTGCTTGAACTAGTTTGTGTCCACATTTAATTATTTTTATTTATTTTATGAGCGAATGACTATAAAATGCAAAACACAACCAAATTGCAAGATTGTTGTAATCTGATAATTTATAATTCATAATTAGAAGTGATAACACAAATCTCAGTCGGATTTATACTAAGCATCGGTTCTTAATTTCCTCTTGCAGAGCAAAGTATTTTAGGCATTCAATTTTTAGATTTTTAGCAAATGTTTAGAAACTATACATGGAAAATTTATGTTTGCAAATGCTTTGTTAGGTTTACCGGGATGTTACAGTTTAAAGTGATGTAGCGATGTAGTACGTTATGTAAACATGGATTCGGGCATTTTTAACTTTCGTATAATTTATGCTGGTGTTGTTGTAGCACATTGTGCTTATGGTGGGAAAATGAAGTCAGAAAGTATGTACAGTAAAGATGATGTAAGAAAAATGGAAAAGAAACAGTGTTGAGATGCTGTGTTAGTGGGTTGTTTCTGGGGATAAATAGAAAGAGGTTTCCATCAAGCAATATAGAATGTGCAGTATGTTAAAAAAGAGAGAAATGATAAGCGAAAAGGAGTTTGGCAATGGGACAGTATAGCTGAGTACTTTTAAGGAACGGAGAAGGAACTCAAGTCGGTAATCTTTCTTCTTTCTGGAAAGGCGGATAGTAGTGTAGTAATGTGGTCCATAATGCAGAATATGTATATAAAAGTAGTGTTGGAGTAGCGAAGGAGTAGCCAGGCAGGGTGAAGTGAGCCAAGTGAGCATATTGAAGTGAAATTGAAGTGAAGTGCAAAAAGAAGATTGAAGATGGGAAATGTTCGTAAAATGCGGATGCGGACACGTAAAACGATCTCATCGGAGTCAGAGCTCGTATCTTTGAATTGCATATTGCATTCGTTGGTTTCCTCCGGTTAGGCTCTCTTTGGTTTCCGTCAAGAGAGTCTGAAATAACCGCTATTGCTATTGTACAGGGATATATCGATATACACAGGAACGACAATGCTCTCACTCTTTTCTATCAAGTGTAAGTTTGATTTGAAGAAAGTTTGCAGTGTATAAAGCTAAAGACAAGAATAGAAAGAATGGAATAGCACACCGCACCTTATACGGATACTCTCAGTGCTTACGACGAGTTATCACAATGCATTGCTATCAAGCAAAAAAGGCCTTTGTGCCCTAAGAGGCATAAAGTGTTAACACTTCTTATAATGCATAATATATTTAGTATACTCTATATACTTAATGGTCCACATTTTTTCGCACGTTCGCTATACTCTATTTTATTGCACTACATAACATACTTTCATGTGCATCTATATCGCTACCCAAGAGCTACTTATTGTACTTATTACTTGATTTATAGCAGTAATAATAAATAGTGTAAATAAATTGTTCTGCTAAAAGTCGCAAACCTACCTGAATGATAACCTCACCTCATATGCTCTCCCAACTCCCGCTTCCATTGAAACTCAATATATTCCTACCCTTTTAAGTTCATGGCCTTAAAAGTCTTACTAACAAAATATCCACTCACACAAGAGGTACTACTATTTATTCCCATGTGAATTACTACCGCCTTAAGTACCAATATGCAGCGTATGCACATTTTCACTAAGTAATTTCCAATTTATCTAAAATCTTTTTAAACTCTCAGAACTGCATTTCCATTACGAAATAACTAACTATTCCCAGAATTAGACAATATATTTTAACTGTTATAAGGTTTTTCAACACACTTTTAGTATAATTAATCTGTGTATTCTAAAAGATAGTATTAAGGTTGAGAGCTGAGCGACATTTTGGAAACTGAAAAGCTATTAGTTAGCGTGGTAGTTAGTAAAGAGCGGATAACTCCAACATTAAAGAAGTATATGCAAAAGTGAAAATGTAGAAAGAATCTCCATTCCATAGGCAAAATTCTCAAGTGTTGAATTTTTGATTTATCGCCTGTGCTTTGAGAAAAAAGTAATTTAAAAAAGACAACAGTAGGAATCGAACTACATTGGTTCGATTCACACTGTTGGCTTTTTTTAACTACTTTTTTCTCAAAGCACAGGCGATAAATCAAAAATTCAACACTTAAGAATTTTGCCAATGGAATGGAGATTCTTTCTACATTTTCACTTTTGCATTTACTTATTTAATGTTGGAGTTATCCGCTTTTAAGAAAGTGAACTTTTTCCATGTTAACTTGCTTTGCAGTTTCCAAAATGGTGGTCACCTCTAAGCCTTAATACCATTTTCAAAAAAATAAATAATGGTGTTGAATTTATACTGATATTTTATTTATGCATTTTGATTTTGCGAGTTTTAGAATATTTTGGTGTTCTTTCTCAGGTTTAGGAAATAATGTAGGATAAAATGGAAATTATAGCTATAGTAGTGCCGAATAGTCTTTAAATGTAATTTGCAGCCTATAAAATATTCGTGAGACTTCTTTGTTTCATCAAATGAAAGCATCGTAATATGATTTAGTTGGAAATCCAATTCAATCATCGGGACTGGGAGTCTGTCTTTACTTTGCACTTGTAGTAACAAGGAGAGAAAGATGAGAGAAGACAGAGACGCAGGAGTTGCGAGAAGCACATCAATACTTCAGCGGTTGACATAAATTGAATTCAATCTTTGACACTCGGAGTGTGAGAGCGTGCAACAGTCGTTCTCTCTTATCTTCGTGGAATTAAGAAATGAGATTTTCTTTATTTAAGAGTGCAAACAATGGAAATTGTCGTAATGGTAAAAGACTAATATTAATTTTCACATTTGATTATTAAGTAGCGGTAGCTACTTTATAATTATGTCTGATCTGTCTGTCTGTGTGTGTGTTCGCGAAAAGATACTTTATGATGATGCCTGATCTGTCTGTCTGTTTGTGTGTTCGAGGGTCATGCCATGTCCATACCATGTCCATGTCCATAACCGCTACTTTTTTATGTGCATTTACAATGGTTTATTACATTCTGTCATCGTGTAAACTGCTTTTACAAAACTGCGACACAGGTTTCACTCGCAGTAGCAAGAATTGTGAGGGAGTGTCAGTCATATGTAATAATAATGATATAATTAAATACGGATCGGATACATACAGGGAAGGAAAGTGGCTGAAATCCATTGAGATTTCTTCCCCACATATTTGGTTTTGATGAAAAAATGTCAATCCTTGGCAGAAGAACAGCAGTGACAGTTAGTGAAGCAAATACACCCGCAAAAATGTTTTTGACATCTCCCTTCAGGAATTTGAATGAGTTCTATTCTTCGGTTTCAGTTTTCGGTTTCACTCTCGTTCGCAGAGTTGCATAAAGGCGAAACGTAATTCTTTCGACATCCTCAGCTAACTGTGAATTGTGCTTCCCCCCAATAATTCAATGAAATGCAAAGGAATGTAAAATAGTATGTTATACGGTACCTACCGTGTTATGAAAGTAAAAAGGCAATATTCATGGATTGTTATGTAAGGAAATTCAATTCTAGTAGGTTTTCGGAATAGCTAAGCATATTTAACAAAATGGAAAAATAGGAACGATATTTTCGATTTTGTAAAGCTACTACGCTACGTGTAAGTATGTATCTACTAAAGAAATGAAGGAAGGAAGACAGACATGCGACTAAAGCTTTCTACGTTGTGTGACGGTGGATCTTTACTGGTTGTTTGGCTTGGAAATAGTTTGGCAGCAGTGAAATGTAATGTTTGCTAGAAAACAGCTTAATGAAGGCTCTTTATTGAAACTGTGGTCTGGTGAGAGTATATGTTACTAAGGAATTGATAGAGAGATGCCATCAAGACTAAGGAAAACCAGCCAGCTCAGCATATGGAATTTATTATGTAGGGATAAGTAGTAAGTTTAAGTACAAGTAGCTACCTATGTGTGTTATGTTATATAATACGGAGTACACAGGGTTGGCCTTAAATAACACTCCGTAGGACACACGAATAAAGTTCGACTAAAGTTTGCGACAATGTAAATAATCATCTCTAATGTTTGGGAGCGTACATATATTACGGGGAATTTTTATCGCCGATTTTTGACCCCCACTCCCTTTGAGGACAATTTCGCAGTATTTAGCCATCTATCTTGTAGCATATTGTTTGAGGACATTTCTGGTACCCCCACCCCCTAATAAAGTGGTCCTTGTGGTATATTTTTTCTACTTTCGCCCATTAAGTTTTTTTGGGCTGCTTATTTATATTGTCGCACATTTTAGTCTGTTTGTCCTATGGAGCGTTACTTAGGGCCAACCCTGTAGGTACCAATACATAAGAAGACAGTTGGCCATAGAATGATAATCATACCATAACACATCTTCCCCGTAAAAGTATGCAATATGAAAGTTAGCGTGGTGGTGCAAGTAGAAAAGGAAGAAATGGGTCTAGTGAGGAGTTTAGTTCAATTCTGTCTATATAGCTCTCCTTATCTGTCTCGTTCTCATCGTGCACATGATATGTCTGCTGTGAATGAGAATTGAGGAACGTAATAGTGAATGGAAGTGCATATAAAATGATTTTATCCGACAACGTATTTTACTCTAGTCGACAGCTTACTATCTGTATTACTTCTCCAGTGAGTGACTGAGTGACTACGTACATCTTCCTTTAGGACTCATATCTTTGAATTACAGTTGGTTTTGGCCGAGGCATCCTCATTTCTTTTTATTATATGTATTACGTATGCGCTATTCCAAATCTCTTATTTTTTGGGTTGACTCGCTTCAATTGACGAAAACTTTTCTAGAGTACTATTGTCGTGTCGTCTGTCTGTGTACGCAAAAAAGATGCGACAGACGTTACACTCTATAGGTACACTCTACACCTAAATCCAAAACTTATGTGAGACAGAATGAGACAATACATTTATAGATTCAAATAATGTGCAAGAGGTAAGATACATATTGCTTTATTGCTTGCGTGGCTCTTTGTAATCTCTATATATACCAGAGGTACGTATACTATTTATAATTGTATCCAGTATACTGTAGGTAATTGCGGTTTTGTGGTTTCTGACTGGGTGGGTGACGATTTCATAGCTATGAATTACCACCAGCATAAGAAAAGAAAAGTAAAATGATGAAAGAACAAAATGTCGAACAGCTAAAACTAAATTAGATGGAAAACAGTCATACTTTTCCTATGACATTTTTCTACTATATTTTGATATGGGGCATGAGTATATGAAGAATATATTTAGTTATGGGACAAATGAAATGGATCAAATCTCCGTCTGCACTCGACTCCCCATTCAGTCTGTGAATATTCGCTTACATTTCGTGAGAATAACTCGGTCATAGTAAATCCGTCTTAAGAAAGGTATGGTATGTACTTAGGCACGTAAATTGCATCTGTGCAAATCTTCTTGATAGCATTACATGGTATATCCATAAAGAATTTCATCTTGGCGTGTCCTGTCTACTGTGTACAGAGAAGTATATTAAGTAAAAGTAAAATAGAAGTGGTATGCTAACAAAACTTGAGCTCAGCATGTCTGTTAAGGTATCGTTCAATTCTGGTTTCTACTTATAATAGGTTTGTGTAATATGTGTCCATAGCAGGTAATATTAGATATAGGTAGATAGTTTTTTAGCTTGACTGTGAATAAGCACGTTATGATAGCCGTACACACTACACACCTCACTTTCTTTTCTCCAGTATTCCTTAGAAGTGCAATTTTCTTCTTCTTCTTTTCCTATTTATATACAGATGCTTACTTACTGTGTATAAAGTGATGCTCTGCGTGTAAATGTATAATACTATTTGTAATACTAGTAATAACTCTCAGCGTGGGCCGGGCCACCCTTAGCCAGAACAACAAAAAAGATATACTTTATTCAGAAACCTATTCTTACATTGTTACATTACTTTAGTTGGGAGCATTGCATTTTGTAGCTACAGTGGATATTAGTTTTTCTTCAGAAAAAGAAATAGTGCAGTGTACAGAGACGGAAATTCGATTACTTACCACATTACTTACACAAGTTGGAGAGGAGCCTTTGCTTTCAATATAAATGGTTAACATACATAAATGTATGCCTACACCCATTCAAGTGGAATACACAGAAAACTCCCAGCTCCTTCTTTGTGTAACCACAAAGTAATTGAGTTGTTTGTTTATCGTTATTGGATTCAGATTTGAAACAGTGATTCTCGTCTGTCTTGTTATCTTTTGGGATGGGCTGGATCACTTGGCTTGGCTCGCTCCAAACTCCGTCTCCCTCTTTTCCTAAGCAACTCAGCAAATCCTTATGCACTGTCTTGTCTTGGATGTGTAACCTCCTTTTTTGATACGTTTTTGCATGCCAAATATAAATATTTACATTTTATTACTCTTTTTCATGTCGCTGTCGTTTTCAGAGCTCTGTGCATACCATAATACATCTAACTAGGCTTCCTCACGTGTCTAAGCACTATAGTTAAAGGAAGCCCATTGATAACTATAATTCCTCCAATCTTTACTGTGGTGGACAAAATGTGCTTTTTGTTAGCCAACTACCTGACAGATTTCATTCATGCACGAGGTTATGCATATTTTACATGTGTGCTTTACTCCGCAGGCTTAACGAATCTACTTAAGCCATTATCATTTCTAATAAAACATTCAATTGAGGAAAGTTCTTTGTCCAATTGAGTTGTCATCCATTTTGATCTGCTTCAATCTAGTCACGTTTTTATTCTCCTTATAGAAATGTCCGAAAACTATTTTTTAAATTTATCAATTATATTCCAGATATTCATATTTTCTGATATACTAATATTTTATGTCATTTATTTATTAGGTCGACGTACAGAATTCCGTAATACAATCCCTGTTAAATAAAGCCAAACGGTTGTAAATATCTAGGAAAGATAGTATGGCAGATCCATTATTTGCGCTCAAGCAGAATTTGGCGTTTCCATTACATTACTCATTGAAAAGACAAGACGACGTTATTACATAAAGTCACAGAAGGTCGTGAGGACACTAGTACTTAAATTGGCATTTCTCCTATGTATACGTTCGAGTAATAAAAAACTAAAGACATTCACCGCTGTTTTAGTACATTTAGTAGATATGGGGAAATGGATTCCATTTGAAATGCATGGTTACTTAAGTCTTCTCTTCGGCATCGTCATAATAATATCTTAGGTTTAGACTGTGTATATGTGCACGTGCTTAAATATTTATACGTGTAAGTTGCATACACAAGTTAGTATTATTTATGGAGGTATTGAATCTGTAAGCCTGGCCCGTAGTATTTGGTAGTGTATGCTGGATGGTTTTCTTTATTGAGGAGGTATGTAAGGAAAAGTTGTCAAGTTTGAGAATCTACGTATAGAAAAAGGAAAATGTAATATTGATGAAAGAACATTCATCACTGAAAGACGACTTGAGAAAGGAAAGTGTCAGTGTCCTATAACCCTTGAGTAAAGCCTGTATTTAAGCCCAGTTCTTCTAAATAGATAGTCGATACTATTGTGAGTGCTAGTCGTTTCTGTGCACCTTCTTTGTACTGTGGTCTTTTCTTTTATGTTAAAGTATGCGTGTTGACGTATCTAAGCATTTCCTTTTCCAAATACACAGAATAGAAGAATCAAACGATTTCCTATGAATACTACGTAGGTAGAAAAATGTACATTAAAACGCACATGCAAGGTAAAATGTCAGTAACTACTACAGAATATTTCACTGCTTTGTACAACGTGCACTATTACAGCTTTCTCACTTTGATGTATGTATTTTCTTTCCCTCCTCCTCCTCCTCTTCCCAAAATTGGTACAGGTATGTATAAAGTTACATTAAAAGTATAGTTACACATGTGTGACACTCACACTCAGACGTAGTGGCATAATCCTTTCGCTGTATAAAAATGATTTACTGGGTGAGCCACCTTGGATCACTTCTACTTACTTTTGCTTTATCATCGTTGACATAACTGTCTTGACATGTCTTTATAACCTAATGTCAACTATACATATAAATCTTAGACACAGATTTCAGCAAACCAACCTAGCGTGTTTAATAAAATATGCAAAGAAGGATGGCTAGGCTTCACTTAGCTTTACCTTCAACCAAACATATATCAGGCGGTATTATGAAAAGCTGTTAAGATACAAAAGGAGGAACCAGGAATACACTTCCTTTCAATTGAGGTATCTCTACCACACTTTCAACAATCTTTCTTTCAGTCCAAGTTCTTTCTTCTATCTCCCTTCAATGCAACCTACAATGCATACTGCAGTTCACAAGTTTAGTTATGTAAAATTGTAATTTGTAGTTTTCATTAATTGTCATTTCTAGAGAATCTAAAAATCTAAATCAATGTTCCAATATTTTTTTTAAAGCAGAAGAGAATTTATGATTTTTCCACTTTTTTTTGTTGAGACGTACTGAACCTTTTTAGAAGTGTGCAACCTGTTTAGAGTAGTAAAATATTAATTGCTACGCATATAAAAACATTTTTTGGCTAATAAACTTTAAATAAAATTATTTTGTTGCATGATACGTCACATTTTGCTATATCACATAGTTCTTAGATGAAGACAAGAAAGAGTTGTCAAGTTGTATTAAATATTAGAAAATTTGCAAACATTCTCTGAAAAAGGTAATATTAGGGGCAGTTACCAGTTGCCAATATTGGGAAATTGAATTGATAGGTCAGAAAACGTGTAAGCGTAAATCGGGACAGAGTTCCAATTTCTGTGAAATTGAATGTCGCTGGAAAAGTGTGTTTTCTTTACTGTGAGACTTTGGAGTAGCCGGGACTAGGTTTTGTATTCGGTTTGGCTTTCTTCACATACACTTGCATTACATCTTAACAACAGAGGAAGGAAAAGTAAAAGTAGGGGGAGAGAATGAGAATAGACGAATGCAAACTTTTGACGTTTGCAGAACCAATTTTCTTGTCTATCCATTTTGTTAGTACGTGTATGCATTTAGGTGCTATAAGGGTCGGCTATGTGAGATACTCTATTCTCATGAGTGAATTGAATCTTTGGTAGGACCGTACCTCTTGGTAGATTGATGGTGAATTGAAAGTGACTGAAAGATTCTTATAACTCTACTACTTTGGTCTAAAGTCAGTCAGTGAGTCGGTTTTGTGTACCGTAAGGATAGAGGAGCGGAAGTGTGGATAGATAAAAGGAGGCTGAGTTTACGTGTAGAGTGTAGACGTAAGTAAAAGAGCACAGTAAGTGAAATTGAAAAGGAGAGAAAGTAGGCAAACATTTCTGTAGTGTTGTAATAGTATAGTGCATGTACACATACAATGAAATACATGAAACTGCTAAACATGAAATGTTTTGCTCTCACTCTCCGTTCATGTTGACTTTTTCTTGTTTTCAATGAGCTTTTAGTTTTCTCGCAGATTTGACACGAGAGAAGTGTCAAAAGTTTGTGACAAAAAATTGTGTTGGCACGCTGGTCTGCTCTACTCCTGCAGTTCGCTTCGTTCTCCCAGCTTATCGACTCCTCAACAACCGGGATGTTAGACCTATTACTTTTTCTGTCTCAGATAGAATTTACACACTTTATTTGACTTGACTTTGCTTATGCGAGCTATTCCGCTCTGGGACTTCGTCTGTCATTCTTCGTTTGTGCTGTCTGACAGAATTGACTTAACTCAACCATTTTAGAGATGTGCCCATCCGGATAATTCCAAAAGGAAATTGTCGTGAATCAATCATTCGATATATGTACACACAAACACAGCAACCCTCAATTTTTCCAAGCAGTTTCCCTTTACTCAAACAACTTTCTCCTCTTTTTCGTTTCTCTACTAAATTAAATTCTCTTCAGGTAATTGGTTCCACTTTTGTAAATTCACTAGCACTCTAGTTTCGTCATACATTATTAGGATGTAGGTAGAGTAGTAGTTCCAACCAAAAATCTCGATTGTGTCTACATAAATTATAACTATATTGAATTTTTCCTAGTCTTCCAAATCAAAATTGAAAACAAGTGAAAGTTCTGTAAATACTGAGAGTTTTCTATCGATAAAATAAAGGATAACTTATTACAGATGTACATTGTAGTGTCACTTTTCTAAAACACAGAGTATACAATGACATGTGTTGGAGTATATAAAATAATTTATACAGGATATACTATTTTTACCTTTGAATCTACTCCACTCTCTCTTATGACTTGTGCGACTGCGAATTTTGAACTAATAATGTAGAAGCACACTTTAAAAGATGAAAATGCAGATTTCTCTGTGGAACAGTTGTCTTTTCTTCCCTGCTAAATCTGCTGTTCGAATAATGCACTTTATCTTGCCCTCTTATATTCTTCTGCCATACATACACATTTAGGAATGCAATGAAAACCAGTAGACAAATGCAAATATTTTTTTCTTTACAAATGTTGGTCATAATTAAAATTCCCTTTTCATGGAAATCATAATTCACAAAATAAATTCCCATTAAATTCCCAACCTGGAACAATACTGAAAAATTGTTTTTCATCCAATTAATCGTGAAAAATCTTTTTTCTAATTCATTGGTCATATTAAAAACCAGAGCAAGTTAAATGCCCAATTTGAATTATAGAGATTTCAAAATAATGAATGGTAAGATAAATATACAGATAAAAGCAGAAGCAGATCAATACATTGATAGTTCGATAGTGTCTAAATTTCTCCACACCTTGATAGAAATCACCAGTTAAACAATCGATATAGTACCTTCTAGAAGTTAATTCCAGTACTGACGAACGCTTCATTAATTAGATGTTAATTTTATAACTTAATGTTTACTGTCAAAGTAGATGGCTTTAGCGTGACCGTATTTGCTTACTAAGAGTAAAACTTTTGGAAAAGGTTATACAATGGATGCTTATTCCTATCGCTATTCTAGGGACACGTGTCCATATAGTTGTCCATTATAAGGACATGCCAGTATAGGAAAATGCAATAAAATGAAGTTGATGTTTGCACTTTGGGCTGTGTAAGTACTTACCACAAACGGGAACTACATGACTGAAGTATATAATATATGATTTAACATGGCACAACATATACAAAAGTATACAAATGTGGATTTTAAGTGACACTTGGACTTTGTTGGGATGAGGTCATTCCATTCCATTTCTTTCTCAATGGTCTGCTTTCCCATTTGAAAGTTACGGAAGAATATGCAATAAAGTTTGGGAAGTGCTGCTTTGATGCGGAAGAACATGAATGTGGCTGATGTACATTTGGCCATGTTAATTCTGTGATATCCTGCAAACTCACAAATGGTAGTCTGAAACTACAGTTACTCTCGTGCAAGTGTTGTAAAGGCTGCAGGGGGATATAAACAGTGAACTATTTTGAGGGGTAGAATAATATATGCAAAGTATAGTAGGAAGCTTAGAGACAACTACAAAGTTCTTGTTGAATTCAAAACATCATCAATAAACGTATTAGTTATTACCGCATTACCCTGAGTGTATGCAGTGTTCCTATTGTGTGATGTGATGATAATATTATCTATCTATCATCCAGCAAAAAAAGTTTCCTGTCCTTTATGGAGAATGTACTCCAAATTTTGTGGCAACAACATTTCACGAAACATCAATGAGTCTCACAACCTATGACCTACCTAGGTAATGATTTAATGGAAGACCTGCTAAAATAAATATTGGGTTAAAAATGTGCAATTAGTTCTAGAAAACTATAACATCAGAAACTAATTGAATTTCCAAAGACCCTTCTGTATAAAGTGCGTTTATATAACCTTTAACGTAAAAATTAATGAAATCTTATATGATATGGTTGTAAAACCTTTCTCGGTATTTATTGTGTTGCATCAACAAACTACAGGTTCACAAATGGGGATTTAAGTACCAGTTACTGCAGCATGAAAGGCCAAAGGCTATGCATTTCGATTCTGAGGGTGTATAGAGAAATATATCTACAAGATTCATTCTTTATCATAGTAAACTTCAACTTTAGTACTATATTTTTCGTTATATAGGTTTTATTAGGTATTTGCAATATTAAGTTAAGTTCAGAGAAACTGGAGAAACAACAGAGAGCGTAGCAGAATTAATAAAAGTGCAAATAAAAGTAATTCAACCGGTCAAGCTAGATCAGTTTGATTTGCTCTCACGCTTTTCTTTGCTAGATGATGACTAACTCGCGGTGTTTACTTAACAAAGTGTATTCAAGTGAGCGTTACTAACTATAATGCAGTAAAAGGTGACCGGAGGGAGTTCAATGATTTTATCCAATATTTTATGGAAGGTATTTGTACTTGTGCCAACGATAAATTAATGCAAAATAAACCTCGCAGCTCTAATCTATGCAGGATTTCGAAGTGACTAGAATTGATTAGTTGTTAGTCTACTATTTCTTTATTTACTGACTAGGACTAGACTAGGATTATTTATGTTATTTCACTTCCACTTCACTTATGGTGCAGTGTTTATTTTTCTTCTGCAGTTGCATTTTCGCCGTAAAGGTTTTAACATCTGAGAGATCCTTCTGAAAACCGTCTGAAATGAATTTCCTCGGAGCTGCTGTGTCATGTTTCGTTTTAGTAAATATCATTTCTGCTGCAGATGTTAAACTTTATACACCTGCACAAAACTTATTTTTCGTCGTATCTGCAAGGTGTGAACAAACGGTTCTATTTTTTCATTTATAAATTAAAAAGGAACAAATTACAAACCCAAAAATATTATAACTTATTACGGTAGATCATTAGGGTCAAATTTTACAATTAACTAATTATAGTGTAATTTGAATTAATAAACAGAAATTTGACATCGAAAGATATTAACTCGAAAGCGGATCCATTTGTAAAAGTATTTACTGGAAAACTGAGCAAAGGTGCTACAGCCCTAGCACAAGAAGAATTAGTTCTTCTTGGCAAATCAGAAACTCACATAGATGATTTAAATCCTGATTTTGTCAAAGTTTTCCAACTGCAATACTCTAAGGGAACTCAACAGGTAATTAAAAGTTTTGATAAAGAGCTTATATCTGGAAACTACTAAATAGTAAAAATCTTACACTGGCTATAACTATGGGATTGGTACCTATTGTTTGGTTTAGCAATTGTATTTTGAAGTACGAGACCATGACCCTCTAAACCCTGATGACACTCTAGGGGATGTATTTGTTAATGTGGACGAATATGTTGAGAAAGGTCAAGACTTAACAGTTCCTTTAAGCGAAGGAGGCACTTTAATAATAAAAAGAACTATTCCATTTTCTTTCAAACTTGCTGTGAGGTCGGATATTATATTGTTTTTATTTATTCTGAATATTAATTATGAATGTTAGATTACATTATTCAATTTTACTCCTAAATTGCTTCTAAAAGGGATATTCCTGCTTTTGATGAGATGGGAGGTTTAAGTGACCCATACGTGAAATGTTATTTTCGCGTGGGAAAAGAGGGCAACGATATAAAATTTTTCACCACCTCTACCATCAACAATATTGAAAGCGGAGGTTGGGACTTGCCGATCGAATTTCAAAACTACCAAAAGGGAACCGAGCAAGTTAGTCCTACTTAAAAAGACAAATATATTTATTTCCTAGTACTTTTTAACTCTTCTTTTCTGAGTAAAAGCAAGTTGTTTAATGGCTGGAATGTGCATAAACTTCTGGCGCATGAATATCGTATTCGTATAGGACAAATAAAAGTTTGAGAATTGTTATCTATGTGTATGTCTTTCAGTATTTCAACTTCAAAGTTCGAGATCATGATTCAATAACTTCTGATGATGATGTGGGTGATGCTTTAATGGCGGTGGATCCTTTCGTCGTAGCTAAGTCTACTGTGGAGCTTCCATTGCGTCCAGTGGACGAATTTGGGAATAAAACTGCAACTCTTATAGTTTCCTATTATAGTTAAACGAAATAGTGGGGTCCTATATGTAACTAATGTAACTTGTAGGAATACTTAAATTAAGCTGAGAAACTCGAAGAAAAATTATGTATTCTAAGGAAATGTTCCGTTTTCCTATCGCCTGTTATCTAAAGTTGTACTGAGCAAATACAAATGAACTAAATTTTTGCTTACTCCAGCAGACTTGTCTGAACTGAATTCGCCAACGGCTTGTATGTACGAATACGAATGCAATGATAAACTTAATGTGGTACATAAAATGACACTGCATCTTTTACAACTGAGTTTGTAAGTATTGTCAATTTATTATAGAGTTCCGTTGTGTTGTGTTGCATGTACTGGAATGGAAATAGTTTGTTTCTAAGTACTACTGATATAGCTACTGATATCAATATTAAAATAAGTATCTCTTTGCTATTTATATTTGGTCTAAATGCAATAAGTTGAAATTCGTTTTATATTGAAGTCTAAGACTAATACAGTGAGTATACGTATGTGGAAAACTTTGTTTTGGGAGCATCTTCCTATAAAAGTAAGTATAAAATAAAGTAGGAACTCGAAATACAATAATAAAGCATCTTTGCTATTAATGCACTAATGTAAAGGAAATCTAATATAAAGAAATAGAGAAAGAATGAATATGCGTTTCATGTAATCTTTGCTGAGTTTCCGTATAAATAAAGAACATTCAACTCAAAACGAGTCAAGTCATGTAAACGAAGGAATTTCTTAGTGAGCAAAAAATATGCAAATCACCCAGTAAAACTTTGTTAAGCTCAGTTCTCGTTTGGCAGGGTCAGCAACTTCATGCATATTTATGAGACTTCTACAGAAAACCGAATGCCTACTTCTCTGGTTCTTATAATGATACTCTTCTATATCTCGACTGGAACTTAAGTCTACTATGCGGATTTTTTAGTTCTCTCTAAACTCTAAGCGACCATGTTATACTATTTTAGACTCCGTACTCGTTTTCCATGGACTGGAGTCTAGAAGAGTCTAGACTCTGAATGAAAGTACAGTTTTGCATACAAACTCTTGTATTTTAAAGGTGAAGCAAGGAAAACTGTGAAAGACTTGGTATAACACTAAGTAAGCACACACTATTGTATTTATTTGGTTAAATGGTTAAATAATGATATAGGAAGAATAGCGTGTGAATAGAAAGGAGGCACACAATTGGTGATTGGCGATTTCATACATTTGTTGAATTGAACCTTGCGTTGTGTCACTTCTCGTGTTATTACTATTACACGAACAATTTTTAGGTTTCTATGTAGAGCAATGCAAGTGTAGATAAAAGCAATTTGGTAAATTATACATGGTAAATATATTATAGGTTACTTTTCTCCAAACTCCTCTTGCATCATTACTTAATAGCTCTCTGAGGCCGTTGAGCACGTAATATTTTTCATATTACACTAATATTGTAACATCTAGAGCGTTACAGCCATTACCATAAAGAAACTTCTTTTGTAGGTCACTGGAAATAACTTTCATTTCACACCTTACTAGTACGATCTAGAGGAATTTCAAATTAAGTCAAGTAAATGCAATGGAGAACTCTTCTCCAGCTTCTCCAGCCAGAGACTTATGTTAGACAAAGTGCGATTCCTTTATAAATAATCAAACTAAAGTTCTTTACTCATTATTACGTGTCCTTCGTAAAACCGTCATAATTTTAATTAGTTCTATTCTGGAATGTTAAGAAACAACACACCAATCCGTTATGGTACAATAAAATTAATAGTAGAATTGAATTAATTATTTAAATGAGTCGCAGGAACACGAACAGGTGTACCTTACACTTATTAAAGTAGATCATCTTACATTCAACGAATAGTATATGCATGGGGAGAACTTTAAACTTTGCTTAACTACCTTCAAATGCAAATAATATCCTTTGTGTAGGAATATCCTTAGAATATAGTTCATTAAACTACGATATAATAATGTCATTAAGGCTGCAATAAAACCCTGTTTAATTCCTGATGCTATTATCTTTATCTGTAAGTATAGTTAACTCGGTTATGGATTCACATGCAACCAAACTCAAATGTAGGTAAGCAAACAACCAAATAGAGAGAAAACCAGGACCACATTAGGGAATGCCTCAGGCTCAGCTACAACGACATTTTATGCAAACCTTATAAATTATGCATGCATATTCTCGCTATTCATTCCACTCCTGTAATGTGAGCTTTTCCTTTCATTTCTCCTCTCACTTGTTATATGTAAGCAAACTGGAATTATTTCCCTTTGCTTCCTCACAACTCAAAACCTACTACATAACCCCTTTTACTTTGTCATACGAGCAAACGAAGCATTCCTAGTTTCTCACCAACCATACTCACTTACAAGTCTTCAGAGGTCTTAAGTTTAATTTTGAATTACCCTTTGCTCTCAACTCATACTAATATAAATATAACTGACATAACAATGCCAAGTAAAACCAAACCAAACCAAACCACTAAATAATGTCTCAATTTCATTTCTATAATTTCAACTATATAGTGTAAACTATATAGTACACTAAGGTTCTCATATCCCATAGACATAAATAACTCAATCAAATTCAAGATATTAAACTAATGCAATTCTTCATACCGTACAGTCAAAAGTAAACAGTTCATTCCAATTCCTGTTCTTGTAGGCGCATACGAATATTATTTGTATATGGCTAAGTGACAAAATCCTGTTTAGATAATATAAAATAAATAGTAGGTATATTCGCTGAGAATTGCAATGATGATAAAGAAGAGAGAGAGGAGTCATGTACTATCTAATCTGCTTTAGTTGTGCAATTTAGTGTAGTGCACGTACAACTATATATTATATACTATATAGTCCTGGTCTGGTTGTTAGGTAGTTGTGTCGACAAAAGGATTAGCAAGCGGATTATAATTCGCAAGGCAAACTGAAAGTGAAATGAAGTATTAAAGGAAAGGAAGACAATGGGCTAGTTCAAAGAGAAACATAAATCAAATCTTTGCGTCTGTTCTTGATTCTCTATATTTTCCCTGAATTTTAATCTAGTCATTGTATTACTTTCGCCAATTTGTCAATTAGAGGGATAATTCCATTAAATTATTGCAGTAGTGACAATGAGAGTTAAGATTTTCAAATGCGCTGCTTCTGTTCCCGTCCCTAGGCTTATATTACTTCCTGGCAAATGAAACGTATTGTTAGATGCATTACACTGTTTTCCTATACCTACCAACTTTGCACTATAAATAAGTAAAATATAATTTCATTCGTAATGGATACTATTTACCTTCTATATATAAACATTCTGTAACTCTACTAGTCTTAAAGTCTTAGTATTTGTATACTGTACAGACTAACGTAGGAATTAGAGTGCAAACTGAGAAGTCAAGACAAGTCGACACGAGTCAAACATTCTAGCCTAGTAGGCAATCAGAGCAGGGGTATTTGTTGTTGTTGTTCTTCTTAGGCTTTTGAATTATGGATCAAGGAGAAAATTTGACTATCATGACTTCCACATTAATCACTGCCGTGCGTTCACTTTTACTCCTGTTAGATTCCCTCCTATATTCTCGTCAGCGGTGGCTCACCCGTTGTTTCGACATGTTCACCCATTCTATTCCAAACGGTTACGTTCCTTTACTTTACTTACATGCTTACCATCAATTCACACTCAAATTTAATACAATCGAGAACACCAACTAAACAGGCGTCAGCTGCAATTGTTTTTCTCATTATGATTACTAAATATATTTGTAACTACGCCTCCTCAGCCGTAACAAAATCTGTTCAGTGGATTGGATTCATCCTTAATTTTAAGGATTTTGTAGTATTATAGACCTACAAATTCAAAGATAACCTACGTAAACGAAATATGCTCAAACTATTTAGTATAGTATGTTTCTGCAATGTAAAGTTCTCTAATAATATGATGGTTTTCCTCCATACATGATTATAAAAGGTACAAAAAATTATAATGAAAGAATTTTGCTCCATTATTTGCTAGAATGAACAAAGAGATCTAAATAGAAAATCGGATCACGTCTAAAATAGGAGATTAAACTCTTATAGCATTTTCCTATCAAACAATCTTCGCAATTTAAATGCTTACTACTGTATTATTTTCAAATGATGTAAATACTAACAAAGGAAATAACAAAATCAAATGTATTTTGTGTTTCTGAACTAAATATATAATCTATACGTCTATACATTTTAGGTAGCGTGATAAATATGTTGCGAATTCTTTGTGCAGATAAATGGCACATTTTGATCACTTTGATTACAAAATATCTAAAGTTATATATATACTTAGGTAACTGTTTATAGATGTTTGCTAGAAACGATGGCATAAATAGATATTGTTTGTATTTGGAAGAGCGTATATAAAGTTGATTTGTAAAAGAGGTACATTTTGAGATATGAAGTGTATAGGATGAGTGAAGTACGTAAGGACCTATTTTGTAAATGAATTGAAGGAGAAAACAACAAAGTATATAAATGATGTGTCTATTCTACTTTTCTACATCCGTCCGCGTCCGTGGCTGGTGAAGTCAGGCATGACAAGACTAGTTTGTAAATTCGATTTTCTTAAATGAGATGCAAGGAAGGAGGTTGGAGAAAGGAGTCGAATTGAATATCGAGCGAAATGAATGCAGATGAAAGAATAGAATCGTCTGTTACTTACGAAATGCTTGTGAGGACAACAAAATTGAATATCGAATTCTATGATAAAATACTTACCTACATTACATGTACATAATACTAAAAGTTTTCCTTCCTTTATTCTCCGCGCACAATAAACTACTTGTAGGTATATGTCTTTTCCTCTGTGAACACAAGTTCTTACTTAGTTACTAAAAGCGTGTTCTCTATATATTTGCATTAATATATTCCATTACCAGTATTGGAAATTCAATCGACTGCAATGTCGCAATGGGCCATATTTCGTACTTTTCCATTTTCCACTTTCACGAGCACACTATTATCTTCATTCTTCACTTTACAAGTTTCTCTTTTGTTTTACTTTCCCAATAGAACATACGTCCATTTAATTTGCCTAAAATAATAAAGTTTTAATGTAGTACAACAGGTAGTTTACTTTAACCTCCTCTTTATTAGTTAATTAAAATCTGCTGTTAGACTTAAAATTCATAAAGTTTTTGGAGAAAGAAGTGAATTTTTATTTAATTGTATATTAGGTACGATATTCATGAACAATAATGACAACTATACACCTTATTCGGAATTGAAACAGGTGCTGTACCATATTTTGATTGAATATTTCCCTTAAATTAGTATTTTGCAATATCTAAACCGGTTTGTATCGACTTTTGGCTGTTTTCCCTATCTGCAGCTTTGAGATTTTAGTTAGGCTTAAGTTAAGACTAGGCTTTGTGCTAGGAAGATGCGAATTGTATTTTTCTGCGATAATATGCATATTGTAGTTGATAAATTGTGAAGTAGGTGCTATTTAGTGCTTGAGTATTTGAAGAAGAAATTGTTTGAAGAGCTAGAGTCGACAGGAAAGCAAATTAGGGGTTTTATGCTCGGCTGTTTGTTTTCAATTTTATACCTGAATCCTGAGTGAGACGGGAAATCTGGAACCTTAAGATTAGGTTTGCCAATATATTCAGAATTGTATAACAGATGACTGCTGTAATACGAAGGAACTAGCACATTATTTAAATATATGCACACTAGAAGATTAGATAAATGGTTCTGGTGTTTTCGTTGGTGTTGAGGCAATTCAGAGACTAGTTTGTGAATAGAATTGGTACAAATGATGTGAAGTGAAGGGAGAGGAAAGGAAAGCGAAATACCACATCCCTCTTTATACGTAGGGACATTAACTTTGATTTTCAGTGACTTAGTTAGTTGAATTTATCGCAGAGAGTAAATATATTGTCTTAGTGCCTATAATAATGGTTATATGAGTATGTAGTGCGTATAAGCATAAGCAAGTGGTGGAATTCTGTAGTTGACTAACAATAAGTTAAATAGACTTGGAGAAAAAGCGACTAGACTAGAACATAACACACATTCGACTACAGTAGCAAAGGAAGACAGGGGATTAACTGGGAATTTTCTTTATGACCAACCGTAGAAAGAGAAAATGTCAAATTAGATTTCTTATCGATTCTGGAGAATTACTGAGTTACTGGGAGTGTATGCGTATGTGCTTTCTCCAAGCGACTGGAACAATGCATTGAGATGGAGCTAAAGTTAATTATTTCTAGTCTCTTTTCTCGCTTCGACACGGAGTAATGAAGGCGAGGCGAGAGACACTTAATAACTAACAAGAACATGAATTAGAAATTGGAACTCATATGTGGACTACATAAAACTCATTCTATTTGTATTTCATTGTGTTTCTATTCTCCGCTCTCTCTTCTTTCCTAGTTCGTTGGTACTGGAGAATTCCCTCCAGTTCTGTTCTATATTTATTTCTGCTCTTCAAACTCTATACACCTCCTCGTACTCTAGTAACAATAAGCTCACTGTACTTTCCTACGCGATGTGTACTTTAGATACAATGCAAGTTTGTTGCGAGAAATAGAAAATTCACAGCAGAACTAACCAAACTTCTATGTTCTAGCTTATTGTTAACTATTTTCACAGATACAGTGTATTTTCTTTCCGTGCACTGGCTGGATATCGTATTGGGAAGATATATACAGATAGTAGAGTTTGAGAACCTTTTTTTTACTTTTCACTAACAAGCCTATCATGCACTAACATGCTCATGGAGCCGAATTAAACTAACTAGCGATGTGTCAAATTTACTCCGAGAATTGCAACATAGCAACATTTGTCAAAAAAATTTAAGTTACGTTCCCAGCAAAAGCTTTTATAGACAATTCTGTTCTCCGAGGACGAGACCTAATTATTTCCTCTATTCTCTCTTCATGAATTCTGACTTTGGGATGAATTCACATATTGTTTTCTATTGTTCTTTCTTTCCCGGAATTGTTTTTCACTTAACTTCCCTTGACAAATCATCGAGACATCTGCAGTTTCAGTCCTTTACTTAATTTCGAGATTATTCTTGGAAATTATTGTAGGAGTAGGTGTCGATACATGCTTTCCAAGGATTTCCAGTAATTGACTCTTTCCAGATTAATTAGAAACTCTATAACTCCAAATTAAACCCCTCACGGATAAAATGATATCAAACATAAACAATTGAATTGAAACAATTTTGCAAGAAACCGGCGTTCAAAGAAAATCTAGTTATTAATATTAAAAGAAATAATACATTATTGCTTAAATATTTCTTGGGACAATGTAAATGGACAATCTTAAAATAATTCTCAAAATCCAAACTATTGGGAAAAATTTTCGTACCGACATAGTGGATCACACCAAATGCTAACAAAGGATTTGAATTTTGCGAATTCAACTTGGAATTTCATAAATTGCATTATCAAAAGTATATTTATATTTGGATTGCATTTGTTGGCTTATCGAAACACGACTTTCCAATGAAACTTTGTTTTTTGTTTTATTTTGTTTTTCTTGGGCAACTTTTGATGACCGAAAATTAGTTTTAGCGAGCCAGAGGCTCACTTATGGAACCGTGTTGTCTGTCCGTATGTACGTACGTATGTACGTACGTATGTACGTACGTATGTACGTACGTATGTGAACACCATAACTCTTGAAGGCATTGACCGATTTGGATGAAACCTCGGATTTGGACTTATCTCGACCTAGTTAGGAACCCTATTTAAAATGGGTGTGGTCACCCCACCCCTTTCGAAGAAAACGCGCGCTCACTTTATAAGCAATAAGATATGAAAATGGGGTTTTGGGTACTAAAATATCTTACAGCGCTTCTAGTAGTTTGTTAGCGGGATAGTAAAAAATATTTTACACCGCTTCCACTTTATAAGCAATAAGATATTCAAATAGGGTTTTTGGGTACTAAAACATCTTACACCGCTTCTAGTAGTTTGTTAGCGGGATAGTAAAAAATGTTTTACACCGCTTCCACTTTATAAGCAATAAGATACTCCTTTTAGGTGTAAATGTGGTTTTTGGGTGTGACCACTTTTGAGAAGCGGTATACACACTTTTTGGATGTCTTTTACTATATGAAGCGGTAAGCTAACTTTTTGGATGTTTCCCACTTTATGAAGCGGTAAGCTAAATTTTTGGATGTTTCCCACTTTATGAAGCGGTAAGCAAACTTTTTGGGTGTTTCCCACTTTATGAAGCGGTAAGCTAACTTGTTGGGTATTTCCCACCTTATGAAGCGATAAGCTAACTTTTTGGGTGTTTCCCACTTTATGAAGCAGTAAGCTAACTTTTTGGATGATATTGGAAGCATTAATTATTTATATGACAACCATTTAATTTAGGCTCAGTTTCTGTAAAGAGATAATTAATTCCCTTTAACCCTCTGGCTCGCTTTATGTTACGGCTTGGCGATGTTTTTATCTTTGGGTGTGTTAAAACATTTAGTAATGGAAATGTCTGTAAATGTCAGCTAAATTAACCTGAAGATAGGTTTGTTTATCTGATGTGGACAAATACGTGCGTCAAACATTGATAAATAGAATTCTGCGAAGTAATGGTATAGGTACCTAAAAATACACTAGCGTTGCTAAAAATAGAAGATAAATATTATACGCAGTGTTTGTGTGGAGGGAAGTTATCTAGAGTTTTGGTTTGGAAGGCAGAGCGAATTTATCATTGGATGACAGTCATAGTTTGAGTATAATAAACTCATCTTTAAGTTGCTTTGCCCTTTTGCTATTTGCTTAATGTTGTAAGTTGCTATCCGTGTGTGGCCCCAACAACCTCATGATATAATGGAGTGGAGAGAAAGCACACGAGAACAATGTTGAGTCGACTACATTAGTAACTCTATCTTTCTCTTGTCTCGAAAGTCTTTCGTTGATAAAGAGAGAAAAAAGATGAATCTCTACTCTTTTTGTTCATCTGCATATTGTATTTTATTAAAGATAGCTCCTGTGCTTTAGTTGGCTCAACTCCTGTGTGCTCTCTCTTTCCTTATTTCATATGCAACTCTTATCAAGATTTATTGTTTGACATTTCCTTTTCCTTTGTAGACTCTTACTACTTAAATTATCTCTCTAGTAAGAATGTACCTACATAAATAAGCTATAATATTATATACATGCGTACTATAACACGTACGAGATATGTAAATGTTGTGTATTGTTGTAAAATACATTACTTTACATAGCTCTTTTTGAAAAATGCAACTATAGCATAATACCAAGCAATATTACACATGTCTATGTATATTTATACATACAGATAAGTATAGAGACACTCGAAAAAGAAAAGAGTGCGTCCAATTCAGTATAATAAAGCCACCTTTCCTCTGTGTACGCATCTATTAAACTTCATGCTAGTTCATTTCCCTTTTCCTCCGAACAAATAAATGTATGTACCATATAACAGAAATAAATTATACTGATAAGCCTTCCACATGATACATGCATGCAGAAATTCGGCTCAAATTTGTTCTTCCTCAGCATAGCTACTTCAACTCTGCATTACGCTATTGTAGTGCCATGTATTTCTAAGTAGACGACTATCCCAAAGGAATACATGAGAAATAGACATAAGACAGACAGACGTCTCAGTTGACTGAATGAAATTCTGTGTTACACACTAGAATGTACTATGCTACGTAAATCTCAATGTTATTACGCGCAAATATTATCCTATCTCAACATACATTCACATATAGTAACTTTCGCAATATTTGTTACAGATAAAACATATTCCGCCCCAGTGTATTTATCCTAGGCCGTTTTGAGTATAAAATATGTAAATACGGATATTACCTATCTTTATGTAATCCACAACCAAAAATTTTGTTTCTATCATTTTCGAAATCAAGTTTACGTGATAAGTACTATAAAAATAGAAAATTTAGGTATTTTTCTTACAAACCAGCGCCAGGTTGTGTAAATCAGGTATCGAAACAAATCCAGTACCTTTAATAGGTATACGTACTAATTGAAAAGTTTAAGAGAATAGGAATTTATGGGTTTACATTAGTTGTATGCAGAAAATATTACTAGATATGGTATATGAGATATCTGCTGAGAGATATGTTGTAGTATTTACTGTCTAGAAATGGGAAATGTATTTATCAGCTTTGTGTGACATGTCACTAGATACGTCCTATGGATTGGTTTAGTTTAAGTACGTTTCACTCTCTACATATTGAAAAGCTTAGCAATTCTCTATAAAATAGGTTTTCTGGACTGATGCATGACAAGCTGAGACTGAATCTAAGTAGAAGTATATCCGATTGTGATTTTATGGAGACACTGTAAAATTTTACGAGTTGTTTCATCTCGTCGTAGAATGAGAATCGTAAATGGACTTTATGCGGTTTTCGCCGTAAAAATCTGACCCGATATTCGATCATGTGGCTGAATAAAAGAAATTATGTCAGTCCCTACAGAGATAAAATTTCTTTTAACTGTCTCTACTTTCACCTTTTGATTCGAAGGAGAATTGAATAGAGGAAATTGCTCAAAGGACATTACTACGTTGAGGGAAACCACAAAATATGTCGTGCAATGAATAAATACAATAAAATGAAACTTTCATTAGTGACTGGAGCAGAAACGGAGATGGAATAGACAAGGCATTCATTGTATTGTGCAGATAACAACTAAAAGGCTTAAGAATATTCAAAAATATGGAAACTATGAACTATTCATGAGGAAAACATTCAGAAAGTTGCACTGCAGTAGTGGTTGGACTTAACTCTATCGAGTTATAAGAGAATAGATATTGAATTTCTTCTCTATACACAAATAAATACTTATAAAGTTTACTTTATTGTTTATATACTCGCTGCAATTAACAAATGAAAGACGTTCCCTAGTACTTCTCTCCAGAAGAGTTAAATATTACTTTCACTTCGGGTTTGGTTCGTGTTCTGTTCTGTGTTTATCGTTAGGAACGTAACTTTTATACTAATACTACCTATTACTAGGAAATATAAGGAAGAGCAAGTTTGAATTTGAGGAAATCTCTTTAAGCTTACTACAAAGACCGTTTTGTTCTTATTTGACAGCTGAAGCTATTTCCTTGGAAGAGAATGGTCCACGATTTCTGGAGGAATGGCCCTCATTATACTCGTACAGTAGTAGAGTCGGGGGGAAAATCTTGTGTCGAGCTCACGGGCAACCCAAACCTACTACCCAATGGGTTACCAATGATTTCTTCCCCGTCAGTAATATCTCTTCGGTTCGTGAGGTAAGTTATGTACTTCTCTCTAACAAATTGCAGAATTTATTATGTCTACATCTTAAATACTTAGTCACTTCTCATTTTACAGTTGTTCTCCGTTTTAACAGAAAACTTTTCTCTGTTCTGCAATAAACTTGCAAAGTTCGATTCCTTTTTAACATTATGGTAGTATAACATTAAAATGCATTTAAACAATATTCTATAGATTCAAATTCTCAATGCTTGCCTGTTATGAAACTTCCGATAAATTTTTTAGTATTGTTTAGTGGATAATAAAGGTACAGTTAAAATGCAGTTCAAGCAATTGTACCTGTAACGGATAAGAATGCATATATTTATCTGAAATTTATCTCTCTAGTCTTTTCTGTCCCAACAAATGGAAAATAATGTCTTGTGTTTGGTTATAGTTACTTATTGCAGTCATTAGTTCTGCATTTCATGTACTAGGGAGATATCTCACTTTCTCATTTATTTATTTACTTGATCTTCCTTTGCTTTGCTACATAATAAGAACAATGAAGTGTATTTGAATCTATTTACGCTTAAAGAATCTCTGTCCTTGTATTGTAAAGGGTGGAATGGAAATAATAGCAAACCAAGAAAGAGAAATTGTTAAGAAACGGAATCTACATAATAGAAACGGAATAGAACACAAATCGTCTGTACTACTTAAATCTGTTATTTCTATG
Source organism: Yoshiicerus persimilis (assembly GCA_020352615.2). Taxonomy (NCBI): domain Eukaryota; kingdom Metazoa; phylum Arthropoda; class Collembola; order Entomobryomorpha; family Tomoceridae; genus Yoshiicerus; species Yoshiicerus persimilis. The sequence goes on along the minus strand of CM036944.2, from coordinate 19,270,040 downwards.
GGTATACTTAGTGAAACGGTTTACAGAACAGAGTAGGAGTATTATTTACAAGTTTAACTTCTCCATTAACATAGGAGATGTCACAATCCTTACGCACAGTTGTAAAGCAAGGGAACTTGATTACGTAGTATTGTAGTATCTAAATTGTACTATAGAGGCATTTGCAATAATATGTATAGATAAGAAATATAGTAAAGGTTTACAAGAGTACAATAGAAATAGTTCATCCGTTCCTGTTTTCGTAATATTATAATACGAACGAGTAGGTTGAAGATATTGAATGGGACATGAAGTGAGAACGAGGCTGAGATAAAACGTTGGTTGTTCTTGTTCGTTCGGTTTGGTTGTGAGAATAAATTCAATGGGAACTGGCAGATAGACTGAGAAGGGAGAACAGAAGACGACAACACTAAAATAGAGTAGGAGTCGGAGGAAGCAGGGAAATACACACAGAGTACAGACATTTGGTTTGGTTCGTACTACAAAGGAAGTTCGATTCGAATCATTCGGGGAGTAATGCTTCTAGCCACAGAGAGAATTCAGAAGAAGACGATTTCATGAATTATTCTTAGTGGTCACGACCACATCAACCGGATCTCTCGGTTTTGCTCTTTTCAAATAAAATGGGAAACTTGGGTTCGCTGACCTTTTAAATTTATATCGCTCGATTAAACACTTGCTTTCCTAACTCCAACTCCACTTTTCCTCATGTCTATAACATTTCTTTCTAGGTCTTCTCAATACCTAAATAGTTCCTGCCTCAGATTAATATTTCATATTTCGGAGGTATTCTCACAATAGAACAAAATAGATATATGCATTATTATATTCATAACCTCATAACTCAAAAAATATCACATATTATTAATTTACTCATTGTTTTGATAGATTCATAAATACTGTCATTGTCCTAATTGATTTGGTACCTCTAAAAATACATTTCTGGTATTTTAGGTATTAAAAGTTTACATATTTCGGCGATTTAAAAAAAATTTGCATTTACCCAAATTTTTGCTTGTTACACTTCAATAGATTTAGATAAATAATTTAATATGGGTAAAGTGTACCTATATAAGAATAATTACGCCTGGTGTAAAATACTGGTAAGGTGTTTGAAGAGTAGCGTGATGAAAGCGTATAGGTAGTTTTTGGGTATAGGAATGAAAAATAATTTTTGGTTGGCTCAACAGGTCGATGAAGAGGGGAATCTGTTGTTCAGCCCATTCGAGCCTGAGAAATACCGAGCTGAAGTTCATGCAACGAGTTATCGTTGTCGAGCTAGCAATCCTATAGGAAGCATCATCAGTCCTGAAATTCGAATGCGGGCCGGTAATTACTTAAAGCATTAATTACGGTTGAACTTGTAATTAACGTCTTCCTTACATTACTTACTGTCATTAGAGCGACAATCAGCTAACGGTCTATTCATAATAAATAAACACGAGAAGGAGCGTAATGGTTGCAGAATACACAAATTATGTTATTAAGAGAATATATTTGACTGTAAAAGCCGATTGACATGACAGAGTTGACGTAACGTGTAATATGATGAACCAATTTGAATGAAATTAAATGTGTAATTGTATTACGCAGTGTTTATTACGTTTTGGAGAATGTAGAAACGGAGTTACACCCATATACATTAAGTATTAAAGAAAGAGGTAGCTATTACGTAGAGAAAAGGAAAATGGAAAGGAAATACTTTCACCATACTCCTAATGCTAATATAATTTTGACTTGACTATATGTATGTATTATTATTTTCCAGTTTCTGACACGGCCTATGAAATCGAGAATCGGGACGTAAACATCCTTAGGGGAAACATTGCCGTATTACGGTATGATTTATTATGTTAAATTTCCCGTGCAAGCTAAACCTACTAAAGTGCATTCCCTACTTTTTTTAATGAAAAGATGTCACAGAATTTTCTCTCTTTTCCACATTGTACTACAATTTTCCTCATAACATGAACATTTTAACGTGTCTGTACCAAAAAGCATAATGACTACATACAAAACTCATCTCTATAATAAAGGCGAACATTTTTCTCTGACTTTTACTTTTTACTTTTACCATGTACTAGAATTCGTTATAGTTTGTTGGGTAAAGAAAGAGTATAATTAGGAATGTAATGTAAGGTACTTTTAAACTGATCCAGAGAATTCTAGGATTCTGTGTTTACAGTTTAGAAGAGTAAACGAGAAACTAGGTTTAATTGAAGGAAAATGTGAAAAACAAGTTTATAGGTTGTATTATGAGTTTAGAAAAATATTCTAGTAAATGTTGGGTTTACCATTGCAAATATTTGCGAGAGGAGATATTTTCGACTTAGGGCATCATAAATGTAATGCATTAGTACTGCGAGTAAATATAAATACGTATAACAATGAGTATGGTATATAGCCATAGTGTTCCAGGGGGAAAATTCCTTGAGTTTCTTCCTCCACCTAATAATCGATTGCACTTTTCTTTTTTGCCTCTTTGTGATTGTGGCACTTTGAAAGTATTTGTTCTCATTTCGTCCATTCTTTTATTCAACTGCAGTGCAGCTTTCAAGACAAACTCTCAGTAACTATGTAGAGATTGTGGAAACTTAAAACTACTACATTACATTAGATCCATATCTAAAGGCGACCTACTATTAGTATACTATCAGAGCTACAACACAATGCACTTCTGAGAATCTGTGTATATTTCTGTATATAATAGATCAGTATAGACGTATATAGACTCGGTTGTAGTTATTTCTTTGATGTTTAGAATTTCATTTAATTTTAGCTCACTAGGGATGAATTTCACTGACTTTTCTTGCTAGTAGAATCAAGAGCAGATCCAGTTGTCTGGTCTTGCTAGAATTCGATCCAAAACATTGTACATTGCAATAGTATGAAATAGAACATAAATACTACTTACAGAGTACAGTGCATGGATCTAAGGGAACAGAGATTACATTACAACCGGGAGAAAGCAAATGCTTCTTGTCTGGATGCATTACTTCTGCTTTAGGTACACTACACTGCATTACTATATTGGATTATATTCTTACAACACAATAGCTAAACGAAATACAATACAATAAGGATACTCCTACAACTTCTCAGTTTAGATATACAGCGAGGTTCTAAAGATCCGCAGCATAGGGCATGTGGACCTAAAATTTGCGACATGCTTCTAATTCATATATACATATATTTACCCGCTCATATATTACATGTGGAGACTTTAGTACACCGTGACGTATGCTGCGGAACTTTAGAACCTCGCTGTAATACTATAACGCACGGTGTAGAAAGATTTCCCTGAAAAACCAATAGGAAGTAGATATTGTAGTACATGTGCTAACTACCATGTGAAGTTTATATTTAGTCTGTAGGTATCTACTTACATTAAGTACCTAGAGTTACACAACATAACCCTAAGGGGGTAAACGTATCTATTGTAGTTATCGTTAGAATGGTACACAGAAACCAAACCAAGTTCTTCAGTTAACGGTTTGGTTTGGCCAAGAAAAGGCAAAAGAAAGAAATGGGAAATGAATAAAGTGGAATGAAACGAAATGAAAATGGGTCTAATGGATTTCTTTCTTGTGTCTGGTTTCCTTTTGTCTTGTCTGACGAATAGCTGCACAGTGCCTGAACAATTGAGAGACTTTGTCTCCGTCACATCATGGGTTCAAGACTCCACTGTTAATATCTATCCTAACTTTCAGACGGGTAATTTTAATCTACACACTTCTCTTCCGACCCCAACTCTCCTTTTCAGCTTTCTCACCTTCACGTCTAACTTTCCTTTATATGAATTCATTTTCTAATTCAATTTAAACTTACTCCCTCAACTTTCTCATTACCACATCAATATTCTCAACTCTATAAGGATCCTAATTCTTTCCTTCTTTCTTCCAGGGAAGTATTCTATGCTGCCAAATGGAGATTTGTACGTTTTGAATGTTGATGCTTCTGATGGGTATAAAACCTTTGCGTGCCGAACTTCTCATAAGCTTACCAATGAGGCCAAAACTAGTCAATCCTCCAGAATTATTGTCAAAGGTATGGTTAACATTTATTATCATTTTTTTAACATAGGAAAATACTTTATAGCTAGCTTTGCTCTGTCTGTCTGTCTGTATGTGTAACAACTCGGGACGGAAATTGATGTATAATTCGTTCTAACATTTTTAATGAGCTCTCCTAAGTTCCTAAGGGACATCTACCACAATGTATCAACCGATTAATCCAGTTACAACATTACATTTAATATTTCTGAAATACTAATGCCGTGACTGTCAATGATCTAATAATTGTTTGTTGATAGTATAATAATTATTGTACTTGCAGAAATATTTCTTGGCGTAATTATAAACATTAACTTATATTTTAGATACAGTTTATCCGTATTAGTTAGTTTATTAACCGTACTGAAGTTATCAAATATCAAAGTGGTAGTATTTAAAGCACAGATAGATAAGTAATTAGTAAAAGTCCTTAGGAATTTGTTAACTATGTGATTTACTCCGAATCTTTTGTGTGACTTGGTTAAATTGAAGATTAGAAAGCGAATCTAGGGTATGTTGATGGGAATGTAGAAAGGTTTAGGAAAAGGGAAACCTCAGTTGAGAGATTCTTTAGGTTCTGGTTTCTATTTTGGGTGGAATGATTGGGATCGGACTGCTCTTCAGAAAAGAAGTATCAGTGGAAACGTAAAATATATTGTTAATCTATTGGTAAAGCTTATAATTTCTTTTGTAGCTTTTCTCGCTGTTGTAATGAGAGACTTCTGGAGTCTCATTTTAGTTGAACAGGGTTTCCACTCACTATCTCACCATCACTTTTGGCAGTTAGTTAGTTTTCTGTCATACGGAAAAAGAAAAGACTTACTGTAAAGGGACTTTTCTTTCTCTGCCACTAAAAGCATGTTGCATCACTTTTACGCACAATACACTTAAATAACGTATAGGAGACAGATCAGAGATCTATAGGTTTCCTGTGTTGTGTTTGTGTCTACTAGATACGTATCTGCTCACACAGGGAAACTCATATGTGTTGTTTTGCTATCTACACTAATCTTCCGTTTTTTTCTTCTCACATCCCACTCTTCTCTTCTGGGTATTGGTTTTCTGTTTTCTCTCTAATAACTTTTACAATAATACCTTACTGTTAGTACACAGAGGATCTTTAGCTCCTATCTTCACTCTTTACGACTAATATCGTATTTGTATTGTATTATTATGTGAGTGTAGTCTACTGTACATATCGCCCATCTACACATTCTCATAACCTTTCTACTCTCTCGTGGGCTTTCTTTTCTTTATATAATTGGCCCTATCGCTTCACCAGCTACGCAGCTTAACTTCCTTTCCCTTCCTCCTTTTCTTTCTCTTTCGCTATGCTCGATGCCAAAGAAATAAAAGATTTTCTATTTATTTTCCTATTTTATATCTGATGAACCGTATTTTCTATTGTATCGCCTAAGTTCTATTCTATTGATTAAATCGTTACGCAAGAAGAGCGCAGACAGACAAAGATTGACAAGCCCTCCCGTTCTGCTTTCTTTCCTCACATTCGATTCCAAAGAAATCGTGATTGTATGTTTGTGAGACTGTCGCTTTAACTGTAAGTGTGGATCTCAAAAAAAAAAACATTTCATCGCATTTCTTTTTTACCTAATAGTTTTTATCTATTATATTTACTACTGACATACATACATATATAGATAAATTGGATAATCAAAATTCCTATAGAAGTTTCCCACTTTTAATAATGTGGAGCTCTCATGTATATAGGATTTTTAGTCAATTACAGTTAGGTGCAAAGAAACAAGTGGAATTCTTTGGTCAATTAGTGTGTGACAGATATTGAAAGAGATTGCTAAAGTTTATCCTGTTATAATTGAGGTTTGAGGAGTAGTATTACAGTGTATTTTTGTTTTTACTTTTAGCTGACCAGATCCAATATTAAAACCTTAGTTAGCGCTACCAATTAACAATTGCGCAATGGTAAGCAAGTTGGAGAAAGCGGTATAATAAGTATAATAGGTCTATTTTGATTTCTGTTTAGAGAAAAAAGTTAATTGCTTGCATTTGAACTTTCTCGCGTGCTAAGTAGATTTATTGTTGTGAGTGTAAAAGAATGCTTGATATAATTATGAGGGTAATAAAACTGTAGTTGCTTAACAGGAACAATGCCCGTAATAGCTATGTATGTATCTAGAATGTTATAAGTGCTTGGCAGTGTTTTATCGATAATGGGAACATTGAGGATAGATAGCGGTGAATAGTAAAAGCGCATCGGTTGCAATTTACACGTGTTGTAACTGAATAAAATTGGATGATCTTCTTTGAAGAAGAAAATTGGACATTAAATCTTGCTGTCTTGGGTAGCTTAGTAATAAAACATAAAGTAATGACAGTGTTTAATTAGGAAAGGTTTCCTCTCGGCAGAAAAGAGTAAAAGAAGATTCGTGTAAGTGGGATGTTTGAAATGACAGAGTTGATAGGTTGGTCTGATCTGAAGTTGAGAAACGTGATCGTACTCGGTTAAGGAAAGTAATTCCAGGGAAGGATGTAAAATGCCTATAAAGCATGTGGGAGCCCCCGTAGCGTGAAAAAGAATCGTGCCCTTGAGTGAAGAGAAAGTGACGGCAGTCACTCATGTAAATGAACCGTGAAGAATACGAACGGAAATGTTTTGCGTGACATGAAGACAGGACATCACATATAAATAAATAGATAGGTAGACCATATAAAACAAGGGATGCGATCCGGATAAATAAACTAAGGGAAATTTTGGGAAAATGGCAGAATATGTAAGTACAAGTACACCGAGGTTCTAAAGTTCCGCAGCATAGGGCACGTAGTATTTTATATGTATGTGTTTACTCGCTCATATACATAATGCATTAGAAGCATGTCGCAATCTTTAGCATTACGTGCCATATGCTGCGGAATTTTTGAACCTTGCTGTAGTGTCTATATGGTATGGGAAGAGTTCCTTGATGTTGATGGCGAGGCAGAAATAGACTTTTGCGTTCCTCAAACTTTCAGTTGAACTTATTGTTCGCAGAAATGACTTGAGTTGTTTTGGGTTGACTTGTCTTGTCTTTGGCAACTTTGGCTCCCCCTCCGTCTCGTCTTAAATCTAAAGTTAAAGTTACTCAAGTCAAGTACCAAGAATTGACAAAACTGTTTCGTTTAGTTTAGTGACTGGCTCTGTGAGTCCCTTCCCTCTGTTTTCCTTCTGTACTACTGTATTTTATTTGTGAGTCTTACTGTCTCAACCTAAACAACTTTCGGCCACGTTTTTTATCTCTTTTCCGCCGTCCATTCCAAAGTGTAAGTACAGCAGTACAGTAAGTCATGTATTATTATTAATATGTGATGTGTTTTTCTATTTCTCTTCCCTTTATTTTCTTTTGCTATTTTCTTTGTTAAACGTACTGTATACTGTACTATGTCAATATTACTGTTTGTTAGTAAGTAGGTATGTATGTACAGAATGATACAAAAAAGGCTGAACGGCATATAATGGCATGCGTTTTAAATTCGGAGAAAGTATTTGGTGAAAGCGTAAGAACTAATGCATGTTGAGAAAGTGAAAGTATGGCTCAAGTTATTTTTGCTTCGTGCTGTATATTGTATTGTATGTGTGTAGCGAGTTGAAAGTAAGTAATAGTGCAATTTTTTTCACCACAGTATTTGTCTTTGTTAAGAAATGCAGTGGAAAGACAGAAAATTCAAGAGCGCTGACTCAACAACCAAAACTCAACCCAAATAACGTAAAAATGTGCCCCCGTATTCTGTACTATACTATAGTGTGTTTCTACTATTTATATTGATATTACATAAGGTTAATATCGTCGGTAATAAGATCCTGCAGTTTTAACAGTTAGTCTTCCCCTCTCCTTCGTTTTCGATAGTTCAGCTTCAGTTGTCGTAAGTAGTCGTTTGAGTTCTACAGGAAATAGACGTGAGTTGAATGCTTTAATGAAATTTTCACGTCTGAGGGATCCGAATCGTTTTACTGTACATTGTAACTGTAGGTGTATTTTGTCTCGACTTTTACTCTGACAACGTTACCAAGGCTTAAGACACAGCTTCTTCTCTATTTTACTTTCCCTTTTCTTCTTGTACTTTCTCTCTGCTAGTATTTTACTTACATACGCATCGCTTCACTTATAATAGCCTTTCCCTTACCATAAAACTGAAATTATTCCAAGAAACACCACCCTTGCGACATATTCACTTTCCTCATTTTCCCTTTTACAATCTTTAGACTGATTCCCTGTTTAACTAACTTTTTTCTAATATCCAGACACTTATCACAAGTTTTAACTTGGCATTGCTTTTAATAAAAAATTAACTTTACTCTCGAGTAATATCATCATAAGTTGTACTTTTGAAGACTTCTGTGATTTAGCCAACAATTTAAGGAATCCCACAATTTTTTTTTAAATCGTTGTTAGTTTTATTTAGTGATTCCATGTTAAAAATGAAAAAATGTTCAAAGAATAACACAGTTGTAGTAATTTGTGTTGCCTCGTGTCATCTTGTAAACGAATTACTATTATTGGTGATGGTGGAATTGCACATAGCGTAGTTCTTACACAGTGCACTAACTTCTGCATACTCTGCTGTACATTTGTACAATAGGGTACTTTTAAATGTATATTGCTAGCATGCACTGATTTGCCATTAGTGAGTTTTATTCTGCATTACTATTTGAGGGAAGATGAAATAAAAGAGGGAATATGCATTTAAATGGTGCTAACAAACCTTAAGCGATGTAATTTAAAGTATGATGACATAGATGGAGAAAGTCAAGTATTTTGCATTTAAAGTATAACACAATCCTCATGTATTTGAATAATACATAATTTGAATGTATAATGCATACCTGCTTATATGGGTAGTTAAGTGTGTTTAAGATGACGTATCTGAACATACTACTCCAATAATTCATCACGGTACTTGCAATTACATAAGTATGGTAATACGCCACTACTGTACTACTTAAACGTCTGCCTACTTAACATTAGCATCTCTTTAGTGAAGATATTCCCTGAAAGTACCTAAGCCATCTCCATGTTATGTTATGTTAGTGACTTAACTATGTTAATATTATATGACAACTTGAGTTGAATCACGAAGGGGAAGTCGTCTGTGAAAAATTGCATTAAAAACTTGTTCTGCTTGAAGAGTTCACACGCTAACTCTCACTTGATGCAAAAGTATTCTGTCTTAACTCAATACTCGCATTTCTCTCAACGAAAACTTTTCTAAGCTTCTGTTTAGTGGCAAACTTTTCTATTTTCAGCTTCGTCGTAAAGCACTTTACCTTAATATGTATAACGGTCCAGCTACACATTCAAATACTAATACTACTGTATAAACACGATTTCCAGGTTCGTCTTGATATAATTGCATTAAGTTGTGCATACGCCATAAATATCTGTATAAAAGACCTGCCATTACCATAACGCACGTAAACATAAGTTTCTTTTCATCACGGAAATGTATTTTCCTACATCCTACCCCAGTCTGATTTATAAATTGAGTAACATCTTTAGAAAATGAAATTAAACTTCATTTTACAGGTAAAACTGCAAATTCCTACTTAAATTGAATTTCATTGATAATTTATTTACAATATTGACTTTGTGTTTTTTTACTTATGTTATATTCCCTTGAATAAAATGGCGAAATGAATTTTTAAATATCATACTATCTCATTAGATAATGCAAAACCGGCTTCTTGTGAAATACTATTGTTAGGTTACTGTAAAAGTGTTTGTTTGTCGTCATTCTCATAGAATATTTAATCTACAGGATATACTTAAAAATGTATTGTAAAAATATTAGTAATATTTCATGTATAGGATTGGTTATTAGAGAATTGTTGATAGAATAACACGAACTTGTATTTGGGTGCGTTAACGTGAGGGGGAAAGGTTTGAGAGCCAAGAAGCTAGGAAATAGTGATTGTAGGAATGCGTATGAGAAAGTGAGTCTTGTTCGCGATAAGAAAATAATGAAGGAGAGCCATAGAGCCGGAAGAGGCGGGTTAGATAGGGATACTCGTAAATAGACAATAGCGCTGAGCTACACAAGGGAGAAAGATTAAGTATGAGGGAAGGGGGGAGTTGTGCTTGACAAGGCCTTGCTGTATTGTAGTTGAGTGGAGAAAGTTATGATATATCTTCACCTATCTATTTATTTATAGCCAATGACTGTGACGGTAACTTAGCTTAGGTACTGTAATAATATAACAATAGAGTAGAGACGGGAATGTGAAGTATGGCTCCGGCACATTGGAGTTGTTGGTGATGATATGTTAAGACAATTATTAACTGTAGCTTTTCCTTTGGTGTGTTGTCTCAGTCTATTGGTATGCGTCCTTCCATTATCTCCTCCGTCTATTATGTAAGAGGGCGACAATGAGAAAGAAAGAATAATACTCTCGTAAAGTATTTCTTAGTGTGTACTTCTTGGAGATAGTTATATTGGAAGGAAAGAGTTATAATAAACAGGAAGATAGGACACGCGCTTTCTTTCTTTATTAGTGTTTTCCTCCTTTCTTTTTATTTTCCAAGATAGCTGTTGAGATAACTAAGTTAACTGTCTAGATAAGTATAACAGTAAATTTAGCGTTCAGATGTAACGAGATATAACTATATTACTCGGTGGAAATTCTAAAGACGTTTCACATCACATGGTAGTGATTAGAAGACTGATGCGATAAACTTTGTTTTCCTTCTTCCCTTTTATTCCAAATGATCGAATCGAACTGTCGACTTTTTCTACTTTATGTTCCTCCCCATTCATTCCTTATTTTCCACTTGACTTAACTTGAGTTTAGCTCTAGAAGGAAACAGAACAACTTCTATTAAGATAAAAATGTGTCGAGTCCTCACAGGAAGAATGGAATTCATTGAAAATGGTAATCGAAATACACAACGAGTAGATTTATAAATATTTCTGATGCAAAGACATGATAGAAGGAAAAAGTTATTTTCCTCTGCGACTTTCTCCATGCAAAGTGAAAGTGTGAATGTAACAAGTCTAATTTAATTAGGATATGACATTCCATTAGTATCTGTATTTTCTGATGAGATAATATTTCTTATTTTTTCAGATGCTGACAGCACGGAGCCAGTTCATCTAAGCGTTCCTAAGCAAACAGTGATTAAAGTGAAAGCTGGTGAAGATATATATTTGCCTTGCTTAGCTCAGGGAATTCCTCCTCCCATCTACTCGTAAGTTCCCAATAGAAATATTTCCAGCTTCAAATTCTTCCGATCAAGAAAAAAATTCTGCATCCTTTTCCATTCTATGCTGCTCCACTTTTTCACTTCAGTTCAGTTCCATTTAACGTTCACTATCTACTTCACTGACTGGATACATACATACATACTTTTACTACACACTGTATACAAGACTGATCAGCGTCCTTACATTCTTTTCTCTATACACTATTGTAGCACTGTGTAGTTTAGAGGAAAAAGGGAAATTCACATTATGAATACTGCATACCTGCATACAAAGTGAAAATAAATGGCGAAAGTCAAAAATCCGCTGTGGAAAAGACAGACGTACATTTGGTACAACATTACACATATCTATGTACGTAGAAGACAAGAAGAGTCTAATATACAGTGAGGTTCAGCTGGGGCGAGCCATGGCATTTACAGTGTACAATGAAATATCATTCCTGGTTTTGATTTCCCGCGTTAAGCTAAACGCGGGCAATTTAAATACACATGTACTTCTTTATACACTGTAAGTGCCCTATGGCTAGTACGGGCTGAACCTCACTGTAGCTATGGATGTATATTACGGGAGAAGAATGTTGTTACGTTGACGTTGCGTTGCGTAACATCACTTGAAGGGGAGAATGGAAAGAAAGGAAGGGAGATGACTAATTTGTATGCAAAACTTATCTCACGTATAATATATTTGCTATCCTAATTCCAATGCAACTTCACTCAACGGACCTACAGACAGAAACTCCAACAACCTAAACGAAACCAAACCTACTCAACTGAACAGTCAACATACCTAAGTCATGATTCAAAATACTACTCCTAAAAATATGATTGCCTTTACAGTTTTTCTAGTTACTAATATAACTCTCAAACTATTTCCCATACATTCTTATCCCTTCCGAATTTCCAGCACTACATTTTACTTTCACTGTTTGTCTCTCTCCCAAAGAACCTTCTTACAGTTTGTCGGCTCTGTTTGAGAAAGCACGACTCAGACGACTTCCTTGACTTAAACTCAAATTAGCTCTCTTTGTATTCCTCTACGTTAGCTGTCTAGTACGCTTTCCCTTTAGCATTGCAATTGCATTCATGCTCGCAGCCAACCAACTTACATAATAATCTGTGTACTTATATACTATATGGACATTTATTATTCAGTAATTCCTTATGTCGTTCTTCGTATTATATTATATACAGATTTTACTATACAGTGCAATGACAGGACTTAAGAATGCTTCAGGATGTACAATTATACAACATGAAATTTTACATAAGTCAAAATCTAGGGTTTAAAATGAAAATTACTGCAAAAATTTTATTTTTTGGATTAAATCATTGAGATTCTGCGAATTAAGTAAATATAATATTATCATAATCCTGCTGCTTCTCGAAAATCTTAATCTTGACGAAAAATATTGTTTGTAAAAACTTTAATTAGGTAGAGTTAATAAATTACCCTCAAAATGATATAAATACCGAGTATGTAGTAAATTTAGCTAAAGTGTGTGCAGAAATGGATTGGAGTAGTTACTACAGATATTACTGGAAAAGATAAGATTGGTATAAAATGAAGTATATTAGTTACGATTAAGTAAGTATTATAATGCGGTATTAAGAGTTTTATCGCCTTCCTTTTGGTCTCTTTCTGTGTTTTATACAAAGGTGGTTTCGAGAGCGGGATGGAATATTAAGTGATTTGTTGGTGGGCAAAACTCGGAATCCATCTCATTTGGGACCTATTCTTCTGACTCAAGTCAGAGCTGACGACTCCGGAACTTATGTCTGCCGGGTCAATAACTCTATTTCACACGAAGCTGCCCGGATCAAACTGAGTGTCTATGGTGAGTAGTGTGTGCCTGCATTCTTAAGCCTTTATTCTGTACAATCGTCTTCTATACGTTAAGACAACTCTCATATTTGCTATCAGAGTCCTTATCCTTAGTGCACTGCAGAGCCAGGCTGCGGTTTCCTTTAGGTGGGTTAGTATGTGTGAGAAGTGAGGAAAAGTGGAAGTGTAGTCTCATTCATCCGTTTCATTTTATATTGCACATAGCATGACGGTTACGACTATCTAGATCTCCAGACTTACATCACTCCACTCGAACATACCATCATAGGAGCCTATCTTATACTACAGAGAGAGTCTGTACAAAGTAACCATAGGGTTTACCATGTATACTAAGTAAATATCATGGTATGTAGTAAAAGCGGGTAATTTTAATACGTATTATGTATTTCTTTATATACCTGTAAACGCCATGGATACTTTCTACTGACTCTCTCTGTAGTATTGTACCGTAATGATATTGTATAATACTAACGAACAGCTTTCCTTTATAGTATTAAATAGAACTAGGAAGGTACTTGCTTCACTTTTACTAGGGGAATATTACTTTTATTCTTCTAATGCTTATCCTGCAATGTGGACTAATATAATATAGGTAATATAATATGAGGAGACAAGTAGCACATCCCGTCTATTCAAGGCTCCAGTTAAGTAAGCTACTGAGCTACAGGATAAAGAATATAATGTAACACTAAGCATTCATTCTCCATTCTTTCTCTCTTCTTTATTCTTTACTGGTAAAATCTCTTATTCCACTTTTCCCTATGTACATAAGTACACCCATGTATAGAAATAGAGAGCAGTTCAAGTTCTCTCGAAGTCCTAGCCGAATAATTTATTGGTCTCTCTATCTTCCAGTCTCAGGCGCTAGCAATAGCAGCAGACTATTATTAGCTTCAACTTCTTCAGCTCCGCTCTCCGTCCCTACAATACTTCACTTTCATTCTGAATCTTCCGATTAGTTTAATACTCTCCCTCCACTCCTTGTACTTCTCCTTTTTTCCTGTACTGTGATTTTACACTTTTCCCGACTCTCAGGTGCATTAGTTAAATATGTTTCCACTCTCCTCTGTAGACAGCGTAGGCATTCGCCCAGAAATACAATTTTAACGCTGTATTTCTTCCCATTTATTTCTCCTGCTACTAAACACTACATTTTTAAGTACCCTAGGAAAAGGAAAACATAAATCTAGTTCTCATTTCCAAATTAATGTGTACTCTATCTGTTTTCCCAAATAAATACAAATGGAAATAGGTTTTAATTGAATGTATATGACTAACCTATTTATGTACTACTACATAGATGCGTTCACCTTAATAGATATTTATAGGAATAAGTATGGCTTACAATAAAGCTTTGTGATATTATGTCAGATTTAACTGAATTGGGTCAATTGGTTCTCAGACTAGAAAAGGCTTTCTCCAGGTAACTAGAATAACAATATTCTGTACTGCTGCTACAACCTATTTTGTATTTAGTGTGTGCATAGACGTGATTTTCTCCCCGAACAGAGTTCAGAGATAAAAATTAGAAACGTCAGTTGCTACGCTTGAAATAGGAAAAATCAATTTATTCCTCCGGCTACGAAAGCAAAATATACCCATGGGCGTAGTTTTTCTTTCTTTCTCCAACAGTATCATTCAGGTTGACTTTGACTCAAGTTTTACATCTATTTTGTATGACTAACATATGCACTTTTGTTCCTTAAGTAAACTTGGGAGGAACCGAACCGATTCTTGAAAAACTCATATTTCATAGTTATTTGTTCTATTGAAGTAAGAAACCAGACTTTATGGTGATTGTGAATAGGCACAAGCAATATACGTAATTAATTTCTAGTATTATATAGTTTCCCATATGATGAGTATACTAAACATGATAATCGAGAGAGAAAAGCGAATTCGAACTTCTAATAGCTCAAATACGATTAAATCTTTTGTGACTGTTACAGTTCCTCTGAGAGTTCAAGTCAGTCCTAATACCCAAGTTGTGGATGTGGGAAGGGGCGCTACTTTTCGTTGTTTGGTTTCTGGAAGTCCTGTCGACTCCATTGAGTGGTATAAGGATGGCAAGAAGATTTCTCTCAATGAGTATGGAAGCAATAGTATTTCAAGACTAGAACCAAGGTTTGCAACAAAACATAGAAATTTCCTAATGAATGCCAAATTCTGGAATTTACCCATTCTGGACCTAATTATGTCTTAGTAGAAATTATTATTTTATATCTAAAATATCTAAATCAGATTTTTAATATTGCCATTTTTTTGTTCGAAGCAAATAGAAAATTTTCCAAGTTAATTTTCTTAATAATTTAATGTGAAAATTGACTTGAGGGAAAATGTATGGATAAAAATAAAAATATAACAGTGAAAATTTAGTATTCTAATTCAACCTGAACGATATTATTAGGGAAATTATAATTTCGTTTTTATATTGGTATATGTGACTGTGACATTGTTCTTATTGTTTAGCTGTGACATTCTTCTCTTCTCACCCACAAAACGAAATTCTTTTTCCTAGGTATGTCATATCTCCACGAGATTCCCTGCTGGTTGCGTCCGTCCATCCGGAAGATGCGGGCATGTACCAGTGTTTTGCACACAATAACCTATACTCTGCACAAGACTCGGCTCAACTGCGACTTGGCTGTAAGGAAAGCAGACTTATTTTTCACTGTTCTATTTGTGTGTTGTCCTGTGTTAACAGCGAAGGAATCGACATTGGTTAATATACGTAGTAGCTACAAATACATGCAAGTTAATAAATTATAAAGCCTCGGAAGTATGTACTGGTATCTGGAATCAGTACGTAACTATTACGGATAGTGCGTAAATTATAAATTTCCATGTATACAATTTAAGGTATTACATGTGGAGAAAGTGAAGCGGAAAATAAAGGAAAAGAGAAAGTGAGGAGGGAAAGCGTCGTATTTTTAGAAGGGAGCTGTTAGGAATAGAAATACTTAACGTACGACTTTACTTAAGTTTAGACAAGCCGCTTTGCTGGTGTATATACGAGTCGCAGCAGTTTTATTTTCTTCACATGCCAATATTTTACCATGTCTAGCAACTCTGTGGTAGGTATTAGTGCTAGAAATAGAGATATGGAGTAGAAATAGAAGCTGTGGAAAAGAAATGAGAGTTTATACAGTTTTTGGTGTAGTGACATGCTTGTGGTTGATTTCCAGCGATTCTCCCCGAACTAGTGTACCGCTTCTCAGAGCAAACTTTACAACCCGGTCCGTCCGTTTCTCTAAAATGTACAGCAGTTGGAAATCCCCCTCCACAATTCCAATGGACATTGGACGGATTCCCTCTTCCAGAAAGTGAACGGTAAGTAAGTGTTCACTTTTCCTGGCTTACACCATGCACTGCAATGCAACTCTTTCTTTCACTGTACTTTCTCCTCGTGCTACACTTTCTTTTCCACTCAGACTTTTCTTTTTCCTTACCACCCTTGACTATTAGACAGGAAAAAGTTTTTACGTGCTCTTATACCAGTAATATTACCGTTTGACTGATGCACTATTCTGTACACCTATATATAAGCTAACTATACCATTCAGAAGCCTCCTTCCGTTTTTCTACCATTTATCAACTTTCACACTTTGTGACCAAAAACACTCTCCCTGCGGGTTTAATTTGCAATTTAGACGTCTTCGTCTTCCCCTCTTTCTTCTGTCTGAATGTGAGTTACATTACAAAAGTAAGTAAGTTATGTTAAAAGAAAGTATAATGCACACCAAAAGTAATAGCAACCCTCTGCCACTTTTCTCTACCTTTAGTCTAATTCAGAAACAGAAAACCGTCTGGTTTTCATTTATATTTCTTTCCATGTTGTGCATAGGCACACATTATGTATAATCATGTTTCCGTAACACAAGAAATACTTGACTTGACTCACACTGATAATAATTGTGCTTTTACGTGACCCAAGTGCATTGTACAAGAGAATTTACTTTTCTGTAGATTTCACCATATTATTTGTAAATTTCGTATCAAAACGATATTTGTAAGGTGAAAATTGTGAAAGTAAGATTTGCTATAGGGAAACGGAAATTATAACCTTGGGGTTAAATCAACTTTCAGATTTCTTGTCGGCCAATATGTGACAATCCATGATAATGTGATATCTCACGTGAACATCACAAATGTTCGTGATGAAGATGGAGGTTTGTTCACCTGCCAAGCCAAAAACGCCATGGGCACCGTATCTCATTCTGGACGATTGAACATTTACGGTACGCTAATAATTGTACAGAACAGACTACGCTTTATATATGGCTTTACCGGGCTTTAGCTAACATTTCTGATTTATCTCCTTCCCTGCCCTACCCCCGATTTATTGGCTCTGTTATTTTGATGATAATACAATAATAATGCAACTTAATATGATTATAGAATTATTTACTCGAGATATACCTACTAACATAATGCTAGTATAATATGGTAATAATCTGTAATACATGTAATACATAATGTATGCGTGGAATAACTCTTGTAAACTCTATTCAGACTTAGTATTCTAAAAAATTTGTATATTAGATTTTATTTTTCTTGCCAAACTGAATTGTCTAGAAGTATCCTCTTAAGGCTCATTTATCACGAAAGTACCACATAAAGGATTTTATACCGTATCTTACATAGAGTCCTAGTGTCTCAGCATGCAGCAAGAAACGATGAGTAAGAGTACGAAGGTAATAAAAATGTGTGTTCGTTCCGATAGCAAATGATTTAATCGCGAAATATTAAAATTCTCTCTTGGAGCTTTTATAGGCACTTTTATGACATACTCGAACAAGATAGAGTATCTCGGGAGACAAAATGCTAGAGTAGTAGTGTTGCCAATATAACTCCACCAGTTTGTCTTTTCTCCAACAGAGTCATTATTGTTATCGTGTACTAAGCATACTATGCCTATAGAATCTAGACAGAAAATTTATGAATACTCATATCATGTATCACATCGTATTAATCATCATGCTTTCCCTCCTATAAATACAACTGTGCATTCCGCATGCATAAAAATAGGTTAGATTCCAATTTAGCATGAATAAGCATCCTTTTCCTCTAATATTACCTAATTCGTATCGCTATTGAATTACAGGGCCTCCTTTTATACGAGCTATTCCTCCTATCAAAGCTGTGGCTGGGAAACATCTTCAGATTCAATGCCCAGTATCTGGCTACCCGATAGAAAATATTGCCTGGGAAAGAGGTAAGTTCTTTATAGAGAATATTCTTCCGTTTCCAAAAAACAAACACTTTTTCACCAGCCTAAAACAGAACAACACTTTATCAACTTTCTCAGACTGCCTGCCTTCACAGTATTTATACATTACACACAAACGAATGGAGTTTTTCCGTGGTCTTATGATTGTACACATATATAAATAGGAATGAAAATAATCTATTGCTCTATTTCAATGTATAGGAGGTAGTTTATTACCTGTCAACAGAATGCAACGTGTATACCCCAATGGAACATTAATCATTGAACACATTCAAAAAGGAACCGATGAAGGGATTTACACATGTCAAGCAAAAAATCGTCAAGGACTGTCTTCCACTAGAGATATTCATGTTAGGGTCATTGGTAACTGCAACACAATTTTAATATTTTAGGATTTAAAGATGAAGATTGTGCACAAAACCTATAAACGTAAAATATTTAATTTTATTCTTATCCTTTGCATTTTCCTGTGTGACTTTGATTAGTTCCACCGAAAATTATGCCATTTCAATTTATGAACCAATTACTCCGGGAGGGAATGCGAGCTGCTGTCTCTTGTCAAGTTCTTGAGGGGGACAGACCTATTGATTTTGTCTGGGAGTTTGAGAACAAGCCAATTTCTCTTCCAAAGGCTCATGTAAGAGTCAGATTTTTCATTTCTTTCGTTCAGATGGAGATATAGAGCAGAATTCTCTTGGCTGCTTGTAAAATCTTAAGTGCAGAGATATTTTATGTTGGATGTATGGATGCTAGGGGGTCTCTATTCGAATACCTGATGAATACTCGTCTACTCTTGTGATTGAATCATTATCTTCGTCTCATAATGGCCAGTACACTTGTATTGCAGAGAATTCTGCTGGCAGAGAACATCATTCCACTCAACTAACCGTAAACGGTAAGTTAGTAGCGAGGAAAAATAGCCAATCTTTTAAACGACATGTGATTGGCTACAGTTTCCCTTTAGTCTTAGTAAAGTAAACGACAGAATGTGTTCAAGAGTTAAAATCACTGCTTTAAACCATTACAAACCCAAATATATAAGGTCAATTTGACAACGCAAGTGTTTTCGAAGCGATTGGTTCGTTCCACTTACTTGAGCTGATTGTGAGAAGACTTCCAGTCTTATTTAGTACTGTACTACATAGAACCGTTCCACAAAAAGAGATATCCTTCTGTTTACTCATGTTCTAAGGATACCGTAAATACTGTATAGTATGCCGGGTCAAAATAGTTCACCAGGGTAGTGAATAATTTCATTTTTATGCACAAAATCACTACTTTGAAGAATAATTCACCAAGTCGAAATAGTTCATCATGCCAAACTGGTGTTTTATCCAGGTAATTGTAATTCAATTTTGTGACCAAAATTCAATTTTGTTCAATTTTGGGACCAAAATGCAATTTTGTTCAATTTTTCAACCAAAATCTTTAATTGGGACTAATAAATTATTTTGCATTGAAAAATAATTCACCAACTCGAAATAATTCACCTATGGGACACTATTATCATGATTTTTGGCCAAAATTTGGGGGCTTGAAAAATAAATCCCCTGGTATATTATTCCGTATTTTACGGTATCTCTATTTCCACTGTAGTACTTTTGCCTGTACTGCATTTGCTTTTTGTAAATGCACAGTACACACACGTAGGGAATAAATGCGTGTATTGGAAATGTGTTTTATGCAATGTGTATCTTATTCTAGTTTAGTATTGGGAAAGAGGGAAAAGTACAATACGCTTCAATTTCATAATATTTTAGTTCCACCAAAATGGACATTGGAGCCTCGCGACATTAATGTGTCTGCGGGTCAGTCGATTGCTCTGCACTGCCAGGCCGAAGGACACCCTACACCATCAATTGTCTGGAAACGAGCCACGGGTAATAAATTTATCACTCTCCGTTCAGCACACGAACATTTTTCTGCTTGTCTTAATTAACTCTACTACATAGGTAGCTAACTATTGTTCCAACACTCCTCAAACTACTATAATATAACTGACCTTTAAAGGAAATGCACAATATAAATAGAAATTCATTAAATTACTAAAATTGCATTTCGTACCTGAATGCCCATTGATTTTGAACAACATATTTAAAAATTAATTAATTATAGTTATTAACAGGTAACAGGGCCAACTCTTCCAGAAATCTAAAATTATTCAAGTCTTACCTTGTTTGGTGTGATTTTACAATGTGATTTTACAATAGAAAAAAAGGTTGCAGAGATTTTAAAAGGAAGTAGAAGTGAAAATAGGGCAGTACAAAAGCAGTTGAGAAGTTTAAAACTTAAATGAGCTAGAAATGTGAGTAGTTCCCATTTAAAATCTGTTCCAGTGAATTTAACTGTAATGGGTTGGGGTGATATTAATGGGTTTAGTCAATGTTTCCTGGTCATTCGGAGTAGGTGTATGTATATATAGTGGTGTAAAAGTTTGGTGTACGTCTTAAGTACATGCTTTCCCCTATAGGTGCATAGTTCAGTTAGGGATGTGTGTTCACTAAAGAATTCTCTTTTGAGGAGGAAATGTTTCCATTGGTGTGCAGTGTGCTTTACATACATGAATAGTAGTTGGTAGTCTATTAAGTGTTAAATAATAAACTGGAGTAAGATAAGGTATGGTAAGTGTAGTTAGTAACTTGAGGAGAAATAAAGGATGAATATTATACAATGAAAGTTTTCCTTGCAGTTAAATTACCTACTAGTATGTGGGAATAAGAACTTGGAGTAAGTAATGTAAGTACGAAAGTAATGTATTTAAATGCAAATGAGAGTAGGTGAGTAGAATGGGAATACATAAATGCACGCATTACATAAGTACTTCTGAGTTGGAGAAAGTAATGTAGAAACTTACCTAGGCCTCTCCTCCAATAATATTTTAATGTTCAAGGCGTACATAACGTGTTGTAAATTTCGCCAAGCTTTCTCTTCTGATATACTTACTAACTTGAACTGATATCCATAGAAATTTATTGGTTTGGAAAATCGTTAGCCGTTAATGGAGAGATTAGTGCAAGTTTTATAGACTTAAGTGAGCTAAAGTTGTAAACCACGTAATTAGGTACTCAGCCAGGCGAATACAAAGACTTGAGTGGGACGACCACAGGAATCTATTCTAATGGCAGCATCCGCTTCGAAGAAATTAAGAAGAGTGACGAGGGAATGTATCTCTGTGAAGCACGCAATGGCGTCGGCTCTGGCCTCAGCAAAGTTGTCTTTCTCAAAGTTAATGGTAAGAAATAAGAATTCCAGTTATATATTCTAATGCGTAATAGTTATGCTCTTTTCAACCAGGCAAAGCAAAAGATCTGTCTTTTACAAGAAGCAACGCAACGAAAATGAGTAAATTATTGTACTTTCCAGAAATAAGTTTTCTTTTCTCTACTAATATAAATTAAACCAAGCATGTATTACTATTTCACTAGTTTTCGTATAATTTACCACAATTGTAACGCTTAAATTACACTTGGAGTAAAACTGACGGTTCAGTTGACAGGAGAACTTGCAACCCAAAGTTTTCTCACATTCTCCAAGAAAAGGGCACCAAGATACTATACGGAACGGAAATGACAGATAGCAAGTGGGAAAACCACTTCTGTCCTGTCTTTTTTAATTACAGATAGTTATTAGTCTTCACTTTAACAGATTGCTGTAATTAATTTAGTTTTTGCGCCTGAGAATCCAACTAATTTCTAATCTGATCTCAATTCAACTCCCCGGATTTACGGACCTATTCACAAATCTTCCACTTAGCTATAGAAAAATGCTCCACTCTCGAAACTGACACATTTTCTCTTCCGGAATTCATGTTTATGTCAAATATTTCTAACAGGTTACATACATTATGTGGAATATCTTTTCTAAATCAAATCAAACGCATATATTCCTCAGTCCTATAATGTTAAATGTGAACTGAAACTTGACAACTCGTCATTGTCACTACAAGAATAATTATTTTGTCACTTAATATAATCGTATGTCATGTCATGCCTTGTCGTATTATTATTATTATCATAATAGAAACTCCGTTTTATTGTACATATGATTTATTAGCTATTAATATTAGTAAAATATTAGTAGGTCGGTTTAATTACATTTATTGGTTTTTATGCTGATCTAATAACTTTAAAAAAGTGACCCTTAACTTTTTGCTTTGAAATGGAAATGGTGTAGGGTAATCTATTTTTTGTGTACCGGATGAAAAGGAAGTGAATTTATATGTTGGACGGTGCACCTTGAGTGTTCAATGATTCTTGTACGACTAACTAAAGTATTAGATTGACGTGAGTTCTTTCAGTGAAAGCAATCGAGAGAAGTCACCATTACCATCATTACATTTTATTTGCTCATTTGGTTCGTAAGAGAGGAAATAGAGAAAGCAGTGAGGAGAATATAGTGGAGAAAGTGTGCAGTGAAAGAAAAGCCATAGTTTGCGATGAAATCGGATGGGACTGTAACGACAACGCTGTAGAAAATGAAATAAAATCTGGCTTGGCAGTGTATTCAGAACGGACCGAAGTTTGAGAATAGTATCTGTGGAGCAGAAATACATTACTGTGTCTTGGTTGAGTTGTCTTTATAGGTTGGTGGTAGTATTTTCTGATAAAATAAGGATTCCAGCAGCAAACTTAGGTAAGTATAGGAAACAACCAAACCAACTGTATCTCTCCAGTTGCTTCTTGAATAGACTCAGTTTGAATTTCCTTGACTTAGCAAACAGTTGCTTTGCTTAAACCAAGAAATACTAAGACGGGATTGGAACTGGAGATAGAGATCGAAGAGAGAATCATGTAGCCAGTTTGACTGAAAATTACGGAGGATTAGTGTATATGATCCTGCGTCTATTTTCTCCAAAGATTCAACCAGATAGTACTGATATTTACAGAAACTCAGTTCCTATAATATTATATTTGTAATCCTAAGAAGATTAACTTATGTGCGTTATATTTTGGTTGGGGAAAGTGAGAGAAATGAGAAAAGGTAGATTATCCAGACTGAACTTGGTAGAGATTCATTAGATAGATTGCTAATGTCTAAAAGTAGAAAGAAAGAAACGGAGCCAAGAAAAATGAAAGGAAAAGGAAGCCATGCCAGGAGGTCACATCACAATCAGCTGTTTTCCCATTCTTATCTTAACCATTAGTCTGTTTTCCGTGTATTCTCAGTATTATCCCGGTGAAATAGAGAAAATATATAGTTTTGCTTTACGGACTGAACTTGATTCAGTTGAAGGATTTTCTCCAGATACAAAGCACACGAAATCCTTTATACTACTCCAGATAGGAATCCTATCGCCCCGAGAGCTACTACAAAACTACAAACCTCGGAAATGGTGAACAACCTTATCCATCCTCTTCCAGTAAATACACGTCAAGTTAGTCACTCGTATAAGAGACATGTAAGTAAGTCACTAAGTTAGTCTGTCAAATCAAAACCTTTCTCCAACTTTACTTTACCCACATTCAACAGTAATATTATTCGAATACATTTCAATTCCTCTAGGTACGATTCTCATATTATATTTACAGAGGACTACTGTTATGACTGTCCTATATATTGTGAGAACTTAATACAAATACCAGAATAGTCTTCCTGAGCGAATCTCTGTTTACGTTCGTTAAATGTGTTTTCTATGCAGGGATGAGGAAATCGAATAGCAAGTGTTTGGTTAGTTTCGGATTGGTTCGGTTTCCGTGGTCGTGGTTCCCTTTGCTTTGCTTGGATTCGATTGCATACTATATAAGTACAGAGAGAGTCACTAGAAAGTATCCACAGCGCTTACAGGAATAAAGAAATGCATATATATTTAAATTGTCCGATTTTGGTTTATATTTATTTATACATGGTAAGCCCTATGGATACTTTGTACTGACTCTCTCTGTACAAGGTCTACATACCAAAAGCTACTAACGAATGATGCCTTAGATATTCTATACACTACTAGAGTCAATCTTTTTCTCTTTGATTTGATTGTACAGCTCCAGCTCAATTTGCGGATCGCGATCAACAAATCTCCGTGAGAGCGGGAGAGAAAGCAATTCTTCAGTGCAGAGCCAAAGGCGACCTTCCTATTGAGATCCAATGGTCGAATAAACACTCGAAAATTGTTTCTCACTCTAATCACAGGTAGTTATTCCTCCTCAATGATAATTCTTCTAATGCACAGAGTATGCTCTAACGTAGTAAGTGATGCATGCCCTACTTTTATTTTTATTGAGTTTTGTGAAGACATTAGGTGCCCAATTTAGTATTTCTAATTCTCCCCGGGCTAGTTATGTTCAATGTTCTCTAAATAAAGTAGTAGTTGAATTAAATAGGTTAAGGACTGAAAGGGACACGGGAATCCCATTGCTATGTTGTGCACAGGTATACCGTACGACAACAGAACCTGGACGATGGTGTCATGTCCGAATTACTTGTGAGTGATGTCGGCAGAGGTGACAGTGGCTCTTACAACTGCAGAGCTACTAACTCCTTCGGGACAGATCAAACATCTGTTATACTCAACGTACAAGGTAACTCCATTAGCATCTGCGACATCGCATTGTTTTCGATCACAATGGCTTAAAGTCGCATTTCGTGGATTTTATTCCAATTTACTTTATGTAATCTGAAACAATCCAGCCCTAAATTTAATGTCCCTATCTAATTTAATGGTTTAAGTATGTATAGTAGCAAATTCACTAATAGAGTCTCATAAAATATAAACCTGTGTAAAAGGGATGCTCCTCCTTTTTACATTTACCTTGTTTTCACTTTGCACCCAGTGCAATAATATCCAGGGAGCATTAACGACGTAATGTACAAAAAGTCAGTCAGTCACTCATTCAGTTCAGCTTAAGTCTAACTTCATCATTCTTCATTCACTTAGCCCCACTTTAGTCAAGCTTTGTCCCAAGCTAATTAATTTATATGCTTCAAAGCTCCCCATCTTCATTTAAATTCCTCTTTTACGTCTTTTCTCTTCCCGGAAAACTTTATAGGATCCTTCCAAACACAACCGGGTATCGTATCAGTAGAATAGGTTAGGGAGAAAAGATAAATGATGGAAAGAGAGAGGCTTCGAGAAATTCTAGTCAGTGAAGACAGGACAAGTGATTTAATTGAATCTTTCCACTTATGCTTCAGACGAGTTGCAAAGTGAGCAGTTCGGCATTCAGCAGCACCCAAGTCAATTCAAGATTTCACTCCAACTTCTCATTCTAGAAGAATGGGGGAGCAAAACGTGTTGGAATTCCTCCCGTCTTTTTGCGTAGTCCTTGAAATGTTACAATTTTGTTATAGTTATGAAACGGACCCCTACCTGCAATAAATATTGAAAACTTGTATTATTTGCTATAAATAACGTGTAGAAAGCTTAAGTATAATTCTCGAGTGCTTAAAATGCGTATTTATACACTTTGCTAGGTAAACGGTAAAGTTTTAGCAGCAGGGGATTCAGAACATCGAAAAGATTGAACATTAAAATCTCCATCAACATCATTATAAGCTAGTTCCTTTGATTATTGCTCGAGAACAAACTTGAATTAAATTTCCGACTTGTTATTTATGAATTCTGACCTATGTGATTTGATTTTCAAAGTTTAATTTGAGTTCAGGAGAACGTGCTACAAGTAATCAAAGGGAAAATCCACGTATGATCATTATAGTGCGGTGTATTGAAAAATGTGAGATCATGAAACGTACTTTCGTATTCTGGTGTGTGTAATCCGTTGGAATTTTAATTACAGAGCCACCAGAGCAGCCAGTGAACCTTCGTCTATTGGAACAACAGAGTCGCTCTGTACAGATTTCATGGCTTGAGAGTTTCAATGGAAATAGTCCTTTGATCAATTTCATCATCCAGTACAAATTCCCATCAGGTTTGTTATTCAGTCTCTCTGCTTTGTTCAGATGCTTCCCTCTGCCTAATACACATAAATAAACAAACCTACTTACTCTAGTTACTAATAATTACTATTTACTGCATAGAATTTTTCTTTGCAATAACTACAGTGAAGGGCGCAAGTCACGCACCATAGGAAAATGCATATAATGTTTGAAAATGTCTCTCAAACTGTTTGGGAAACATTTTCAAATATGGTGTCTAATGTAATTTCATATGGTGCGTGATTTATGCCCATCACTGTACATATTTCTACAGAATTTGCATGCTACGTGAACCTATTGAGTTGATAGTTAAGTGTAGTACCGACAAAAGAGACACGGTGTTATAATCATTGACTGAAGGAATTATCACTTTCGGCTTCTTGAGTAAATAGAAAAGAGCAAGATCTATTTACACTTTCCATTAATTAAAGACGAAGAATAAAAAGTTAGTAAATAGGGCAGGGATACTTACTAGCGTTCTCTTGATTAAAATTAATGGTTATATCTATATAGTAGCGAAATGCGAATGTGTGTATAGTTATCTGTGAATTTTCCCTTTCAGAACCATTATTATAGTATCTGTGTTTGTGCTTGTGTTTACTTTTAGCTGACTGTCGGGATGTCGTAAATTTGTCCCATGTGAGGCGATAGTATCAGTAATAGTAGAAGAGAGTATCCATTCTAGTGCTTGTTTTTCTAGCGCTAAGATGTTTAAAGAGCGTTCCTTGGAGAGCGGCTTTTTCTTTTAGTAACAATAAGAGAAAGTAAAAGAAAGGAGTAGAATGTTCTGGCTAAGTATCTGTGGGAGGTTGCATTGCACTTTGATGGTATATCTTAGCTAAATTAGATTGCCAAGTGGATAGATAGTTATGTGAAGGAAAACTGTCTTTAGTTGTATGTGTTGCTATTGTGTTTTGTCTTTTTACCCAAAGTGTGCCAAAAACTCAAGGGTGAAAGAGGTTAAATGGGATAATACTACTCTTGTGTATTCATATCTTAGAAAGACTCGTTTTGTAAAAATTCAGCGGTGAACTGCGTCTGTCGGTAAATAGAGCGTAAACATCACTCTGTAGGTACTTACTTAAAATATGTAAATGAACATGGTTACATTAGGTTGCAGTACAGTACAGACAGAAATAGAATATACTTGTTATAGTATGTTGGATATTTTATGTTTTTTCGGGAAAGCCATTAGGAAATGTGTAAGGAACGAGGCGAAACAAATATTATGCCGATATGTGTCTCCAGGAAAATTTACAACTGGAAAGACAGTGAAATGAAAAAGTTTTCTCTAGTTTTATTCAGTTCTGACAGTTTAGCGTTTCCCGAGTTGTACAATTTGAGAATTCTTAGGAGATGAGATACTCGAGTTCCGAGTTAACTCTACTCATACATACATCCTGGATTTTCCACCCCAGTAGAGCAACAACCCGAGTTGCAATTAGTTAGATAGCCATTAAGACTGTGACTGTTCTATAGCGAATATTCATGTTCGTGCATGGAATGCACTTATGTCTGTTCCATTATTAGAATAGTTAGTTAACCCGTTAGAAAAACAATAATTTCTAATGAAGTCCTCGATTGCACATAACGAATCGCAATAGTAACTTTTGTAATGAGAATGACTTCCCAAGAGTTTGTCCGTGACTTTCGGAAAGACACTTAAGTAACGTGGGGAGTATCTTGCGGACTTACTAAAGGGCACCCCCCCGAAATGGATTTGGCACCCCCCCCCCAATAAAAAGCACCCCTCATTAAGGTGACCATGTTAATAATATATCTACAGTGAAGTTTGTTTCTTTTTTATTACGTTAGAAAAATGCGCGTTACGCTTTGCCACATCAATAATTATTGCTCTCACAATTTTGCATTTTCCATTGGTGGGTGCGTTTTTTATTGGGGATGCGTTTTCAAGTTTTAGGACCATTTGGTAGCCACGCATGGTATACAATGGGAAAATATGGTCACCTTAATATGGGGTTCTTTTATTTTGGGGGGGGGGTGCGTTTTAGTACGACCCTGGGATCTTGAATCTTGATAGAAATGGGTAAATAGCGCATTGTGTAAATAAGCGTTTGTTTTTTGAGAGGAGACGTGATAATTTGATGGTATCCTAGTACGAGTAATGGAGTGTAATGGTATCTGTGCAGAAACGTGGACTGAGGCGGAGGTGGAAGAACTGGCGGTGCCTGCTACTCAAATGTCAGCAGTTGTGGATGGGTTGTCTCCGTCAACAACGTACCATTTACGTGTGCTAGCACAGAATGGAATGGGATTTAGTCCTCCGAGTGAAGTAATTCAAGTAGCCACTGCAGAAGAAGCACCTGAAGGTTCTCCATTGGATATTGAAATCGAGCCGGTGACATCAACAAAGCTGAAAGTACGTTGGAATCCTCCTGAAAGACATCTTTGGCACGGAAACATCCTCGGCTACTATTTGGGCTTCAGAGAGCTCAGCTTGGCGCTTTCGGTTGATACGGGCATTCACGGGGAAAACACTACGCCACATTTCAGCTCTCACGTACCGTCCTTTGGGGATATGCATGGCTATCATTTCAAAACTGTAGAGGTAATTTTCTATTATTACACAACTACCTAAATACAAATCCTATTGTCACTAAATAACAAACACACATGTACCCGATACAAAATATTCCCAAATGTATTCCGTCTCACCCTATTTTTCACACGTACTAACAATAAGTATGTCATATAGTGTGCTTATGGTTCAGCCCAACTTTGCATATTATTGCATTGCATGATCTGTCTTTCTGGAAGTAGTTACCTCATATCACAATACAACACCCAATCATTAAATACTCTGCACATGTCATTCCTTATACATTCTATTACCCAATTAACCAACTCATACCTTTTTCCATCACTTAGGTTGGTATTGACTTTGGGGGAGAAACTGTGATAGACAACCTTCGCAAGTTTGCTCGTTACGCCCTACTGGTTCAAGCCTTTAATGCTAAAGGTACTGGACCGGCCTCAAATCCCGCTATTGGAACAACCTTGCAAGACGGTAAAATTAATTACGTTTTAATTCTGTAATATTTCCTTACATAATATTCATTTATGCATAAAATCATGCTGTGATTTGAACACATAATAGCTAATGTGGATTAGTATTAAATTACATAAAGATTTACATAACTTACATAACGAGTAATCTTTGATGGGGATTATTAATTTATTTTTGGACAGAAAAGGAAAATTAGGTTTTAGGATTTATCAGTGTAGCACCATTTCCTTCATTTTAGAATTAAACTATTTTACTTAGAATAGTGAGTTTTGTAGATACGATTGACGATTGGGTGATATAAAATAAAAGTAGTGTTTTGTTGGAAATATTAGTTCCGTCGATGTCGCCGGAGAAAATAGTTTGCATTGCAACATCGTCACAAAGCTTACAAGTAACGTGGGAGGATCCTTCAATGGAGAATAGGAATGGGGTCATTCAAGGCTACCGAGTAACACATCAAATATCCGATGATAATTATCAGAGCTCAGATTCCGACTCCGGGCTACCCGAAACGAAATTAACAACGACGAAATCGACAAGTGTGCACGGGCTGAAGAGGTGGACAAATTACTCGATTTCTGTTTTGGCCTTTACTTCCGCAGGAGATGGGAAACTGTCGGAGCCTGTAATTTGTCGCACTGATGAAGACGGTAAATTAGCAACCTCCTATAAACACAAACTACACACACTATAAGTATACTTTTTGCAATCATAGAAAAGTCAAAGTGGAAGTCTACACAGTGCAGCTTACCTTTCATGGTTTCATGTTAGAAGAGGTTATTAGGGTTATGTATACAGAGAGAGTCACTAGAAAGTATCCATAGGGCTTACTATGTATAAGTAAATATCATGGTGTGTATGTATACGCTGGTTTTGATTTCCCGCATCAAACCAAAAGCGGGTAATATAAATATACATGTATTAATGGAATTTGAGAGTCTCTGGGTTAACATTTTTGAAAAACTTTTATTTAAAAGGTTTTAATTGCAAGCTTTCGACAATTTTTCGACAATTATTCGAACAATTATTCAACAACAATTCGACCATTATTTTTCGACAATTCGACAAGCTACATGTATTTTTTTATACACTGTAAGCGGTATGGATACTTTCTAGTGACTCTCTCTGTACAGTATATTTTCATTGGAAGGACATTAGGAGAAAAACAAACGAAGAGCAGGGAAGCGGGAAAGCCTTCAATCTGGTCGCTCTCTTGTATAGCAATCTTTTCAACGACAATTTCCTTTTTGTTTCCTTCCGTTGTTCTCAGGCAATTAATCTCCCGTCCTTTCTGTAGTGTATTGATTCGGAAATTACAAGGTGAATTAGATTGCATCGTTTTGCAAGAATGGCCCGTCCTAGCTTGTTTTCATTGCTGTCCTATGGTTTGTAATTTCTCTTTCTATGAAACCTGGGCTATAATGAAAACGGATTAAAACACAATTCAATAGAGCAAATTAGCAAACGACCCAGTTTCCCTAAGTGCTGCAAATGACAATTCTTCATAAGCAGCTTAGCTTTTCTAAGTCACTTTGATAGCCTCTAGGAAATACGGTGAGTGCCTCATTTCATGTTATGGAAACGCCATTTAGCTAACTTGGATTTCTAAAGAGAATCAGTCCTACCTACGCAAATTCTTTCATACACACTCTTTACTTATATTCCTCATTTCTCTTTAATACTTCCGTATTAGTGTATTTATATACCATACATAATATTGATAATAATAATCAATTCCTGATAAGAGTTGTCAGTTCCATTTTCCCAAGTTCCTAAATTAGATTTAGAAATTGTATACTCCTGCAGAGAAGCATATGCTGATTAAGAAAAGTAAACCAATTAACATTTAGCAACCTACAGTACATTAACAATTTTATTTTCTTAATGAATGACATTTTATGCGACACACGACACACGCATTAAGAAAGTTTTAGTACAAAATTTGCTGAATAAGTAATGTAAATTATGATTTTCGGTGAAGAGGTATTCTAATAGTTAAAATTTGTGTAAAAGCAAGTAGATAAATTATGATAGCGCGTTTAACTAATTTAATTCAATGAACTTTACAGTTCCCAGTGCTCCGGCTAACATCAAAGCTTTGGTGAGCTCAAAAAGATCGATCCTCGTATCTTGGCTCCCTCCTGCTGAGCCTAATGGGCGTATTGAGAAATACACTGTCTACATGAAAGTTGTTGACACTACTAAAATGGTAAGAGGATAAAAATAAATCAGGAACCTTGCTGTTCCCTGTAACATAAGTAAATGGTCAATCTGAAAAAATCATGAATTGTGCCGTTGACTTTTCTTTAAATTACCTAGCAATTTTATACCTGTTGGTATATTAGGTATCAGTTCTCTGTATTCTTCCAGTTTCAGATGATTAATTTCTATAATATACGCAATTATACCTTGTAATTGTATCACAATATAAAAAGTAAGAAATTCCACCAGTTGCATTTTTATAAAAAGATTTATACTTTATTTGAAGATCTTCATTTTATTTCTCTGCGAAAATTACACAGGTACAAACTAAAAATACTTTCTGCATTTTTATAATAGGAGAAGAAAGTTCTTCAGTCCCATGAATGGAGTTGGGAAGCAATGGGCTTAAAAGAGAACCAGTTATACGAGTTTTGGGTGAGTGCCTCGACTAAAGTAGGAGAAGGAGGACCAACTGGTCGTATTCGCACTCAAACCACAAATAAAGGTAAACTTTCTCTCTGCGTATTTTCTAGTTTAAACGTTACCGTTCTACTATTGTGCGCATATACTACAAACTACAACATGTACTCATTTAAGTAACTGCAAATGCACTACAAATGCTAATATCTAAAGATATTGATAATATTAGTAGATTCTCAAACCTAGGTATGTGCATTTATATCAACTTTATTAGTAGAAAGTCATTTTTGTCTTTTACTGTACTGCATACAAAGAAAACACACAAAGGTACTTGAGGTAATCCTGTTTGTTTATTATTTACGTTTATTGCTTCCTCATATTACACTTTCAGCCTAAAGTGTACATATGAGAGAGGGAGTATCTACCACAAAAAACAGAGAAAAGCGAAAACTGCATTTCTACTGAATGTTTCATGTAACATTTCACCATTCACTCCATTTTCATGTTTCTCTATTCTATATCAACCATAAAATTGTGAGAAAACAGTGAATTCTCACACATTGCAGTTACAGAAAGCGTATATGCAATTTGTCATTGAAAATAATGAAGGTATTTAGAGACTAGCTGGACTAGTGACATGTAGATGGGAAAAGAAATATTCTGCATTGTACCCGAATGTTGTAGAACAATTTTGTAAGTAACCACGCAGGTGCTACATCATTAGAAAAAGCATTCTGTTAACGTCTGTAAGCAGAAATTAGTGAGTGTGACTTTTAGTTTAGTGCATTAAATTGCAGTACGTTGAGTTTCGCATTCCTAAAGCTCAGCTGTTATGTAACTTGTAAGAATACTCTTTGAACTTAGAGTTGACTGGTGCAGTGTAGTAGGAGTAATATCAATTAATTTCGTTTTGGACTGTGAATGCACTATGTAGGTCATTTGCTTTACGAATTAGGACTTTTGATGTTGTTCATGAAAGGAAATGGTACTTATCTGTATTGGTTTCTCTTTCGCTCCGTAAAGTAACCTACCATTGCAGATTGCACAGTATCCATATCATTATCAACTCTAGTTTCACAGAATACAAAACATTTACCCTTCTTATATTCCCATTCTCTTTTTGCTAACTGTAGTACACTCAAAGAGCTTTGTGTTTCATTTCTCTGAGTACATTGCATCTGCTACAAATCGGATAGAGTACATGTAAATATTTATTGGCTATAGACCTATAAAATGTTTATCTCTTTATTGATGGTTTGTATCTTCTGTGAAAGTAATTAGTATAGAGTCTCAATTTGGCCCGTATATTATAATTTGCATTCTTTGATGTACTTTGCTTTCTCATTTGTGAATATTCATTGAATATAGGAATACTACAGGGTTCCACATAGGTAAATACGTGAATCAATGTGATACTGCCCTAAGGGTAAAGCTTGATATCTGTTGTAAATCTTTAATCTTTGAATATTGCACAGGGTATTCTGAAAATATGTGCAGTATAATCTGTAATGTGAACTGTGAATGTCGTTTGGAACATTCTATTCTATTATTGGTAATGGGAATTCGTGAATAGTGAATAGAATCTGTTAGTGGAGTACATATATTAAGGAGAGGGAAAGCAAAGCCAGGGCAGGGCAGGGGAACAAGCGTTTTTATCTAATAAAATTCTATTCACGAGTTAAATGCATAAAAGGGAAAGGATGAGTGGCCAAATAAGCAAATGGGGTCACAGTTGAGATGAGATAAATGAAAGGAATAGAATCATAGGCTTCACTTAGCTTGGCATGGATTCTAAATGAGCCAAACCTTTGCAAACTATTACCATGCATGGTGTCTATGGATTCTTATGTTAAATAACGTTGTGCGTAACTACTCCAGCATAGTTGATAGTTCATATAGCTGTCTCTGTAAAGGTATGCAGATATATATCCTCTGTATATAAAGTATTCGCACGTGTTCATCGTATATGGGGCAGAGTGCATAATATAAAACGGTAGCACTACTTACGATCATGACAAGAAGATAATGTCCGCATAGATTAAAACGAAATCACCCTGATTATCACTTAAATTGTAGTTTTATTCCGAGTCCCTTGTTTCCAGACCAATTTGTTTCAGTCTTCCTTCATTCTCAATTCCAGTTTACTCTGTAAACTCTGAAAACCTAGACCGTTGCTTTCACTCGGAGAAAGTGAAGGAGAAAGTGTACTCCATTTCTCTCGTTTAACTGTTTACTCATTTACTTATGACTATTCTACTAACAATACAACATTAACTTACTCTACAATGCTCCATGTACTCCAACGATAATCCAATGAGGATCTATTTCTATGTATATGAAAAGTAACTCTATGCGTAACATTACCATACCATGTGTATATTATGTACGCTGAAAATATTCATGTATGGACACTTGGGTCATTACAAGTACACTATAACAGAACCACTGAACTGAGTTTCATTCTATTGTGCACCTTGAATTCAATATCTATCTGTACTGTACTGTATTTCAATTGGATTCATAGTTCCATCGAAAATAGCATCATTCAGTCAAACGGTGGAGGTGGCCTGGAAAAGAGATGTGGTGCTTTTGTGTGACTCCGTGGGCATCCCCGAGCCAAATATCCTCTGGAAATTTAATGGAAACTATATCGACTTGGGTTCCCGTAAAGACGTAAGACTTCTCATTCACTTTCATATCATCATGTTTTACATTCTATTCCTCTCATACACTTTCCCTACACAAAGTACACTAGTACAAAGCAAGCAGATATTCCATTGTTTCATACATCTGCTCTTCCATTCATGTATTTAAGTAGAGTTTTGTTTCATTCACCTCGTATACAGTATATAAGTACTTATAACCAGTACCTTTAGTATTAACACGACGATTTAAATACCTTATCTATTTATGACATACCCTGTAGTTATAATACATTGTTAAATAAATAATCTGTATGTATATTGTTTTTATGGTGCTTAAATAATTTGTGAATGAAACTATTATAGTATAGTTTGTATAGGTTGGATAATGGGGAGTGGAATTTCGGACTGAATGGGAAAGTATTGTAGGCAGTATAGACAAATGGGTGATCTGTCTATTGGTTAATGCATTTAAGAAGGAACAAAGGACAAACAATAGCGTTCATGATTTGCTTTTAGAGGAGATTATTTTGTTTGGTAAGATTAGTAAAAGGGTGGAAGGGTATAGTGGAGAAAATAGATATTTAAAGGGAAGTGGGAAGCTTGAAGGATCTATTGATTATGTAATTCGGTGTTTACGGTGCTTTGCTCGTTGGCCGCTTGAGTCCATTATGTGAGAAAATGGTCGGCCGGGTTTGTGTTGGTTCAAGTCTTGTCCTTTCTCATCTTGTCTGTCTGTCTTGTCTTAGTGCTCGGTTTAGTTTGGAGTGGAGCTGGATGCTTTTACTTTGCGTCACTTTCCTTGACTAAACTAGTGTACTTTATTTTAGCTCCGTATAACATAAGTCTATGTGACGTGACTGACTGAGTTGAGCCATTTTGATAGGATTTCTTAAGAGGAGGAGATAAGTATATAACGGATCCTGTCTGATGTGATGTGATGGAGCATGGTGTGGCTGAGTTTGGTTTGCTTCTTTCGAATCCTTTTGGTGGGTGTGTGGTCTGGTGCGGTCTGCAAGGTTTACGAATCGTCTGCCCTAGTTCCGTCACAGTCCCAGATAATCCACTAACTTAAGTTCCCAATAAAACATCACTTGTCCCTATCACTCACACAAACTTCTGTAAACATTGTGTTGTACTGTACTCTTGTCTCGTCTGCAAATTCAATTCGCTTTACTTTATGTGCTTCAATCGTTTTCGTCTTGTCTAGTCTACTCATTGTCCGTTCCTAGAGCTCACAAGGAACGTACAACTCTAATTTACCAAAACTCCGTAGATATATAGGTACCTGAGAAGTGAAATATTGCGAAACGAGGCTATAGAGATTTATCTATTCTGTCCTGCATCTCTATTTATAAGTATAGGGCATAGAACAACGTCTTTAGAATGTTTAGTGTCTCTGTACAGGTTTTTGAAAGTAGGTCCTACTTATTTTCGTTGGGTGTACAGCGAGGTTCTAAAGTTCCGCACCATAGGAACTTAGTGCTAAAGCTTGCGAAATGCTTCTAATGCATAATATGTGTTTGAGCGGGTAAACACTTCAAGTGTTTAAGACTTTAGTACAACATGTTTATGGTGCGGAACTTTTGAACCTCACTGTAGTGTTCTACGGTAGGGTCGAGATGAAATAGTAATTTGATTTTGTTCAGGAAATGAGAGTTGAACGTAACACAATGCCAACAGTTAAAAGTTTAAGACTGGGTAAAGTGTGTGAAGGAAATGAAATAGAGTGTAAATATTTTGTTAGCTTAGGGACACTAGTAGACACTAATAGTAGTAATGGCGGATTCAGTTTGTTACTACTAAAGGTAGGAGTTTCGGCTGCAACGAGGATTCATACCTAGGTGAGATATAATGTGATGAGAAATCAAATCAAAAGAGTTTCCTTTAGTTTAGGTAAAAGTTAGTTGGGTTTGGAGTTTATAGTTCAGCTTTGGCTTTAGTTTGGCTTTGGGTTATGGGATGTGATGGGATTGTTTATGATTGGGAAATGTCTCTCGATATGAACGTTTTATGGGTTTATGTTCTGATGATGCTTCCCTGTATGCTTTTAGGTGAATAGTATTGGAACTTTAACAGTTCGGGAAGTGACACCAACGGATGGAGGAAATTACAGTTGTTTCTCCTCGAATTCTCACGGGAGTGATTCCATCACGTATTATGTCAAAGTTCAAGTGCCACCTCGAGCTCCCGTCCTTCAAATTACGGAAACTTCTTATGAAGCTTTACGACTCTCCTGGTCCGCCTTCGACAATGGGGGCAGCCCTATAAAAGGTTCTTCTTATCATTTTAATATTCCTACTTCAACTACCAACTATGTTGTAATTTCGCAAAGTAGCAATAGAAACTCTATTTATTACGTTTCATTCCTAACAACTAATACTAGTATATAATTTCTAGCAAGTATGTGGAGAGATACTGTGAATTTTATTAAACTGTGTTTCTAGAGCAAAGATCAAAGCTATTACTTATTTGGAATGTTATAAATACGTATAGGGCATAGGGTAACATAAAATCAGTTGAGGTATCAAGAAATTCAATTTGATTAAAAGACAAACGAGGTCAGACAAAGGAAGCCACATGAGAGAGGATTGGAAATTGAAGGCTAGTATTTTTGGTTGTAGCTTTAGTGTAGGTGGATGAAAACAAGAACAGTTGGGTCAACATGAACAGTAATAAAAAGAAAGAGTAATGGATATGAGTATAAATTCGTTATTACATGGGAGAATGGGAAGAAGCGACATTTAACAGATGCTGAGAAGCTCGAGTCGAGTTAGTTGATTGTATTTTATTACCCCACCGTAAAAACAAATAGCGTGAAATTGAATGTGAAAGTGGCTTTATTTTGGACAAAGTAATTTCCTGTGAAAAGTCCATATTTTTATGTAGGAAAGAAAGAAGTCTTGATTCTCGAGTGGAGAGTCTTGAGTTGTCTAATATAATTTTGACTGGGAAGTTGAAAGGTAAAGGAAAAGCAGGCTGACAGGTTTATTCGAATAAATGTACTTCTTATGCTGTGTATTATGTAACTGTTGGTGTTTTGGGGTGTATTATTGGTCGAGTGGACAGGATTGAATTGGAACTGGATAATATTGTGTCTCTGGAGTATAGGAGATAAACTAAAGTTTATTGTTTTGTTTTCGCAGGCTATGTGATGAACTACAAGAGAGAAGGTGGCGACTGGGAAGAATACGAAGTAGGACCCAGGACCACCAGCCACGTTCTGCAAGGCCTTGCTTGCGGCTCTAAATATCAAGTTTATATCAAAGCCTTTAACAAAATCGGCCATGGACTTCCTTCCGATATACTCTCGGGGAATACCAAAGGCAACGGTGAGCACTTCTCTTTAGCTCACTTCACTTCACAAGGATTAAGACAAAAGCTCTTCACTCCTCTTCTTATAAATATTAATAAGACATTCAATTTCCCTTTTAGTTTACTAACTTCTAAGTGTACACATTCACATCACATCACTCACACTTCACTATAACCATTCCTACACACTAAACTTTTCAAACCGCATTTTACACGGATCCTGGTAAAATATTACTCCATTCTCCGAGTTTGTGCTTTCACTGGGAAACCACAGTAAAAAAGTTATCTGGTTCCTGGTAAGTTCTTACCTGGCTCCTGGTAAATTTTACAGAGACCCCGGTAAATTTTACAAGAATCCCGGTAAATTTTACAAGAATCCCGGTAAATTTTACAAGAATCCCGGTAAATTTTACAAGAATCCCGGTAAATTTTACAGAGACCCCGGTAAATTTTACAGAGACCCCGGTAAATTTGACATGGACCCCGGTAAATTTTACAGTGACCCCGGTAAATTTTACAGGAACCCCGGTAAATTTTACAGGAACCCCGGTAAATTTTACAGGAACCCCGGTAAATTTTACAGGAACCCCGGTAAATTTTACAGGAACCCCGGTAAATTTTACAGGAACCCCGGTAAATTTTACAGGAACCCCGGTAAATTTTACAGGAACCCCGGTAAATTTTACAGGAACCCCGGTAAATTTTACAGGAACCCCGGTAAATTTTACAGGGACTCCGGTAAATTTTTAATACCTAACTCCTATCCATTCATAAAAAGAATAGGTTATAACTTATAACTTTTGTAGTACTTAATTGTAAAGAGGAGGCTAAGTCTCTTCTCCTTTCCAATTTATCACAAAAGACAAGACATGTACAATTCCCAACTCTTTGTTTACCCGTATTAGTATGTGTTATGTAACGGAGGATAGATACATAGCTGAACCACCTCGATTTGAATGGAGCACACAAGTCAATATAGTAATCGGAGTGAGTGAGCTCAGCTCTTATGTCATGTCATACTCAGCGGTTCGGTTTTGACTTTACTTGACGTGCCCACTTAACTTGACTTTATGCAAAGTGCCATTAATCTTCGTAGTACTAGTACATAAATCTAATTTATTCATGTCTTTTGTCTATGCACTTGAGCTTCTCACATACTTTACTATTGCCTTTGTATAACTACTCTATTTAGTTCCAAGTGTACCTAAGAAGCAGGATATTCTACATGGCAATCACTCCTCTATCACTATAAAACTCGACCTGTGGAATGAAATGGGATGTCCTATTCTTCGCTACTTTGTCGAATATAGACCGGTCCATGAGAAAAATTGGTTTCGCATTCCCACCGAATTGAGTGTGAGCTTTTTCATTATTTGTTTCTTATGCAAATACATGTGTTTATTTCTTCCGAGTCTGTATCTAAAGTGTTTCGACCGTTTATTGTGAAGGTACTTAAGTAATCAATTTTTTACGTTACAGGGTGAAACAAAACACTATACGATTACAGGACTCCATCCCAACACGAAATATGAAGTTCGAGTTACGGCCGGAAATAATGCAGGAAATTCTATTGTCAGATATGAATATTTAACGGCTCCTGTAAAAAATGGTAAGATCACTAAAAATGCTTATTAAATTAATGCATAATAGATGAAAAGTTCTCGTGTTATTTCATACCAAGTAAAAATCAGGAAAACATATTTAGTATTATTTTTGCAAGGTATAGTAAAGTGTAGTTACATTTTATGGGTATTATTACACGTTCAAAAATGGTAAACTTTCTGAGGATGACTTTGGTGACCTCCTAGAATAAAACACGTCCTTAAAATCCTTTTTGCTTTTGACAAAATTGCAGTTAGCAGTTTAAAAGAAAGTTTTCGTGACTGAGGATAGAAAAGTCCATTGGACGTATACATTGCATTATAACCGAGTTGTAGTATATTTTGTGGAGTTTAGGAAAGCTGATGTCATGTGTGATGTTGTATATGCACTTATGTAAAGAAAGAAAGGCATGTTGGGATATGTAGTCTGTATGACGAATGAGAGTGAAAGTTTTGGAGGAGGAATGTGTGTAATGTAGAGAGCGAAACATTCTTTGTACATAACGAAGTTGATAGTTCAAACATTCATGGAATGGAAAACGGTTGGACGCGTAGCCGACATCTGTATAAATAAAACATCCAAGTTTCTTGCTCATGTGAAATGTGGAGAAGAAGGAAACCGAAAGCTTGCAGTGTGTGCAGTTAGCTTTAGTGCATATACTTACACATTATTTACTCCGCTCCTCTCACTTCTGTGTACATAAAGAATCAACGAGATGTTAAACTGGAGACGTGCTAATATTATTGTATCTACACGTCATAAATACTAGTAGATACATTTCAAGACACAAACTTGGATTCACTTCACTTCCTTCACTTCATCTCGTTTCGCTTCACTGGATTTATGTTCCCAGTAATGCGGCATAGACATAATAATTCCTTGTGTAACATTTTGATTGAAGATGCGTGACATTATGACATCAAAATGAAATCTCAAATATCAACCAACTTCAAGGTTGGTGTATTTCCTATTAGGCTGTCCCTAGAGAAAATATTTAACCAAAGATTTCTGTTTTCCAAATTATTTATTTCAGATTTCCATAACTTTGTTGATTCCATACGTTATGGTGCTAAATTCTCTAAGCTCCACAACAAAAAAAACCGAATTTTTAAATTCTAAATTTTTGCCTGAGGTAACCTTATATTAGAATTACTATGGTTACACCAGTCTTGAATTGAACCAACTTAAAGTTAACTGAAATTTGAAATGAACCGTTTTCTTATATTTTATAATGTTTGTAGAATGAAATTCTGCTTTATTAAATTCAAACAGACTTTTCGTACTATTTATACATATATGCAAGATGCACAGACATTTTACAATGGTTGAGAGTATTTAGAGTAGAAGTTGAATTGACTGAACTGAATTTGTAGTGAGAAAAGGGAGTAGACTGTTGTGAATGTTTTGAACATGGTGAAAAGGAAATGGTAAAATGCTTTCTACAAAGCGCCATGTATGTACATATGGACATGACGGAGATGAATGATTACACATAGCGAAGGCATAATACTATACATCAATGGATGACATTACAAAGCGGAAATGCCAACAGTACTTGCACATACAGAAAACCAGGCAGAAATGAAATAAATTACAAGCTGGCTCACACTCTCAGACTCAAATGCTCCCGTTCGCTTCTCCCATGTCCTATTTCATTCATTAACACGTACGTAATAGAAGGACGCAGCAGAATGCCAATAGTTCATTTCATTAGACGTACTTCCCGTAAAGATTTAACTTTAATGTTCTAGCTTAGTAAACACAATAGTCTATCCATTAGCATTTGCTTACTGTATTGAAAGTTTTGTTTTCAAATTCCATTCCAATGTGGAAACCCAATGCGCATTCGGATTCTTTAGCTCCCAGCAATAATACAAAGAATGCTTTCTCTTTCGCGTTAGCTATGTTAAATTACTTTCGGATAGATTATCTTTTGCATTCGTAATAAAATCCCAGAAATGCTTATTT
This sequence comes from Yoshiicerus persimilis, assembly GCA_020352615.2. NCBI lineage: Eukaryota > Metazoa > Arthropoda > Collembola > Entomobryomorpha > Tomoceridae > Yoshiicerus > Yoshiicerus persimilis. Next base: position 19,228,658 of record CM036944.2, on the reverse strand, counting down.
ACATAATTCTTACATTTAATAGACTCCCTAAGTGCGTCATTATTAGTGCAGTAGGTAATGATGGCTAATGGATATTATATATTGGTAATCTGAAATAGGACGGTTTGTTTTTAAGCAATATAGGAGATTTTTAATAATAATAAATTATTCTAGTAAAGGTATTTCGTTGCTTATAAAATTGTGGCGAATATTTCTTTTACGTATTAATTATTATTCTGTAGATAGCTTTACCTTGTACATTTTGGCAATATTGAATACTAAATACAATTTACAAAGATATTTGCTCAATACACAATTTAGGTACATATATTCCTTATTCATTGTTCAATTCTAGGATTTATTATAAGAATGTGCTACTAAAATTAAGTAAGAAATTAGGTTAGTCGTAACTGAACGTCCAAATGTACCGTAAACTCCATGACTCTGTTCATAATGAAGGAAAATATAATTTTTGACATCAAATGAACTTTCTCCACTCGACTGGTTTTGTTTATCCAGTGTTAGCTCATTATATTAAAGAGAAAGCACGGGATGCATATTCATTGTGATGATAATAAACTGAGAACATGGAAAGGTCGTGTTATGACTGTAAGTTTTAGTGTACATAAGTGTGAGATTGAGTTGTGATTTGGTTATGCAGGAACTGAAAGGAATGAACACATAATTAAAGGAAAGTTAATATGAATAATTTGTCTGTGTGTATGGAGTATTTTCTATTAAGTGTAATTTGTTGTGAAGGAGGGAGTTTGAGTGGAAAAGCCGACTCGGAGGTTTCGCCGGATGATGAGACGACGAGTTCTTCTCAGCTGAGTGCGTCGCTTCTAATTGTCTTGCCTATTATTCTGTCTCTGCTCACTGTCACTGGAGTGATTGCTTTTGTGTGCTATGTGCGGCGTAAACGTAAGTTTCATTCTCTTTCTCCATTCCGAAATAACCTTCTCTTTTATTCCTTTTCTAAACATATGCAATACAATCAAACTACTGTTCTCTACTATAAACAAATAGTAATAAGGATGTTTGTTAGTTTCGAGGCAAATTAAGTAATACTAATTTTGTTAAAATATATTTGTCTCTCCCTTTCCAAGTTTTATAAATTATATCAGTAAATTCCTTCCTATGTACTAATTACAGTTGAACTAATAGAAAGTTAGGATCTTCTGGTTGTATGCAGTTAATTAATTAAATAAATGACAAAACTCACAGACTGTTAAAATTGATCTTCGCTAACCTTTCCTGACTGGTCTGGTTTGTCTTTTCTCATCCTCAGAATTCGTAACGAGCCTCGTAGTTAATTGGACAGAGTAAAACAGACAATGTCTGTTAAATTGTAAACAGACAAAAATAACATGGAGAAAGGACCTGCAAAACTTAAAAAATATTTGATTAGGTATTTTTACTGTAAGTATTTTAGTTTACCAAAACTTTTCATTGCGACTCTTACGAGTTTTAGTTTATTTAATGTTACGAGTTTAGTAAATGTTAAAATGTGATATGTAGGGGGAAAAGAGGATGAGGAAGGAAAGTGAAAAGTCAACTGAGTTGATTATGATTACATGTGATGGCTCATAAGTTTTAATAGTGGTGATAGTTTGTTCACAGTTAGTTAGCTAAGTTTACGTTCTTATTGAAAAGGTGTGGGAGTCAACGGTCCGAAAACGGTGATTGGCGACACGCCAGGTGGATTGCAAACTTTGATGCAAACACAGAATCTGAGAAACCGTGAAGAGCAGCATTACTGTGTGGTCAAAAGCTCAGATCAACCCTTGCACGAAGATGCACTTCGATATAAAACTATCGATTCTGCAGGTTTGCCAACTTTCTACTGAATTTATTGATGTGATGAGCAATTGATTTAAGTTCAATGTTCAGCAATGTTCAAGGTGCCATCCTCTAAAAATCGGTTTTATTCTTTTTCGATGATTTTCTTTTCCATTTTTCCATTTTTCAGTTTGTTTAGGATTTAGGTGTAAGATTTTCGAAGGTTTTCTTTGACATGATAGAATTTCCTTATAGATTATTAAGTTACATAACAATTTAGTACAGGGTATTCGGTAATGAAGGAAGTACATTTAGGGACACTGGCGTAAAATTGCTGATTTTGTGCGTATCTTTATTATTACTTACTTAGAATAGGTACTTGATGCTATAACTCTGTATGATAGTGATAGGAATTGGCCTTCGTTCGGTGCTTTGGGAGCTTTATGAGTAAAAAGGTCTTCAATATTATTTGTTAGCACGTAATTCACTGATATGGATGATGCCTACAGAGAACAGTGTTAGTTAAGTACTAATAATATGAAGAAAGCCAACGATGCTGTAAAGTAAAGGCACCTTTGCCAAAAAGATGTTGAGGCTTAAGAATAGCATTTTAAGTTCCTTGCTTTCATCGTATAAAATATTATTAGAGCAGTAAAGTAGGCTACTGGACTAGGTAGGTTCCCTTCCATTACTTAGGTTCTCACTTTCTATATATAGCACTTTGCCTTCATCACCATCTGAAAGTGTAGCTAAAAAGCAGGATGAACATATGACATTTTTGGCAGATTACATAGACGATATCTGCCCATATGCAACGTTCCAACTACCGGAAAAGCCACCGGGTAGACCATTATTGACAAAAGGCGGGTCCAAAAAGAAATTCGGTCGACACACGGGAGACACGATGTACAACGTCGGCAACATTTACAGTGGTCCTTATCATTCGGTCCAGTCACCCGGATTTTTGTACAACCAAGCGACCATACAACTCCGGGTAGGTATTATTATGCTTATTTATTGCTCTATAAAGGAAACTAAAGTCCAAACCGAGTTATAATGCACACATAGAGAATAAAAGCAAATCAACCAACAAACTACTACAGTCCATCGTATAATATACAGTGAGGTTCAGCCCGTAGTAGCCATAGGACACTTACAGTGTAAAGAAGTACTGTGTATTTAAATTGCCCGCTTTTGGCATGACGCGGAAAATCAAAACCAACATATTTCATTACACACTGTAAGTACCATGGCTACTACGGGCTGAACCTCACTGTATTGTACAAGTGGAGATTGTATGTATGGTCTAATATTAGTATGCCCGAAGGCTTCTTGTAAGTACCGAGTTAAGTCCAGCCAAGCTCCCCGAATTCATACACCGTTGCTTTTCATTAGGAAAAAGATATTCCTTTTGAATCTCCTTAGTATGTAAAGCTACTCAAGGAGAATATATAATTTACTCGGTAGGATATTATACTATAGAAAGAAAAAGGTATATTATTTTATACTAGACCCTGTGACTCCTTAAGGGTTTACGACACGACAACAAAGGTTTGATAAAAGAATCTATTCGAGTCTGAATGTAAGTACGTAATTTTATCAGAAGACTAACAGAGTGTAACTCGGTTCTAAGTTCATAAAATATCCTGGCCAGTTGAGTTTTAGAGTTCGTTTACTTCGAGATTTATCTTTGGGTAAGAGTTACAAGACTCGTGTATGTAGTCGTAAGTCGGTACATATCCGACGTAGTTGTCTTAGCATAAAACACATAGTTTTGGGTACCCGGGTGAAGTTTGAAAGGAAAAGGAGTGTAAAGAACGCAGGAAAGTTAAAAAAAGGGAAGCCGGGAGTTAAATCCAATAGGGAATCTCGTTATCTGGTGTTGTTTATAAGTCTGAGCGGATATCTGTTGTTATCGTATCTTAGGTGGCAGTAAATTCCCTTGCTAACTTATATTTTTGGTGTTTAGGAACCTGAGTACACAAAAGTGAGACGGAAAGGAAAAGATTTCGAAAGCCAAGAGTCTGACAATATGGCGAGCACCGACTCGGAAGTAAAGAAAATCCTGACATTGCATATGCCCATTTCGGAGTATGACACCCTAGGGTCCGATTCGGAAGGGGAGAAGCATCACCAGAATTGTTCACCAATTCATCACATGCCAAGACATCTTCAGCCAAACTCCAATCCCATGCAGATTCAGCATGAAATGGTCACTTTCCGCCAACGCCAAAGATCTGGTCAGTTTCAGTTTACATCAACGTGTTAAAAAAATAAATCCCAACTCTTTCACTTAACCTTAACGTTTGATCATGACCTCGTCAAATGCAAGGCTCCTGTATCTCCTATAAGGTTGTCCCAACAAAAAATATTTAACACAAGATTTTTGTTTTTCTAAATTATTTATTCCAGATTTACTTACTTATATTGTTTCCATACGTTTTGGTCTTAAATTCTCCAAATTTAGGTTCACAACGAAAAAAACCGAATTTTTTAATCCTAAATTTTTCCTTGAGACAACCTTATAGGAGAATTACTATGGTTACAACAGCCTTGCTTCTAATGTGATTGAGCTGAATCGTTGAATCTTCAATTCAATACTGAATCACATAGTTCTGCGGTTTCCTAAACTTTACTACCTCTCGAAACTTGAAAGCTTTACTTACATTTCATTTCTCTCTACTTACTCCTCGACTAACACTTCACATCATTTATCTGCTTTGCTTTGCAATTTTGAGCCGACCTTTTCCCGACAACTTCCCCTTTAACACTTATTCCTCCATGTTTTTCCAGGACTCCTATTTTTCATGTTAGTTCCCTCCAAACGGAATTTACACTCGGAATCTGACTTTTCGTTTCCTACAGATTAAGTGAGTGAGTTGTGTTGTAAGACACGAATAGAAATGTTCCAGCTCAAGTCTCCCAGCCAATCCTATCCACAATACACTCACGCACATCACGCACTTTCTTCATTTTGACTTGAATTCACTATCTGACACTTGCTAGCAATCTTTTTCTCTGTCTGTGCACAGTTCACCATACTGTACATAGTTAGGCAGCTACTCCTTTCTTTAGTATGTATGCAACGCAAGCAAATTACAAACTCAAAACAACTTTCTCTTCATTCGCATTACTAACGTAACACTTGGATATTCACTCACGTATTTATGTACTCACTCACTTTCATTTCGAGAGACCGTATACAACTTTACAGTATGGAACAGAAGCAACGAAATATTTTGCTTTCTCCGTAAACTTTCTCTTTTTTAACATGTATTTTGCTTTCTCTGCATAATATTTCTTAACATGCACACTGCTTTCTCCCTTTATTACCAGAATGCACCATATTTTCGTGCTCAGATTGGAGAAACGGAGAAAGTTCTGTGTTAAATTACTTCTGTTCCATACTGTATTATAGTTGGGATAAGATTTTTAGATATTTAATATGTGGTGAAGAAGTTCCTGACTGTTTTGTACTGTTCTTTGCGTGGGCAGACCCTGTAATAACTTCAGATCACTCAAGTTCTTCGACTGACTCTTCGCCTACGGGCGGCCCTAGAAAGTCTTCCTATATGTCACGCAAGAGTAAATCTAAATCAAGTGTTCAGAGCGGCTCGAGTGCAAAGCAACGTGTTCGTAGCAGTTCAGGCTACTCGAGCCATACGGAGGAAACCTCTTTCAGGTTTGCTATGAATTTAATGTAGTGTACTATTAGGTGTATACAATTTATGCTAGATTTGCTTTGCTTCCCGGGAATATCCTCTGTTCAATTGTAAATATGCAAATGCTTTGGTTGTCACTGTACAACGAACAGTAGTGCAATATTAGTCAGTTGGTTAGTTTCCATCGTGGGTATATATACGTGTTTGTGTGACATGAGGGCGAGAGAGGAACATGTTTTCTTTACTCCGTACTTATTTATTTATACGACATAACTTGTAGAGAAGATGTTTTCACTGTCTTCTTGGAAAACAAAGTAGGAAACAAAGTTTCTAAATGTTACTAAAGTGAAAGTAAGGAGAAAGCAAGTTTCACCTGAAGGCTTTCACTATTTTCATTTTGCTGGTTGGAAATTTTGCTTGGGGAAATATTATTTTATTTGATATGCCATCAAAGAAAAGAAAAAAATCAGAACTACCTTCCTAAGTAGTCTTTACTTTAAATGTGTTGACCTAGATATTGCGGAGAAAGTTCGTCTCTGGCCTTGATGAAAATGTTTCGTGTTAGTTTGTGTGTAGTATGTGTAATACTAAAATAAATTTGAATGATTTTTGTTCTCTAAAATTATTAGGTCCAAATACGTTTAGTTTTTGTGACAGAATTCAACCGCCGACCCGCTTTTCGGACCCTCGTGAGTTGAGTGACGGAGATGAAGACTGTTGCTACGATGGAATAATGGAGCCTTCGGGACTTAAGTTCACGATGAGTTCTTCTTGCAAACGTCCCCATAAAAGTCGACACTCAGGGAGTCTTCATCATCAGAAAAAAGGCTCCGCCGGGCGGGAGGCCACGTACCATATTGATGTATAGCATAAGCATACTACTTACTATCTCTAGTAGTAAGTCCCAGCCAAAATAACTACTCTGTCTGAGTCTGACTGAAAAAATTCATCGTGTTCTGAGGAGATGAGAGAGATACAAACATAATAGTCCATGTTCCTTGCATACTACAATGTACACGAGACGAGACATGATGGAACAACTAAAATAACCAACATAACCCCATATTATAGTATATGACCTCTGTGAAATTGCTAAAGTTCATTCTAAGTTTATCTGTTAGTGTGTATACCTACTTTATACTGTAACTCGTGTAGATTCTATACCAACTGTTCCAAATATACTGTAATAATGCTCACTCTCTCCAAACCCTGGTTACAGGCTCTACAGAACTCAATTACCGATGCGATGCAATGCAATGCAAAGAGATACTAGAATAAAGTCGACAAAAAGTAAGTACCTTATATCCACTACTACGTCTTGGTCTCTACACAAACTAAACATCTTATTTCATTCCACGCTATAAATATATGTACACACATTTCTAACTGCGTAAGGCTACTCTAGAGTTGTGGAGCTACTTAAAAATGTCTCGTCTCTACATTACACACGAGAAGGCCTCACAGAATCCTCAGAGATGTATGTATTTGTATTATCTATCTATATGTGATATCTTTATGATAGCAGGTCGCAGGTTCACTACTTAGATCGCTCCGCAGCTCCTTTTCTTCCGTTAAGTACTTGCCATAATGCCAAAGACTCTTACCTATTAGTATAAGATCTGTCCTATACATTTTCATCATGTCAAGTGCATACTTTCTCTGTCTCTGTATATTTCAAGGTAATACCAATGTGAATCTATGTACATTTATACTCAAGTGAACGTATTTATTATTTATATTAACCACTATGTTTACACTATGTATGTTCGTCGTATGTGAATCAAATATATACAGCTATGGAGCTTCTTATCTATATTACCTATATTAAGGTTAACTAAAATTACTTGTAATACTACAAACTACGGAAACCAACCCTATTGCTAAATATTCTTATGTGTAATGCTCTGTGACATTTTCCTACAAAAATAAAATACATTGCATTTAAATATACTCCCCTGTTAACCCACTGCCAATGTCAAATCCATTTTCGGAAATTGTATAATTAATAGTGTATATTTAATATTGGTTCTTTAATAATTCAGTTAACATAAGATTCTTAAACGTAAAGTTAGAATACCTGGGTTGTATTGAATTGTATAACAACATTTTTTTTTTCGTTGTGTTGTAAATTCTATTAAAGTAATACTGTACTTAGTTAATTATTTTGATGAAATATTTCAATAAAATTGAAATGAAACAGCAAGGGAAGACGGAACCTGGTTTTCATTATAGTAATGGCAATTTTTTTTATTAAACAAATCATTCTGATGGAGTTAAAACAATAAATTTCTTTGCATGTCTAATTCTATATTCTATATTCTAAAAATTCTAGAGCTAATGTAGATTGAAAGCTTTTGTTTCATTTTCTTTCAAATAATGATTTTTGATTTTCTGTTGCATTGCTTACTAGTATTTTTTATTTGAAATATTAATTGTTGAATCTACTAAATTTACTAAAGGAAATCATCTGATTCGTACAGTTCTCCAAAAGTATTAGTAAGAGTACATTATTGCAAGGTTGTGCTATATTTCCGCAACCGTAAGAAAATGTTTGCATTAGTGTAGACTTTGATTTATAGTTACTTGTATGAAAGATCAAATCCATGGTGGAAATCCAAAAGATAATCTTATGGAAGACTATCGTTGAGTTTCTAAGGGCATTTTGATAAGATTTGGTGCAATTGTAAATTGTAGTTGTAGTATACAGGTAGCCATAGTTCTGAGTCTACTGTAAAGAAAACCAAGTCACCATGTAGTGCCAGTAAAGAAAAAGGTTGTTTAATGACATTTATGCACACAAAGCAAAAAGTGAGTTGCCCAATAGATCCGATTCGATCCCAGTCGTAGTCGTTTCTTCAGATTTCGATTAGGTACTAGCTTTACCTTCTACAGCGAGGTTCTAAAGTTCCGCACCATAGGCACCTGGTGCTAAAGTTACATGCTTTTAATGCTTCAAGTGTTTAAGAAACTGGTGGCAAACTATAAAAACATATGCCTATGGTGCTTAACTTTAGAACCTCGCTGTATTTCGTTTAAGTTAGGATAGGGAACAAAACATATAAGCATAGCAGGACAGGACAAGAAAGGATTTTTTCGTTGACTTGATTTGACTTAAGTTGACAGGGCCACATTCATTCACAGTATATTTCTAAGTCGCCCCAATATATCGAATACTATTAGTAAAGAATAAGTAAAAGAAAAAGAAAGACAAGACAAGAAATTCGCATTATACTTTTATACTTCATCCGTATGTCCAAAGTCCCACATTCTATAATTCAAGAGAGGAAACCCAATAATTTCAGATTTCCACGTTAGTCTGCACGTACGATTCAATGTTCCCATTAGTCAACCAACATGTACTTACTCACAATCAGTCAGCCTAAACTCCAAATTCCAATCTTAGCAACCTCCAGCTCAACTAATACCAAATTCATGTGAACGTTGCTTTCCTTGCAGTAATAGTCAACAAATAATGTAATACATTTACAGTGCCTATATAGCAATGCCAAATTGATTTGCTCTAGATAACCTATCTTAAACTGCACCATTTTTATTTGTCATTATTGTATTGATATGTTTATGTAAGCCCGTCCTTATTTATATCCTTCCTTTTGCTTACTTCTGCAATAATCCTTTTTCTCAAAATTCAATTGAATTTACTAATATATTGCTATATGACTGTCAGATATCTTATTGTCAGGAATATTTCAGTGTTTCCCAATTATTGCATTTTAGATTACAGTAACTTATCTCACTAATATCATTATACTGAACAAAATTAATAGTCACAGCTATTTAAATCGGTGGAATAACATTACAAAAATTATATGTCAAAACATAATTCCATTTCTTGTTTTATTCATGCTATATATTATCCCCTAATTACCTTAACAGATGGAATACAGGTTTATAGAATTTGATTTTAGAGTTGTAACCTTATTTACCGATTAGATATGAAATTGTATTCTGTAGTATTTTCAGGAAAACCGAGAGAGGTGTAGACAATGAAATAGTACAGGGATTTGGAATTAAAATGTAGGTAGGAGAGAATTGTTGAATAAACTGTAATATGTAAGAATTTCCAAATAGGAAGAGTGATGTATCGAAGAATTGTTAGTTTGCAGTTAAAGGATGAGTTAGTGCTGTATATGTGAGTCCGAAATGATTTGGGAGAGAGAAAAGAATGATTTGATGGGAGGAGTGGAGGAGACGAAGTGAAAGTCGAAGTGAAAGTCGGAGTGAAAGTGGAAGTGAAGAAGGAAAGGAATTTCTTTGCGTTACAGTCCTCGTGCTCTGATCTCTCTTGTAGTTTTATTCTATTTTTATTCTGAGTAGTGTCTACAGTAGTCTCTGTGAAGCGATGTCAAGGGAAAGTCAATTGAATGTTCTATTCAGATGTGAGAGGTATTCGGTAGTTGTACAATGGTCCTAGACACGTCATCTCATCATGTACCTCTTCCTCTGTATTTCTGTCTGTTGTGCTCTGTACATGTATGTCCTACGAATCGGCAAAGAAACGTCGGCAACGATGAAATTGAGTCAAATTGAATCAAATTGAAAACGGCTATTTGACATTTCAAGTGGAAAGTTGGCTGGTTTCGAAAGCCCATTGACCTCTCAGTTCAACGAGCAGTTTCAACTTAAATATCAAACTAAACCTACTTTATACTCCAAGTAATATATTATAGCACCTAAAGAAATACCTAGTACTGTATATCACATTTTCTCCTATTATAGTTTTGTGTATTAGACAGTTAGCTAAGAAAGTACACTCTGCTCAGAGAAATATTTTCCTTTCCGCGAAATTGGCTCATTTCATCTTGTCTCATCTGTGCTCTGTGCTGCTTAGACATTATTAGTATTAGACACACTAGAATAAGTATTGATTTAATCTTCTACCACTAATTTAACCTTCCGAACACAATATCGCTTACTTACAGTGTTTTAATCATGATCAGTTTCGTACATACCACGTGTGCACTTGATAATCTTATTACTTTATTGCTTTTTAAGGTTTTCTTTTCTTTATTTGATTTTTTTGCTGCATATCAATATCGACGATACCCAACAACGAGAAACCTGATTTTATTTTTATAAAAAAATTATATGCATATACATATTAATTTAAAACGGAATTTTGTTGTTTATTAGTACTATAAAGTATAAGTTTTAAATTGCAATAATCTGTAACTATTTATCTATTGACTTATTTCACAAAGATTTTTCGTCAAAGATATAAGCAGAGGAGGGAGATATATAAGTTTTTCCTGACAGATAAGGGATTAAGACCAAGGTGGATTTATTTCGGTTGTTCTTGCTGACAATTTGATGCGTATTTTTATCTCTATTTTCCGAATGGATGGAATAATCTTTCATTGTTATTGCATATAGTGTACTCAAGAAATCAAATGCAAATCCTCTAATAAAATTTGAAATGTTTTCATAAGCTAATCCAGATTACAGTTACGATTGTACTTATTCCCTGGGTGAAATGAAAGTCAGCTAATTCGTACAGAATAGGTAGTTGAGATACGGAATCTCTTTTCTGAACGCATTTTATAGACTTGGAGGGGCTGAAAAATATCTTTGCTTTCTTTCGTGTTCGTATTTATTTGTGAGTTTGGCTGGCTTTTGGTTGAGTTTTTACGGGGAGGGGAGTATAAGTACTAAAATTGGCTGTAAGTCATAATACGGTTGAACGAATGCGTTGAAATTAGGAATTTTGCTGACTTTATGTCTTGTCATTGAATTTGGGGTATTCTTTGTAGCAGGGCCATTCCATGATGCATAATGGGAACGGTAATGGCGATAATAATAGTAATATGAGAAACTACGGATTTGTGGATAAATAAAAGGTAGTCATTTCATGTCCAACTGCAGTAAGTGTCTTGTTATTCCTTTATTATTTAAGAGAACCATCCCTTTTCCTTTCACATTTCAACTTTCTTTCATTTTCTTTTGCTCACTCACAGGAAACATTAATAGTACTGTTGTAACTACGATCTTGCATTTTTATCTATATACGCTATAGGTATTCATCATTCTGTTGTATAGGTATTAAAATACATGACATTTAATTAGGTATTTATTATATGGGCTTTAAAAATTTGAAATACAAACAAGTACGTTATGCAACGTGACATTTATAATATTTTGATATCACTCCTTTTTCCTAGTATAGAAATTTTTGCGGAGTCAAGAGTTATTTAAGACTTTGTGCAATATGTCATTTGGTTTTCCCTTTCTGCTCTAGTTAACACAACCTCAATGTTCAAAGCTAAAGTTTGTTTTTCAATTTGTGCAAAGAATTCTAAAGGATTTTCTTCTTAATTTTGAAATTGAAAGAAACTAATGCTCTCGCTCACCTATCATCAAAAGTACTCAATTCAAATCCCTTTCCATATTGCAAAAATTGACTTATACTTTGTTTGTTTTGGTCGTTATTTACATTAGTATGGTAAAGGTTGAACTTTTATCTGTTTATGATTTACTTTTAGGAATTATTTTTAAAGACTATCCTTAAATTGTTTTTTTTGTTTTTGACTGATTCGTGTATTAAAATCTTCGGTGAGAATATTTGTGATAGTTTCCAGGTGGCTATTTTGCTTGTAATTCATCTAGTCACCATTTTCTGTAACACAAAGATGAAAAAATCAAACGACAAGCCCTGAAGTACTTAACATTGAAATTTAAATCCCGAATAACAAAAGAAGTGAAGAGCATAGCATACTGGGAAGGCAAGTTTGAAGGACTTCCTGAAAGGAAACTTTCTGTTCAGATCTGTAATTCTTTTCAGGAGGGAAAACAAGTTGTGCTTGTGTAGGGTAGGAATTAATTGAAAATTAGCCCTGATGCAATGTACTTTCTGTAGTTGATGAGTCAGCTTTAATGATTTTAATGAAACCCTTGACTAAACTGAATGGAAAAACTTTTCCTATAAAAATTACTTGCATTTTTAACTACGTATGCTTTTATATACATTATTACTCGTATGCTATAGGGATTTTTCTGAAAGTTTTAAAAATTTGCTTGCTGTGTGCCCATTATTTAAGTAAAGTAAAGTAAAAGGTTATAAAAGCGGATAGCATAGGTGTCTTGTCTTGTCTACATGCATTAATTTTCATCTTTACAATAATTTCAACACGTTTACAGTGGATGTCAAAGATATAATATATATGAGACGATACGTGAGTATGTTGAAGTAGTTTTTGCATTATGTACCTAGCGAAACAGGGAAATGTAATAGTTAATGGAAATGTATTTTGAATTATGAGGTCTATGTGACCGCGCTCTATGCCTAAGTGCAGAGAATAAGTACGGTTCACTTTCTTATACTAGATAAAAGCATTGAATGTATTCATGTTCAATATATTATAATGGGATGAGTTAGCTTTTCAGGAATCTTTTACCAACTATCCAATCAGATAGTAAAATAGACGAAAGGGGAAAAGTTGGAGAAGAGGCTCCATTAATATCGCCACGTAAAACTAGGCGAATGCAATAGTCGAAGAACGTGACAGTAACAACAAGTGAACCCAAGTGAGTCGCTAGAAATGAAGAGACTCTAGAGACAAATTGATTTACACTCCATGCATTACATACGACCAGATATACATTCTTTTCCAAGACCTCCCTCTCCTCCACGCTAAAAGGAATCTCGTTCTCCTTCCCTGTCTTGTCGAAACTCCTCTCTCTACTTTCTAACTCTTTTATCCATCTTGCTCTTGCATATACAACACATAATTTTAACGTGACGATTACACTTCTTCATAAGTAACACAATCTAATCTAATATTTATAATGTGCAATGCCAAAAGTACATTATGTACTCCGACCTGAACTACTTTTCAAGTTCCAAACGATCTTTGGTAAAATAAAACACGTTTTTCTAAAAACCACATTTTTTTCATAAAATTCAATAAATTTTTCCTTTTAAGCTGATAAGTTGGTTTATCTTACAAAACTAATGTGAATCACTTTTAAGTACTTTATGCTTTATTTTGATTTTGATTTAATTATGCATATTATTATAAATACAGGTTTTTCTTGCATTCTTTTCTTTTACGATTTTGTAATTCTTATTAAATCTTAGCAGATATGATCTCTGAAATATACATGCTATAACACTGAATGCATAGAAATCGTTAGGGATTGCATACTAAGCACAAGCAGTACCACTTTGTATTTCACTGCAGATACAAACCACAAGATATAAATGTATATAAAGAGGGTACGGTTGTTGACGTGAGTAGCCTCTTTTTCTTATATTATATACAAGATTGGTTCCCTCGTGGTAAGATTAATGTCTTAGGAAATTAGAAACTTGATACATCTTGAATGCTGAAAGAACATTACGAGCAGTCATTCAATCAAGGGAAAAATAAATAGGGAATTCTAAGATTGTGGAAAGAAGCACTTGTATGGGAATCTATCAATACCGCTAATGGCATTAGGCAACCAAGAAAAGAACTAAGGTAAGAATATTTAATAGTGGGTGGGTTTTCCTAAGTAGGTTGGTTAAAGACTTAATTTGACAGTCTCATTAACCTATAGGTCTTGTTTGATGTTGCAAACCTTGTATTTGCGCTTACAGATGGATTTTTATAAATTTCTTTGGTGTATACTTAGGTAAATTAACAAAAAAGGTTGTAAAAACATTCGGATACAATTTTGGTACAGTAAATTCTAAAGAAGAGTAGTTTTCTTTGTAAAATTCGGTATTTATCTAGATTTCTAGATGGATATAAAAAAATTGCGTGCTATTTTGCTAATATTCTATGCATAAGATGAAATTTGCATGTATTTTGTGTCGTACATGTAGTTTTGAATTTTGGATATGTGTTTTATGTTGTAATTTGCGTCTTTGACATCACATCTCAATTCATCTAACTTATCTTGGGAGTCAGTGATGGTAGGAATGGAAGAGGAAGTATTGGATGGGTTAGGAGGAGAGAAGATGTTAGAATTGAAGTGAAGTGAGAGGAGCTGCGAAAGTTTTGGGAAATTGTCGAGAAACAAGTTTCGGAGAGAAATTGTCAAAGTGATTTGTCACTGTCTGTCTGTCCACTTGCAACGTGTCTTTCCTTCCCAGTTTATAATGGAGTGGTAATACCCGGGATTTAGTTTACGTGGGTTTTAGGTTTACGTTTACTTTGTTTACGTGTACAGTTAGAGTCTGTCCTCCTCTATAAAATATCTTCCTGGAAGAATATGATTTTCTGTTGTATTGAACTGTGAAAGTAGGAAAAGGAAATTCTTTAGACATTTGTACAATACATAGGATGTTCAGATGCTCACAAACAAGCACATCAACTTTCAAACTACTTACGCAACTGTCCAGCTGAGTCTGATAAATAAATATGATTGAAATTTTCATCTTCTCACCCTTTTCAAAACCATCTATAGGTAAATCATTATTTTTATGCATTATGTATACCTATAACTCAATTTTCCCACACCCAATGAGAAAAACACCGATTCTAATAGAACTGTCACTTTTCCTTATCTGCTTCATGATTCATAAGTAACTGTATGACTGAATATATTTAAAAGTGAGTTACTGTCTTTAATCCAACGAAAAACATTACTAATTCAGTTTTTAATACAATTTTACGTAATATGAACTTTTCTAATTCATTTCTTATTAAATTCTTACTTAATAAAAATGCACGTTTTAGATTTCATGCAAACTAAGTAATGTGTCTGCAATAAATGTTTACAATACTAAATTAGGTTTACTTGCCCCTTTTATTATCTCTATGTAATTGGAGGAAATCGAAGGCATTCATTTTCTAGCTCCATTAATACCAATTTAGGTGTTTTTACACGTGGGACCTGAAAAATTAAATTCTTCTATAAAATAATAAAATGTAGGACACTTATTAGACACTCTGTACTGCATGTAGCAATATTGCATTGTGAATTGCAATATGGCTATCTTCTGTTTGTGTTGGTTATGCTTATAGTTGCTGGACAAATTAACTTTGCTGTCATCCAGAGTTGATTCTCTGGGTCTCTTCGTTTTCCTTAAGTTGACAAGATGGATGTTCGTGGATGATGGTGACAATGACAACACTGATGTAATGTGCAAGTGGAAAAATAGACTGGACTGGACAAAAGTTGACAAAGACGACAAGACTAGCTGGAAACTCGATAAGCTTACATATTATATACTCAAAAAGGTTGTACACTGTTCTTTCTACTTTTCTACGTACATAATATATATTATACACTATGGTATGGTACATTTCTTTTGCGGATATATTGCAAAACTAAATATGACTACATAACATTATTGCATCATTTCACAAAGTGCAGCAAACAAAAAATATATACAGAGTTAAATAAATTGCTTTATATAATACTTGTCTTGTTTGTCCATTTTGTTGACAGACTTGTTTAAATGTAAATATCTGCGAGCACAGTCGGAAAAATGAAATGACAAAAATTTATAAATGTAATCTCTAGTTTCTACATCGTGTACCTTGCATTATGGCATTTGTAAAGTAAAAGTGTTTTGATGCTATCAAATGTCGAGTCGAACAAACTAAAAGTAGAATGATGGATAGAAATCTATAATTGAGTTTCATTTTCGTGCAATTTTTTGTAAAAATAAAAAATGCAGTTCTATAGTATTATTTCAGATTAGTAAAATGCTAGCAAGCCGTGGTTTCAACAACTTAAACAATTTTTATTATATTCAGTTCGACAATCATTCAAATGAGCGTGTCACTTCTACTAAGTTTCTGACATAACTCTTGTTCGACAATGATTCCAATGAGCGTGTTACTTCTTCAAAGTTTCTAACATCACTGATCGCATTTCATACAAGTTTTTAAGTATATTAATATGAAATACGTAACAAACAAATATTTATAAATCATGTAACTAAGAGATACGTTCCTCAGGAACATACTCCTCCCCGTGAAGAATCTCGGGTTCTTCACAATATTTCTGTCGCACGTCCATGACACAAAGTTTCAATAAGGTCCGACGTAGAATTCCAAATTGTGTCTTAACGTCTACGACACGAATGACATTGTCCTTTCCAGGAATAGTATTCACAACTCTGCCTTTTGGCCATGCATTTCTTGGTAGGTCAGGATCGGCGATGATAACAATGTCTCCAATTTCGATCGGCTTTGTTTCTCGTAACCATTTTGTCCGTTTAGTAAGAGTAGGTAGGTACTCCTTCACCCATCTTTTCCAAAAGTGATCTGCTAACCGTTGTGAAATTCGCCACCGTTTAGGTTCGCCAGTTCTTTTCATCCCACGCCAAAGAAACATCCAAGCACACTGATCCTCCGCCTCCGGACGAATTAGTACCCGACGAAACATGTCGGTGATTGCTCCTGTGAATGCAATTTTCCTTTCTCTGAATTTCAGCAAAACAGCTGGTAAGGAATTGAGCATATCTGGTCCCTTCAAAAGAGCATCGTTGAAACCCATTCCATTTGCCTTAGCAGCTGCATCGTAGACAAATCGGAGTATTCCGGGCTTGTTTGGATTGAAGACACCAAAATGAGGAAGATAATAATTTCTGGGATTTACGGTAGATTTTCCATCCTCATTCAACTTTGTAACAAATTCTTTCTGGAAGCACTCTTCCATTGTTGCACAATATTGATCAGCAAAGTCCTTACATTTATCAATTTGCTTTTCTATTATGAACATTCGTCTCATTGCATTTTTCTTACTTTCTGGAAACTGAATGTTGTTACTTTTCCAAAGCAGACTAGTTTCCCACCGAATTCCAACTCTTTGCGTTGTTGCCGCTAAAATCTTTCCAGTTCGTTCAATTTCCTTTGATTGAATAACTTTTTCTGATGTACGAACTCCAAAGGCCTCAGTTGAAAATGAGTCTTTCACCATGTTATGGAGTAAGTCCATATCTTCACCATTCTGATAAACTGGATTAGAAAATAGAATCAAGCTATGAACATTTTCTTCCTTTGGAGACTGAACATTTGTTGTTTTGTCAGTCAGAACATCAATAATATATTCCGGGCAGCCAAAGTTCATTTCTAATGTTTCCAAGATCATGTCAACATTGTCGGGAACATCAAACATATATGACACTAAGTCCATCGCATCTGCTTTGAGGCATTTCCTAAGACGGTATAGGTTCTGTACATTTGTATACTTGCATTCTTTGCTCGATCTGCGAAATCCACTGATAAAAGACGGCCATTCCGCTGGGTTACCGTTGAAGTAAGTCAAATCCTTTTCCATCGTTTGTCTTGCTAGTAGGTATGCTATATCACCACAGCAACTTTTCTGATTCACTGTGTTTTGACTACAATCATTAATTTTCTTTGAATCTTTTGTTTTTTCACTATCAGGATTACACTGGTTCAGCCACTCATCAACACCATGATCAGATTTCACAGTTTCTTCAGGAA